>VYXD01006830.1:1442257-1551993 GCA_013397195.1 Hylia prasina
CTCCCGGAGCCTGCAGTCCCTGCGGCCCGGGCCGCTTTCCGCCCAAAGCAGGAACGGGGAACTCCAGCAGCCACTGACACGAGCGTTTTGTATGAAACCCATCACAAATTTATTAGAGAATGGCAGGGCTGGTTCGAATTAAGGTACGGACCTGTCAAACAGAACATTGGTGTTGTCCGAACAAACAAATTGTCCACGAAATTTTGAAGATTGTATATAGGCATAACTTTGTGCTTCAGTTATAGGTTGGTTTACCGATGGTTGGCAAAGGGTAGTGCTGCACATCAAAACCGGGTGAAGTCCTGGCCCCGCGGAAGTCGGTCGGAGAACTTGAATGGAAACCGCTCCCACCAGTTACAATTGTAAACCGTGACAGAAAAGCACGCTGCTAATACTGGTAATTTTAATAGCAGGCACATGTTCAATAACACATTCATTAGAAATATGCTTTAGGTGAATGCGCTTTGTTAACACCAAACAGAAGATGGCTCTGACAGCTCCAGAAGAGTTTTCTGCAAGGTGTGGAACTGCTCCTGAGCTCAAAAATGGGCCGTGGTATTTCAGCGAGCACACTGAAGTACCTGCTTGCGGATGTACACATCACTCATGAAATGAGCCTTTCAGATAGCCAGGTTTGACTGAATACTTGGAAAAAGGAGCCAAGATGGTATTAGTTTTATGTGTTTCATAGATTTTCTATTCCCTCCAAGGAAAAAAGCTTTCTTTTTCAGCAGATTTTGGTTTATCAACCTAATCTGGGGAACATTTGCCTCACATGCTTCTCTGCAGAACTCTAGGTATTTTCAGTTGGTTTGAATGGAGTTCATAATGTCTTTGCTCTGAGCTGTTTCATTTTTCTAATGAATAAACATTAATTAACCCCAAAAAACTTCAGTCCTGTGGATTTTTTGTGGGTTTTTTTTGCTTTGCAATCTCCATATTGAATCTGCATTTGATTACAAAAGACTAAAACCAATACTCTGATACTACTCCAGCATCTTTTCTTCCGTGCCATGGAGAACTGCTTATCAGAAGTTTACATTAGCCTTATCTTATGTGATGATTACCAGGCACAGTATTCAGTTTGCATATACAACAATTTATTTCACTTTGTCCACTTTGGTTAATAACCAAATATTTCCTAAGTATTCATTTGTCACTCCAATCATTTCAGGTAGGTGTTCATCGCGTTCCCTATTGGAAATAAAATAAATCATATAGGTAGGGTAAAATATGCTCTCTTAAAATGATGCCTAAAACACTGACACAACTAATGAGATCTACTAATGACTAAAACCAGAGGTAAACTACTGAGGGGCAGGCATACCAGCTAGACATGCAACATAACAGCCAAGTAGCATCTGCCAATTTGACTTAACAGTACTTTTTTTCCTTACATTAAGTAATCTAATGATGCAGAATGTATTCTGTGTTTAGGATGTCAAGTTACACTCCAGAAGTTCATATAGACCATTTTGATACAGCAGCAGTGAGAGCAAAGGCACTCAAAACACTGAATAACATCAGGAGTTGGGGAGTAGAATGTTTCCCAGCAGAGCTCTATAAGAAAAAAGAGAGAAATTTGATGAACCCGTTCCTAAATAGTTCACTTTATTGCTGTTATAGAAGCATAGAAATTTTCTGAGAAATGTTTTTCAGTTAGTGTCATCTGTTATATAGACACTTCTGCTGTCAAAAGATCACGTGCCACATTTATGTCAACAAGTGTTTTTCAGTGATAGGGTCAAAAGTATAAAGCACCTATGTGATCCCACTTCTCTTCATTTTTGTTAAGACTATTTCATTTATTATGTTGCACATGTGTTGCAAACATTTATCCAGATGTAGGAAATCTGACAGATTTCAGTTTTCTGTGACATTTATAGGAAGACACCAGCAGAAACTACAAAGAGGAAAAGTTCTTACCACTTGACTGCCGCCTGAGTAAGGTGATTGCTGAAAACACACAAACAAATAAATTTATAGAGGTGTTCCCAGCCAATGGTTTTGAACACAGTTTTTTCCTGTGATCAATAAGATTTTAATAGCCTAACCCACAGCATGGTTTTAAGTTGTTCAAGAGGAAGGTTGAACTAATATTAATACAGAATGCTCTCTTCTGACCAAATCATCCCCAGATTTCTCTAGGCACCACCCAGGTTCTTGGTTTACCAAGAAAAGAAGATTAAAGTGCTGTGATGAAAATATTCTTACCGGTTTCCCAGAGTAAGTGCTTCCTGAGCCAGAGCCACCCTGTGAAATAATTATGAACCATTTAATTTTGTCATACAAGGCTGCAGTGAACAGCATCCAGAGAGCACACAGCAATCTGGAAAATGCCCTGGATATTAGCGGGTCTGATAGTGATTTTGATTTTACCATTTTCACAGCACTTTCCTCCCCTATTTTAATTGTATTGTCTCAAATGAGCACAGCTATGTCCTTTGTATTGCATGAAGTTTCAGAGGAATGGGCCAAAGCAAGGTATCTTGTTTGAACTACAGAGTTGGAAACTGAAACAATTACCCTGATATTTAACTACATCATTCTTATTAGAATGACCCAAGCATGTTCCTATGAGTAAGTGTATCAAAACTTTGCTATGGGAGGAATAAATGGTGCCTCATCCTAAGGTTCAAGCAGGAACAAAATAATATTCCAATTTTTATTGGTAATTTTTCTCATTCATTTCCATTGTAACATAATTTAAAATTTCATCCTCATTGTTGTTACCTATCTTAAACCCCAATATCCCCATTTCTAATTTGGCTGTGGAATACTGAAAGAAGAATATCCTTACTGGCTTTCCTTGATGACTGCCTCCTGAGGAAGAGGAACCCTGAAAAAAGATACCTGTTTTTGACTCTGTCTATTTGTGCTTAAATATTCTTGCTATCTGGAATTAAAGACCACGGAAGAATAAACACTGTTTTATATCCAGTCATTAAAAAAAAACTAGGCAAAACCTTATCTGAAATCCAAATATTTAACATCTTGCTGTTACAGTTGGACAATGCAATACAAAACTCTCAAGAAAAAAAGAACTGGTTTATAGTTGTGTTTAACATATGGAATGGAAAAAATAATAATATCCAATTAAACAATAATTCTCCTGGTATCAGTCTATTGTTACATTTGGGGGGAAAAAAAAGACACCACCAACAAAAAAAGGCAAATGATAATAGGTCTTTACAGCCCTTACTTAAAGGTGACTCTAATAAGAAGGATAGTTGAAAAAAATGGGTACAGAAAAATTAGATATTCTGAAAGCATCTTATTCCGTTTTCTGGTGAAGTGGCTCTTCTTATTTGAATGGCATTGCCAACAGGAAATGTTACAAGCATTAAGTCTTTAAGAAATGACATCAAATAGGTACAGAAAATGTCTCCTTTTAGGATCCATGTACTAGAAAATGTAACCTTTATGGCCACTTTTTGATAGCAAGTACATCTTTTCTATAAGAGATAAGCTAAAACATTTGTATCAACTGCCATTGAATGGCAAGAGCAAGGTCCAAATTACATAGCAAAAAGAGTAGTCTGAAATGGTAGAAAAATATGCATAGTTAAATGGCAACTATTATTTCCTTTGAAAAGAACGTGTTTTCTTCAAAGCAAGACAGAAATACTTGAGACAAATGCATACAAAATCAATGAAAAGTTGAGCTCTGAGCACAAAGTGTATGATTATTATGAATTTAAACAGAAATAGCTGTTCAGAAATTCCTTACACACATACAAATCCAATGGCCTCATTCTGTGATTACTAGAAGTTCAGCTACATAGTAAAGTACTGTCTCAAAACTGTGTGAAAATAGATATTGTGTTTGCATTTGTTGAGAGTATCCCAGATAAGTAAATCATTTGATACTCCTGGCATATTCAAGTAATGCTCAGAAAACTGTCTAGTCCATAACTAACCAGATATAGGGTTTTTTAACAGGTGTATAAGAAAAGAGAAAGGTTTTGTACTTACTGGTTTACCATATTGTTTGCCTCCAGAAGGATATGAGCCCTGTAAGAAGTCAATCAAACTTGTATTAATTGAATGAAAAATCTTCTATCACTGTCTTGAGACAATTTCTGCACTACTTAGGACAAGCTTATTTGGGTGTACTTTGAACAAAAAAAAGGTAAATCAGGTACCTAAAATTTATACTCTGTACTACACACCACAATGGCAATTTGAATCACAAAAGCAGTGTTATTAAATACTGCCTGATAACTATGGTATATTCAAAGGAATATTTTACACAGAACAGTAACTCATTGTAACCAAATCTTCTATTCACCTTACTGAAACGACTTTGATCTGTATTACCTCCACTGTTTAAACTTAATAAAATGGCCAAATTAATGTATGTGTCAGCATCAAGTAACTGACCTGATCTAGAAGTATGTTAGGAAAGAGTTAGAAGTGATGGGATGGAAAGACAAAACTCACCTGCCCACCATATTGGCTGCTTCCTGAGGGATAAGATCCCTATTAAAAAAAAAAAATCAGAGAAAATTAACATCAGTTACTTTTTGTTTTTCTGTGCAGAATGAAACATCACAGGACTTTTGACAGGAGACCTCAGCCATAATCTGGAAAGTATATTAGTCTAAAAAGATGCAGTGAAAGACTTCTCCCTTAATGCCTCCAAGTTCTTCAACAGCTGAAACTAGTAAACTGGCCAAACACTCATGAAACACCTGCTGAGATTGTACATAAATGGATCATAGTGTCTTACATGTGGCTCTATTTAAGAGGGAAAAAAATCAACTTTATTTGTGATTTTCTACTATGTCAGACATGTTCAGAGAGCATCATGTGTATTATTGTAAAAAGATTGTTAATATTACCAAATAGGTAGTTCGGGGTAAAAAAAATTGATTTGCAGCTGTTAAGAATCCTCTCCATTCTACATGAGGTTATCTTTTTAATAGAGTGATACTGAGCTCCAATGCTTGCCAGTGGAGTAAAAAAAAATCAATTTTTTTAGTATGGTACAGTGAGACATTGCAAACACAGTAATACTAATGAAAAATAAGCTCCATCTCATGAGTTAGTTATCCATTTCATCTGCCAGCTGTTTGTACTAGTAACATTTCTGAATCAGTGGCAGTCTGCATAAGGTACACACGTAACAGGAAGAGTCTTGAGTTGAAGCTGAAGAGGAAAGTGGTGTTATTGTGTGCAACACACCAGAATTTATATTTGGAAAGCAGTATCTATTGGATTATTCTGTACCAAATTTTCCAAGTATTTAATGGAAATATAAAAATGGGTTCATTAAAATATTCTTTATTTGGAAATTTGTTTGTGCTACTCCATTTTGAGTAGACTCCAGCTACTGACAGTCCCTGTTTTCAAATATTTATTCGGAGTAAAACGACTCTAAAAGCTGTCAGTATATGTACTGCGTGATATTTTCCATGTAATAAATTGCAAGTAGAAAGAAGATTTGAAAACAAAGAAAATTTGCTTGCCTGTCCACCATACTGATTGCTTCCAGGATATAAACCCTGTAAAAAGAATGCAAAATTTTCATAAATAATTTTTTAGTAGCATCAAAATTTTTAAATGGAAAAAAAATCCTGGACCTAATATAAAAATACTCATGACATTGATTAACTGGAAGAACTTTACACAGTTACTAATGCAGTGGCAAATGACTAATTATCCACACATCATATTGGTGGTTTAGGCAGTGAGATGAACCTTGTGAATGATTCTTCAGTAATTTTTTAAGGTAAGAAAGTTGCTATAACTACAAAGTAAAACCTTGGCTCTTGTGTGTAGAAGGATATAACTGAACTGTCAAGAGCGATTGAATAAAAGCCCCACGTACTCTCTGGAATTACTGTACCTATCTCTGTGACTAAACAGAACTCAATATTTAATGGCTTCTGGCAGATATGACAACTGAGCCATGTTTATACCTGAGGAATGAATCTGTGTAAATGTTAGATACAAGCTGCCTACCTGTCCACCATGGTAGTTGGTTCCTGCGAAAGAGCCCTGCATTCAACAGAAACAGCAATGTTTACTCTGGCTTAACTTCAGTGCCACAGAGTTCATATTGCAAGGATCGAGTCATTTACACTGCTTGCTATTACTCTGATTCATCTTGATTTATATGGCAAGTAATATATACATGTATATATATAATGTGTATAGGAGTGTTATTATTATATAATTTCTGGTTATAGAAATTCTAATTTAGATGTTGTTTTTAACACTTTTGATTCTCAAAATGGGCATCTATGCCATGGGTTATGTACTTGGGCATGTCGTTTTGCTTGATTACAGACTAATAAAGAGAACTAGTGATCCAAGCAATTTTGACTGTACTGAAAAAATACCAGGTAATTGAACCCTCCTTCAGAAGTAAATTAACTTTGTATCAGTAAAACTGGGGGGCATTTGGGGTGGGATTTTGTGTGTTTGGTTTTTTTGTTTGTTTGTTTTTGGTTCCCACCCCCCCCCAGGAATTTACAAAGAAATAGGAAATATACTAATTAGACAGAAAACTGGAAATAGCTTTAAATTTTCCAAATGTGTTTCTCTGCTCCATTCTGAAAGCATTTGGAGCCAAGTTTCACTAGTTCAGTCATACTGTTAATAGCTATCATAAGAGCAAAGTGCAAAACCCAGCAGGTACACTATGAGATATTTGGGAAACAAATCCTTAGAAAAGACCCTGGCCTCCATTACAAACTGAGTAGCTAGTTTTGAATCCAATACTATGGTTGCAAGTCACTTAATATTTCTGCCTTAGCAGGTTCAAAATTGCTCATTTTAGCATAATGTGGAAAAAGCTTTCATCATACATAGAACTTCACAGACAGAATTTTTTCAAGAAATGTAGTTCCTTGGGAATTTTCCAGTATGTGAACATACTATGAAAAATATATAAAGACAATACTTACTGAACCTCCACCGGGGCACACACACCCACCCTGTACAAAACACAACCAAACTTACTTTCCTGGGTCTATGATTGGGATAGGCCTCTGAATTAGTAAATCAAACTCACATTCTGCTATTCTAAGAAAATGGACTATAAAACACTGCTCATCAACTTATCAAGCTTCATTTAAAAAGGAAGGTTTTTTTATCTCTCCCCTGCCCTTTTAGCCTAGCTTACTGATCAAATTTTTAAATAAAATCTTCTAACTTCTCATTTAAAATTTACAGTAAAAACCTACTCACAAAAGGATAAGTAAAAAAATTTGAGTAGTAATACACATTTTTTTTCTTTCCCTTGAGGAGACCAGAGCATCAAGCCTATCAGAATTCAAGAAGCATTTGGACAATGTTATTAGGTACATGGTGTCATTCTTGGGGTGTCCTGCACAGGGCCAGGAGTTGGACTCGATCATCCTGATGGATCCTTCCAGCTCAGGGTACTCTATGATCCTATGGATACATACAGGGCTCTTTAGATGACTTCCAGTGGAGGCCTTTAGGTAACTTCTACTCTGATAAAACTTAGTAAGAGGTGACCAGGGGTCCACTGTTCAGTGTCTCACTTTCTACATTCAGTCTGGACGAAGTGTGTGAAGGGAAAGCAGTTCTTGTGAAGGAAAGTTACACACAGCAATTTGTGAGTATATGACTCTAGCAGAACTGAACCGTAGAGAGAAAGAAAAGCATACCTGTCCACCAGACTGTCTGACTCCTGAAGAAAAGCCCTGGAAGAAATGAGTAATTTAATTACTTGTGTGTTACTGAGTAACATTCTCACTTGTTCTCTGTGGTTGTCAGTCTTTCAAATTGCTTCTATTTAAACATAACACAAAGAATTGGATTCTTAAATCATGATATGTTGAAGAAACATTTCCATGCAGTGCCACAGCCCCCTGTATCATTTGCTATTAACATGATCTGATATACCAGACACACTCAGCAATCCTCCTTCAGTCTGGCTTAAAGCTATTCTATGTTCATTTTTTTGCAAAAAGTACTGGTCAGTTTTCCTGATAAACTGTGTACCCAAACTAAAAATACTATGAAAGTAGAAGTTTTACCTGTCCATTATACTGGCTGCTTCCTAAAGATGCTATACTCTAAAGAAATGAAAAAGCATTTATTTCTATTTCTTGCACATTCTTTAACTTATGACCTATCACAGGAAAACACACTTTTGTCTTCCTTGGATGTAAGTGCCACAGGGACATGACCATTTGCTTTATAACCAAACTGAAGTCCACTGAAAGCCTTTACACTGGCAGCTGTTTAAACAGAACAATGAAGTTTGATTCAAAGTGAGCTTCAGGCAGGTGTGAGTAGTGCTGCTGCTGCCCTGGATAGTGTGCTCACAGCAGCCTTCCATGCTTTGCTTATGTGAGTGGGCTGACACAGCAGAAAGTCAGATATTTGTCTATTATGCCTAAACACTGTTTCAATGTAAGACAGCCCTTTAAAAAATATTCTGATTCTCACAAAAAAAAAAAAAAAAAAGTGAACAATGGTGAAAAAAACAACCCATAAACAGAAAAACAATTGTCACCTGTCCTCCATAATGGCTGCCACCTGGGAAAGATGGACCCTGTAGCAAAGGTGCCAATTTTTTCTCAAATCAAAAAGCTTCTTTAAGAGCTTTTTAAAGAAACACAGTTTTTTTCCTCTGTTGCACAATGAAAAATTATGGGAAGATAAACACTCAGCCTATTGCTTTATGTGTCACTCCATATTAGAGGCTATACCTCCAGGCAGCACTAGGATTGCCATCTGTCATCTTTCATTTCACAGGGGCATGAGGAGTCTTAGTAGCTCCTCACCTTCTCCCCTCTTCCTATTTATACCTTACTGCTTTTCAGATATCAATTCTGATACTGCATTTTGCTGAAGGAAATGAGGTAGAGGAAGGATGAATTTGCTTCCAGGCACACCTTACTGTTAGAGCTAAGAAGCCCTGATAGCAACAGGGTGGGATGGAGGGTAGAAAAAAGACAGAACTGAATTTAATACAATAGAAGCAGCAGAACTTCAATAGTTTTTGTGTTGCTTCAGATCATCTATCTTTAGATACCTATCTGTTACCAGATAAACAGGGTTTTCACAAAATATTTTTTCAGTCATTATAAAAGTAGCAAGTTTTGATGTAGAAACTGTGTGTTAGAATAACAAGTATACAGGAAGAGATTCTCACCTGTCCTCCATACTGGCTGCCTCCTGAAGAGGGTGAACCCTGAACAAAAAAGAATGAAATGATCTCTAAATCTATGTCATAGTATTCCTTTAAACCATGCTTCATATGAAGGAGTACCCAGTTTCCTTCCCTCCAGAACTGTGAGTGGACTGAACCACTGAGCCAAAATGGGAGAGGCTCATCTGCATTTACCATGATGCATCAGAAATTCCATCTTAAAAACTCTTCTGCAGCTCGGCAACACATTTATAACCATTGTATACTTAACAACAAATTAGATAAAAAATGGACATAAACCCCCAAACCAAACCCCAACCTCGTTAAAATGTTCTTTTATCCAGAGAACTACCAAATCTCTTTGATAAACTGCACTACAAGGGAAGAATATTCACCTGTCCACCATATTGGCTGCCTCCTGAGGAAGGTGAACCCTGAAAATAAACAAAAAATGGAACCTGAAACCTTTTTACACCTATTTCATAGCCTCATAGAATCATTTTGTGAGGCTTTAAAAATTCTGGTTAGCTTCATAAAGTACTGGTTTATTTCAGAGAGACATAATATCTAGTCCTGCAAATTTCAGGAGGCAATTGAGTCAACAATATATTTCACATTCTGTTTTTTCTTAGTCTGAGATAATGGTCTTCATCTGAAGTTGTTTTTTTGGTTTTTGGTTTTTTGGTTTTTTGGTTTTTTTTTTTTTTTTAATTACAGTAGCATCAGAACACTACAGAGAAAGATTTACTGATAATATTTTAGATTAACTTAAGGGTAAGATAGAAAGTCAGGTGGACAATAAATAAACTACAAAAATGGGGACTATTAATACTTACTTGTCCACCATACTGGCTGCCTCCATAAGAAGATGACTCCTGGAAAAAAAATTTGATAATTAGTTATTTCTAAATATCTAATTAGTGGAAAGAAGTGGCAAAGACATCTATATTTTGTTATTTGAGTGTTTGTGTGTAATTATCCCAGAATAAACTCTGGTTTTTGTCTTTCTTGAATTCACAATATTACTACAGAGTATAGACCATTGTCAATTTTCTAGATACATTAAATTGAGATCCTTATGAGTCAAATATTTGTTTGAAATATATATATATATTAAAAGTAAGAGCTTACATGTCCTCCATACTGGCTAGCTCCAGAGGAATATGAATCCTGTAAAGAATAGAAGATGAGTGAATTGGCTGCAATAGGATTTCCTTAAATCAAAACGTGACTCTGCTAGGAGCAAAAAAAACAGGAGCAAAAGAGCAAGATAAGAGTGAAGACAGCTGAACAGGACTTTCAGAATGCTTTAATAACTAGAATTTAAGTTGAGCAAGGTAAGTTAGGAAAATACCTGAGATCCTTAGCAAGGGTAGGAGGCAAAGACATAGTGCTTTGTTTGTGTGACACATTGGGAAGGTTGAAATGGCATTATTTCCAGTTCTTTCTCTGCTCTTTTCTGGAGAATGGCATTTTTTTTTTTTTATTTGTAAAGCGCTATGCTGGGCCAGAGCTAGGAGTGAAATACTGGCTACCTAACAGGACTGTGAAAACCAAACTAAGAAAAGCTGCTGAAACCTCATACAATGAGAGGTCTCTTTAAAGAGGGGAGATTGGATTTGCTTTTCTTCATAATGCAATTAGGGCCAATAGAAATATAAAATTATGCACTTTGATTTAGTCTTTTCCCAGACACCTTTTTTGTAAGCTTCATTTTGCAAGTTTCCCAAAGCAAGGGCAGTATTTGCTAAAAACTCCATTGTTATAATTTTTAGTCCATATCTAACTCAATGATGAATTCAATTTCTTTTTACCCAGTTCCCATATAAAAACTGAATTGAATTGAGTGAATGAATTAACAATCATTTTCAGAAGTGTCATACTGGCTCTGCTTTTGGAATGAATGCTTACTTGGCTGTTGTACTGGCTGCCTCCAGAAGAAGATGAGTCCTGGGGAAAAAAGCAAACACCAAACCCACCAGTTATTTTGTTCTAAAAAAAATATTTTGAAGCAAAACTTCTTGAAGGACAGCAGTACACAAATACTAACACTAAACTTTCTTGCTGTAAATGATCTAAGAAGAATCAATCACATAAATCCATGCCCTTGGGGGATTTTTTACATAATTCCAAGGAAGCCAATGGAATTAATTCCCGAGGTAAAAAATTATACTGGTATCTACTTGTGTTTGTGACAACATTTTTTGTTGTAAGGCTCCTCTTTGAATGAAAACTATTACAAATGAAAAGAGAATCTGGGACTGCTGCATGAATGTCCTGTGTGCCTTTTTCAATTAAAAAGAATGTCCTGTGTGTATTTTTAGTTGTAACTAAAGGAGGATATTTTCACAAGTGTTTGACTTCTATTAGGCACTGACTCTTTATCCTCTCTAGCCATTATATTGATAAGGCAAACAGAGGACACACTTAAAAGCTGATGAACATTGCTTACATTTGCAGAGGAATCACTTCTGACTAAAGTAGGGGATCCACCCTATAAAGGAAAAAAAGAAAAGAAAAATTAACCTTTGTCTTTGGTCATAAACTAGAAATGAAGCAAAACCTCAGAATATCTGTTCTATGACATTTCAAAGGAAGAATATCACAGCCTGAAATTAATTACACTTACACTTCACTTACTTTTATCAATTTGCCAAGAGAGAAAGTAGCCTTTTTTTGGCCCAAAAGATCATAAATCATGAAGAATCATATTGTATCTACCTATTATGCATTGTCTAAGAAATAAGAGTATTACCCAAGGTGCAGGAATGTACTTTACATGCTACATGTTGATGACCACATATGATTTGCTTTGGAAAGGAGGAATTGTGCTTTTAAGTCTACATGAAATTATTTAAAGACTATGAAATAGTCCTTAAATAATTTCATGTAGACTTAAAAGCACAAGTGAGAAGTTTCAGTTTTTGGTTTTGCTTATGTTTTAAATTTTGTAACATTGGGTTTTGATAAAAAATTTTATGATTGGCACTTTCGTAGACTTGATTTTATTTTAGCTTTCTTTCATGATAGATCTTTTGTCAATTAATTCTGCTATTTAATGTGATCTTTTGGGGTTTTTCGAGAAGAGATACACATCTCTTAAATACTGTATGGCAACTGACATCACTGCTCAGAAATGCAACTCACTGCCAACTTTGGAGCTTCCTGGCTTTTATCAGAAATAATGTGGCCAGGAAGCAGCACCAGGGGAAGTGATTGTCCCCCTATACTGAGGGGGCACGGAGGAGGTGCCACCTTGAGTTCTGTGTTTTTGAGCCCCTCACTACAAGGTGGACATTGAGGTGTGAGATTGTGTCCAAAAATGGCAAAGGAACTGGTGAAGGGTCAGGAGCTTTGTGAGGAGCAGCTGAAGGTGCTGGGGTTGTTTAGTCGGGACAACAGGAGGCTCAGGGGGACCTTATCACTCTCTAGGACTCCCTGAAAGGAGGTTGTAGCCAGGTGGGGGTTGGTCCCCTCTTTCAAGTAACAAGCAATAGAACAAGAGGAAATTGCCTCAAGCTGCTCCTGGGAAGACTTAGATTATATTTTAGGAAACAATTTCTCCATTGAAAGGATTATCAAGCACTGGAGAGGTTTCTGGGGAAGGGCTTGAACACCACGCCCAGAGCTATTTAAAAGACACGTACATGTGGCACTTAGGGACATGGTTTAGTGGGGACCTTGGCAATGCTGAGTTAATGGTTGGACTCCAGGCATTTTCCAACCTAAATGATTCAATGATTCTGTAACACTGAATCTTGGCATAATGAGAAAAAACTCCTACCATAACAGAACCATCTAAATCACCAAAGGAACAATGAATGTAAAATTAAGCGTACATTCAAATAAGTAAGTTGGAAATAAATAGGATCACACATAATTTTCCAGTTCAGTAATTTAGTTAAAGAAAATGTGTAATGAACAAATAACACTTACAGGACTTTTCCCAGAACAATCACATCCAGCCTGTAAAGAATGCAGAAAGTATTTAAGATATCAAGAGCACAGGAATCCAGAGAAATGGATTCTAGTTAAAATTCAATTTACTTCTACCATCCCAGCATGCAAACCATAAAACTACAGTGTAACTGCTCAACTTCTAGAACTGAGTCTATTTCATCTAGTGCAACTATTTCTGCACTTATTGCTTTGATTGGGGCAATAAAATGCTAATTTTTTTATCTTTGAATTTTCTTACGTCCAATTTTTTACCTTAAAAACATTACTCATCAAAAGGATGAGTGAAAACTTCTGAGTAGTAGCAATTTTTTTCCTTAACAGGCCAGAGCACCTGGAGTACGTGCAGTACTGTTTCATGTTACAGATGATACAGAAAATAGGTGATTTCTACTCTGATAAAACTAACTGAGAGGTTCCCGGGTGTTCACCATTCAGTGTCTCACTTTCCTCTTTCAATATGCATGAAATTTGTTTAGCACCAAAGCAGGCACAGAAGCTGAGATGCATGTGCCAAACAGTTACTGCTGGCTACTCTGGCTTGCAGGATGTCCAAATGACCTGGCAAAAGAAAACAATGTGCTGCTGAGGCTTTGTGAAAAAAGAGAGTGTTGAAGGAAACAGTTCTTGTGAAGGAAAGCTAAGAGAAGTAAATTTGAGTGCCTACACCAGCCCAGCTGAAGACTGTGTAGAAAGAAATTCATACCTGTCCACCAGACTGGCTGCCTCCTGAGGAAGGTGAACCCTGTAAATGTTACATTCTTGTTTAAAATTTTTTATTTGACACATGCATTTGAATACAAACTATTGTCTTTTACTCTTTTAACTATGTTTGAAAAGATCTATCTGGTTGGGAATGCAATTCTATCTGTAGAAAGATTAATGAGAATAAAATAGAGTAGTCTAAATAAGTTTCCAGAGCAATCTGAAAATTTAGGTATTACCAATCTGGTAATATTTTCTTGAAATATGTACATTGGGGGAAAAAATCCCTCAAAATAACAACAAAGAAGAAAAAATTCCCACCTGCCCACCATACTGGCTGCTTCCAGATGAGGATGAGTCCTTAAAAAAAATAAAAATTACTTACTTTATATTTAAAATACATAAATAAATGCCAAATATTTATTACTTCCATTTTTTCCTGGTATTAAAACATCAGTTAATACATGAATTGTATGTTTGACTACTCTGCTTGCATTTGGATTCTTATATAGAGATATGTAAAGATGAATGAATCAAGCTTGTTCACAGATTAAAAATTGCTGTAATACAATAAAAGGCCTCAAACTTTTGTATGGCAGATACTTGAAGTCAAAATTACAAAATTTAGTATTTACCTGTCCACTGGAGTAGCTACCACTTTGAGAAGATGACCCCTGCAAAAAGAAGACCCGGTTTATTTTTGTTTGAAATGGCTTCTGGAGAACAAGGCTGTTATAGACACACATTTTTAAATTTTTTTAAATCAAACAATTGGTAATTTGATTTCATAAGACATGATGCCAGATGTCATGAGGAATTCCAGGAAATAAATGGTTTGGTGTCATTTACTCATTGGGATAATTTTTAAACAGTACAGCCATTTTTGAAGAGAACTGCAAATAATAAATAAAATAGATGCTTACATGTCCACCTGACTGGCTGCCTCCTGGGGAATAAAAATCCTGGAAAAATGTATTGAAATTACATGAAAAAACCAAACTTCCAAAACTGGAAAGATCAGAGTGGAAGAAAAACACTCCTCCTTGATTCTCCACATTCCCTAATTTTCTGTCATGGATTGTTTAACATAAAGAAAATAAAATCCGCTTTAAGATCTGCTTCTTGTTTAAGAAAAGAAAATAAATCCTCTGTCTTTAGCAGCACATGATACTGCTAAATGCAGCCCTTTCATGACTATTGATAATTGCTCTTTTGGTGGGAGATATTCTCTAGGATACAACAGCTGAAAGAGTTATATCTCCAACAAAATAATTTCTCAGTCTGTGTCATTAGAATAAATACAATATGTGCCATATAAGAATGATAGGAAGATGGAAGCCTTCATAAGTGAGTCATACAGCACAACAAAGCAAAGGGTTGCACTCAGAATAAGTGCTGGACAAATCATGGTATTGAAGCCCTTTGCAACTAAGCAATGATTTGAAAAGCTCAAGGACCTGAACAAGTAAATTGTGCTATCACTTTTGTGATGTGAGTTTGAGATTCAAGAGCACACCTCAGCATCAGCTGGGATTTCTAGCAGTGCTTTAACTCTTTAGCCATATCCTTATTCCCACTGTGCTTGAGGACTTTCTGTCCCACACTGGAACTGCCTCAGGGTTTCCACAGGAGATGTAATTTAGGTGCTGCAGTTGCCAAGCACTGGGGCTGGCACCTGGCAGTACATAAAGGAAGGATTGCTTACCCGTTCACTCTGGCGGCTACCAGACGGTGAGGAGGAATCCTAAAAAATATCAGAATCCAGTCATTGCCATGGCAAATATTACTATTTCTTTCTCAGCAAGGGGGCGGGGAACAAAGGAAGGTACTGCTTGTGGGAAGGTTGAAGATGTAGGATACGCAGTCCACTAATTCTTTCTCTGCTCATTTCTGGAGAATGGCATTTCTTTATTTTGAAAGCTGAATTCTGATATAGTGAAATAAAGGAATGAGGTCACATCTCAATCTATTTTATTTCCTTCAGAATGTTTCAGGGGAAAACATCAGCCTTTTAAAAGCTTTCTTCGTATTTTAAGATCAAGATGTGGTACACATCTTAGTTTCTTTCAACTTACAACTTAGTTTCTTTCAGAGGGCTTTTTGGGCCCTCTGTAGTACCATACTTTAGCTTTCAGGTTTGTCCATAAGAAAATTTGTTACAGAAACAGCACTGAAGCTATTGACACAGTACACTTGTGATAAAAGTGCACAGCTGAATTTATAATTGCTTGCAGAAAGCGATTTCCTACTAATGAGGACCCTGGAAAACACTTTAGAATTGTCAAGTTTTATAAACAGCTTTGTAGAATTAATAGGAAATATATTTTAATCAGGAGAAAAAGCATCTTCTAAAGAAAAGCAGACAGTTTTCGCCACATTACATGGAAACAGACCAGTCCTATGCAATACATAGATGAAGGAACTTGAATCTTTTATGTCTGGCATTGGAAAAACAAACAAAATGTAGTATGAATTGTGGATGGAAAGAAGGAAGTAGTCATACTAATATTGAGTTTTGATGGAAATTTTGACATAAAAAGAGCTTTCTTTGTAATTGCTACATCTAACAACCAATTTTAGAAGCGCTTGATTGTTAGAAGTCAGAACTGTTGTAACTGCAATTTTAATTTGGGAAGTCCTTATAAATTATAGCGCAATGATGTGACATCAGATAGGGTAAAGGTCCATGTAAGCACCTAGATTCTTTAAAAGGTAGTGAATTATGAGATTGATATGAGATTGATAAGAAATGCTTACACTATATTCAGTTTCACTGCCTCCCATGGAAGCCGAATCCTGTAAAATAATGAATAAACATTTATTTTCATGTAAAAAGGACTCTTATATGTTCTTAATTGTGGGGAGTATAAAATAGAAGAATGAAACTAACTAAGCACTTAGAATCTCCAATTTTACCTAAACTAAGGAATATGCAAGAAAAGCAAAAATATGTAACTTTACCTGTGGCTTAAGCAGAAGAGGCTGTAAAAAAACCCTCCTTGCAAACATGCATTTTTATAAGGAAATTTTTTTCAGTTAAGTTAATTTGCAAAGTTATCATTCTTTATATTAAAAAATCCCGTTATTTAAACTTTCAAGAGTTTCTGCATAAGTAAGGTGTGTAAAGGAAATGCACAAAATATTTTCCTTTTGAAAGAGATAACATATTTACAATAAAGTAGTTAAAGCATTGAGTTAACAGGGCACAGTTAAAAACAGCCTCATGCTCTCTACATTGTGGAAACATTTTGAGTTGTTACAAAGAGAAACAAAAGTTTAAAATGGCATTTTTATGGTCATTGTCACTTAAAAATAACTGAAATATAGAATTCAGTAGACATAAGAACCAACACAGCAAGCTTAAGCATTTGATGTAGGAGACAAAAAATATTTACCTGGCCATAAGTCTCAGAACCACTATATGCAGAAGATCCACCCTGTCCAGAAAACATAAATAATTTTCATATTGCAAACAGACTTTTTTTTGGTTGCTTACTATAGGGATCTTCTGGCAGATTAAAAAACATGATTATTTACTTGGTTATCAGAACTGTTAAGCAACTCAGAGTTATGTCCCTGTAAAATATTAATACTAATGTTACATATTCTTTATCAGATTCTAATTCCACTTTTGAAGAGACCTTCATCTTGCAGGTAATTCAAAGCTAGCATTGTTGAGAAGAATAAGCCTTAAAGGTTGGAGGCACCCCACTTTTTCCTTCCCTTTGACTATAAACTTTTGGACTACTTAGTTAAAAGTATATACAAATTTACTCATTCCTCAAAGAAAAGATCACTTTCATTAGAATATAGTGAGAGCCAAAATACAGATATAGCTGTATATTTACTTCATCCAGGGTACTGGCCCTCAGCAGCATTTACACAGAGAGGAAAGAAAGAGTATTTACCTGACCATAGGATTCACTGCTGCCATCATAAACAGAAGACCCTCCCTGCACAGAAAATAAGAAAAGCTGATTAATTTGATTCTCCCAAGAAAGTGTTTTCCATCTTTCAAGGACAAGAATAGGAGCAAAAATAAAACAAGTGTGTTGTCTCTACAAACAAGAAAGAGTATCTACCTGTCCATAAGATCCACCAGGATAAAAGAAAGGCCCTCCCTGCTGAGAAAGCATAGGTATTTACTGTTTTGTAGTTGCATGTTCTCTCAAAGAATACTTTTAGGCTGCTCTTGTGCAGGCACAGTGACCAGAATATTTACCTGGTTACCAGAGTAAGAACTGTGGGAAGAACCTGGGCCACCCTGAAACAAAAACACAGACCAGCTATTTTCTTGCAGATGAGAGTTTTAATACCTGCACATCTGGTTCTCACTTCACCCTTTTCTCCCAAATTTGAGCTAATTTTTATGTGCCCAAGTAAAACTCAAGACCATTGTTGTTGAAGTGGAAGAAATCTTCTGGCAGCAGTTTTCTTAACCTGTTGAAACTTGAATTCTGCAAAGAAACTGCAGAAAACTTTGTGTACAGTTCTCTGTAGAGCTTCACACTACAGGTTACATCAGCGTTAATTTAATTTTTCTGCTCTAAGGGACAGCAGTCAGGTCTATAATTTTAGTATGCCATAGCACCCACACTCTTGGGAGTGAAGGAACCAGGAGGATGGGAGTCTGTATTATCCTGGTGAGGGAGGAAGAACTACTACCTGTCCATAGGATCCTCCAGGATAGAAGAAAGGCCCTCCCTGTGCAGAAGACAGAATGGGTTACGGGTTTATATCTGGCTACTGCTTCAGGGGAGGTTTGAGATGGAGTTTCTGGATAGGGCACTTTATCTGAATGTTTACCTGGTTACCAGAATATGTGCTGTGTGAAGAACCTGGGGCTCCCTGAAATGAAAACACAGACTAGCTGTTTTCTTGCAAACAGGATGGTGTAAATACCAATGTATCTGAATCTCACTCTAGGCCAATACTGTCAAACAAGAAGGGACTATTTATCATTAATTTTTTAGTTAGATGAAAGATCATTCCATGAAAGTTGTAAGCACAATTTAGTCTTTCTCTCTGACAGATTTCATGTGGTGAAGTACAGACAGCTGATACAATTATTAGGTGTTATGATAGACTCAACACTTGTGTGTTACATTTCACAGCAGCCACTACACGGAGAATATAGGAACGAAGATAAAACAAGTGTGTTGTCTCTACAAACAAGAAAGAGCACCTACCTGTCCATAAGATCCACCAGGATAAAAGAAAGGCCCTCCCTGCTGAGAAAGCATAGATATTTACTGTTTTGTAGTTGCATGTTCTCTCAAAAAATACTTTTAGGCTGCTCTTATGCAGGCACAGTGACCAGAATATTTACCTGGTTACCAGAGTAAGAACTGTGGGAAGAACCTGGGCCACCCTGAAACAAAAACACAGACCAGCTATTTTCTTGCATTAAATACCTGCACATCTGGTTCTCACTTCACCCTTTTCTCCCAAATTTGAGCTAATTTTTATGTGCCTAAGTAGAACTCAAGACCATTGTTGTTGAAGTGGAAGAAATCTTCTGGCAGCAGTTTTCTTAACCTGTTGAAACTTGAATTCTGCAAAGAAACTGCAGAAAACTTTCTGTACAGTTCTCTGTAGAGCTTCACACCACAGGTTACATCAGCGTTAATTTAATTATTCTTCTCTAAGGGACAGCAGTCAGGTCTATAATTTTAGTATGCCATAGCACCCACACTCTTGGGAGTGAAGGAACCAGGAGAATGGGAGTCTGTATTATCCTGGTGAGGGAGGAAGAACTACTACCTGTCCATAGGATCCTCCAGGATAGAAGAAAGGCCCTCCCTGTGCAGAAGACAGAATGGGTTATGGGTTTATATCTGGCTACTCCTTCAGGGAAGGTTTGAGATGGAGTTTCTGGATAGGGCACTTTATCTGAATGTTTACCTGGTTACCAGAATATGTGCTGTATGAAGAACCTGGGGCTCCCTGAAATGAGAACACAGACTAGCTATTTTCTTGCAAACAGACATTTACATAAATGAGTCTACTGTGAATGTCTATTCTTTCAAATAAAACTTTACAGCAACCATTAAAAGAGAATGCTAGTGCATACTTCTTTTAAGATAAGAAAACCTGTAGCAGGTTCTGTTATTTCCTGTTCAGGTTAAAAGATCTAAAAGTAGTACTAGCATTTAGTTTTACTTTCTAATGGCGGAATCCTATATCATACCTTGCAGACTCTATGTATTTTTATAGATGATCTTTTGGTCCTTGATGGTCTTTTTAAAAATTGCCAGAATACTGGACTTCCAAAGTGTAAAGAGTATTTAGGAGAGCGTATTTTTGAGCTCACTACTTAAAGAGAAGGCTATTTACCAGCTCCTGACATGCATTATAACTGTAATTTTCTCATTATATACAAAACAGGGGAAGTATTATTCTATGGTTTGACTTCTTCCTCTGTTTGTAGACTAAGATTTTGTCTTTAAATGACGCTTGGAGAAAAAGCAGAATAATTGCAGTGTGAGGAATTTGGAGATCCACATAAGTAAACCTATTTTTCCTTTGAGACAAGATGGTTTAAATAGGTATAGCTCTGACTCTTTCAGGTTTGAAGGGACTTCTGTGTGACTCACACCTTTTAAATCTAAAAGAAAGCTTTTTGCATGAGTTTTTCTCCTGTGCTGAAGGACCTTCAAGGAATCCCGGAATCACAGAATAAACTGAATTGGAAGGGACCCAAAAGGATTGTCAGGTCAAACTCCTCATCCTGCACAGGACCAGCTCCAAGAGTCACACCATGTGCCTGAGAGCATTGTCCAAATGCTCCTTGACCCCTGTCAGGCTTGGGGCTGTGACCATTTCCCTAGGAATTAGGCGACTCCCTCTTTTATGTAAGATTTATGAATAGTAGTTTATTTGTACATCTACCAACATCTTGCTTTTTAATGATTATTAGAATGTAACCTATCATGGCCAATCTCTTTCCATGCTACTGTAAGCACTGCAGTCGCCATGTGTAGAGGGCCCTGGACAGAATATGAAGATAAGACCACAGCAGCAAAGATCAAGTCTACTGCTACATAATTTATCAGAAATTAATTTGATCAGCTGACATGATTGCAAATTGGAAACTAAGTCTCTTGTGTATCATAGTTGATACATCTGCATTGAGAACTGGTTTTCTAATCTGTCCAATTTTGATGTCTTATTTTCTTCATGTTGAAAATTTTTGTTGATAGTAACTAAATACACTCTCCTCAACCAAGCTGTGCTAGATTTTTGTTAAAAACTTTTTTTGCAACAATTAAAGCATGGAAAGAAAAATGTTCATTAGAATGAAAAAACTTGCATAAAGATCACCTTTTTCCTAATAAATGCATTTTTTATACAATCATGCAAGAAATAAAGAGATATTTCCTCAATGAAGTTTCAGTATTATTTCTTTTAATAGACTAGTTTATATTTTACAGCATGTAGGCCATGATTACTGCTTAGCCTCAATTAGATGAATGATGTGGTATTGTACCTGACCAAAATTGCTGTTGCTATATTTTAAGTTAATGGAGTTAAGTTCAGAAAGCATAATTTCTTTATACAATTAGTTTGTTTAAATAGCCCAGGGGTTTTTGCAGAAAGAAAAATTCACAAAATACTTCTTGTTGTAAACTAAAAAAATTACTACACCATTCAAATGGGTTTATGTAAATACCCATTAAGGTTTATGTAAATAAATAAAAGATTCAGAAATATGTAGCCTGGTAGAAGACAGGTTACTTTAAAATCCAAGGTGAATTCAAAAGCCAGAAGTGTGGTAAAGCTAGTCCATAATGCCCACACACACGCATTCCTCGGCCTTTTTCCTGGCCCAGAGGCATTGCCTAAGAGAGCAGTTTATTCAGTGCAACCAACATTGAAATTTCAGTGATTCTCTTTAGGAGAAAGAACAGTTTAAATGTTGCTTTAAGGGATTATATTTTGAAATATTTATCAAATTTTGATATTTTAATGACAGTATTTTATTGCACCAGTGAGAAAGACAAGGTAGCTAAGCTGGATGCAACTAAGTACTGCAGTTACTACAAGGTGTATTGGCTGGTTTTTCAAAACAATTGGCACATAATAGTCAAGTGACAGAGCATGTGGATCACCAAGCACAGTTACAGAAAATTAGTGGTCAAATACTAATTATGCAGTGAAGTGGAACTCATTCTTTCATTTAATTGTATATAGGTTGACCCACACTAAGGAGATCACCATTAGTGTTAACCAAATGTCCATATGTACAAGGTGATTAATTGAACTCCATTATCTAGAAGGAAGTATAAACTCCGAAAAATAATTACCTGTCTATGACCACTGCTTCCATCAGGACAAATGCAACCACCCTACAAATTAAAAAAAAAAGAAGGAAACAATTATTGCTTTGTGGAAATTTAAAATCTTACTTCAGATGAAAAACTGTTTAGGGAAGAAATACTGTGGGACTACAGAGAAGGTGTGACCTTTGCTGTACCTAGAACAAATGAGGGGACAGCACAGATGTGTATAGTTAATGTTTGCTTTGGAAATCAGACTGATAGTGCCTCTCTCAGTGGGATGTCTCAGTTGCAGATGCCTCAGCAAGAGAGAAGTATCAGGGTAGTCAGGAGTATCCCATTGAGCTATCACCCATAAAACACATTTTATATTGAAACAGTGCTAAAAAATGATTTCAGAGAGCCATTTCTGATAAATTTAATATGAACAGGGTCACTTCATTTGCAAATTAATGGGTAACATCACCAATCTTCCATGTAAAACTACTTAAATTCTGATTTCTGAATTGAATTAGTTTAATTGCTAGGAAGCTATCTGAACAAGACTAGTTAAAAATAAAGAAAATCCTGACCTGATTACTTGATCCACTGGTTGCAATAAATGATCCACCCTGTGAAGGAAACAATTATATTTTATTAAAGCATTTTATTAGAATTTAAAGTATAAAACTATGTAGTGAGAAACGCTATTACAAATTCTATTTACTTCCCTGCACCAATGGACATAATCTGTTGAATTATTGTGAAAATATCAATTAGGATGAAAGCTAATTAAGGACTTGATACAATTCAAGGGGATGGGCATTAGGGAAATTAATTAAGAAAATTGTTACCTTCCAGAGCTCAGGGATCTGTCTGCAATGTTGAATTAAACTTCAAACTCTCTTGAGACAGAGGACTATGCTACTGTTAAATCTACATAATGCTGGCTGTAGCAGGATTTCAGACCCCTGGGAAGCTGATGGGTACCAATCCAACATATCAAGAGAAACAGAACAAGGTGCCACTCTGGATCAGTTAAATTTCACATAATTCTCTAAATAAACAGGGCTGCAGCAGTAAAGAATCCTACAAAATATGAAAGTTGGACCTACTTTTGTAACAGAAGTACATAATCCCTAAGATGTACCTTCTTACCAAATGCAAAATGAAACAATTATCTACATGGCCATTACAATCAAGAGTGCAAGAATGTTTCTAAAATAAGAATCTGAAATTATATTCTTTGTGTTTTTGAATTAATTTTACAAAATGTTATGTAAAGAAACACCTGTAATTCTTACCTGATTAGTGAGGTGAAGGAACAGAAGAAACTGTATATTCTGGGCCTAATATCACTATTTACAACTGTGCAAAATTATTATAGGGAAAATGCTGTCAAATCAAAATAGCATCCTTCAGCACAGAAAAATTACTGGAATATCACTTTTTAAAATGAAATATAATTTATCAGAAAGCTCCTTGATATCATGCAGTTGACACTACATTATTACCTGCATGTCAGAGTGGCTGCTGTTTGAAGGAGTAGATGCATTCTGTGAAGAAACAAAAAAATTACACTTATCTGTAAGGGTAATAAAATAAAATAAAATACCTAGTGCTATTAGGAAAGAACTACCTAACTGTAAAGAGAATTAATTCTTTTTTGTGGGTGCTAGATCCTTCTTTTTGGTAGGTAATACACAAGGAGCTATAAGCTTACTACTACCAGCAGTAGCTCAGAAAAAGGGACAGGAATGGTTTACCTGTACATCATAGGCTCTTCTGCTTAAAACATGTGATGTGTCCTGTAAAAATGCAATAACATTTACAATTAGGAGATGAAAATTCTATGATCAGGGATAGGTCTTTTTTTCTTTCCATATTATTTGTTTATAAATGCTCCAGACAGGTGTTGTGTACATTGAGTAGGAATGTATTATTATAAAATAAAAGGCTATTTGCACATAATTTTTATAGGCCACTACAGAGTCTGACTTGCAGGACAGATACAGCACAGATATCTGTATCTGCTACACAACCACTGAGCATAATCAATTAGGAAACATTATTATTCCTTATTATTCTATCTTTCTTCAGCTAAAATACTAGCTGTCCTTTGTATGATACACATTTAATTTTAACTTTAGCTCGGCCCAACTCTGTATGTGTTTAATGAAGAACAGGAATTTGAGCTGCCCTATACTTCAAAACATGATTTTCATGTCTTTTTTTTTAATATATATATTTTCTTTAAAGAGATTAATCCAAAGAGCAAATACCCAAGTAATTTTATTTTACATTTCCTTTATGAAGGAGGATATTAATTACTATAAACATAATTAGGGAAAAATTAGTATAATTAAGACAGGTTAGGTATAGATAGGACTAAAATCCTACAAGCAGGCAAAAAGTAAAAGAAAATAAATGTTACTTACTCGGGCAACAACTTTCTTCTTTCCACAACCAGAACGCTGCAAAGGAGCCACAAGCCTGTTAGCACTGTATAGCTGTAGTTGTCTACATGAAATACTTTAGCAAAAATCTACTGCTTGCCAAGGTGATGTTTAGAAAATGCAAATGTCCAGAGATTTCATTTTATTAGCAGTAAGAGTATTAAAAAGCATATTCTTTGTTTTCAGTTTATCTCTTTCAACAGAAGTTCCTGCTTAGGGGAGTCTCCCTCAGTTGAACCACTGTAGTTTAGTATACAATCTGTATAAGGATCCTTTCTCTCTCTTTTTTTTTTAGCATTCCCCATCCTTCTTTGTGAGACAGTTTAGAAGCAAACTCTTACAGTGCCAGACTGGATAGAGATAACCAAGGGCATACTAACTTCTTTTGTGAGCAAAGGAGGAAGTTCTCCTAAACAGGGCTTGCTGATGAAGGATTTTGTTTTTCAGAACATTTTGAATTGAACCTAGTGCAATGCATGCAAGGTAAATACAAGCCAAAACAAAAGGTGTTTTCAGAAGGCCTCTGTACTTTCCAGAATGCACTTGGTGCAGTACTTAAGTACTACAGAGGAAAAATAGGGAAAAAAGGCAGAATAGTGAAGGGCTGAGAACTGAAAAGGCAAGTAGCTGATGACAGAAGGTTACTCTAGATGGCAGTAAAACAAAAGGAGGCTGTGACAGATGGAAAAAGCTTTTCTATGAACAGAAACACGTAGAGAAAATGTAATTTACACAATAGTGTATTTGCTTGGTCACAATCTATTCATGTTAATCATCGTTTCTGCTTGCAGGACAGATGGGTCTTGACAGAGAGAGTAATGCTGGGTAATCCCCGGCACAAATGTTACTTTATAACAGCAACACCTAAGTGACATTAAATATGAATGAGTGAGAAAAGTTTGAGATGGCTACATGCCTCATGTACTCAGGTGATTAATTCCCAAATCACCCAGTCAAAGTGGATATATTATGAAGAAAATGTATTAGTATATATTCTTAGAAGTATTGTGCCATTTGAAGTAATTGTGCAGCAGTGAGTACAGAGAAATAATTAACTTTTTGAAGGGTATTATGAAGCAATCATATACTAAGCTCCACAGGTCTAATAAAGAAATGTTCAGTTACTAACACTGTCATTAATCATTAGAATTTGAACACTAAAGATCAAACAAAGTACTTACCTGACTATTGGCACTGTAGGTAGAGTCATTCTGGAAAAGAATACATTATTTCATTTTTAAAAGAATTATTTAAGTAAAGTAAGCCTAAAGAAAACAAATTGTTTCTATACTGCATACAGACATAACAAAAATCACTTATTGCTCCTATTCTCCTCAGTTTTGTCTAAATTAGTTTGAAATTTTACCATTCCAGTCTGAAAAACATTGTAATACCAACCTTAGATGGGTACAAATGTAACATGAAAAACAGTGGAATATCTGTCACTTCTTCTTGCATTCACTGTATGTACTTAAAGATTTTCTTGCAGGTTTGTTTTTTTAATTCATGTAAAATGTACCCTTAGATTTTGAGGAAAGTATCTTTTACTGTAAAGCCACTCAAGTATTTTTAGTCATATTTCTTTTCATCAAGTTGATTGCATTTAAAAGCACTAACTGTATCTGTAAACATATATATGACAATTTTCAGCAAGGGAAGAGGCAGTTGCTGAAACAGGTGTTAGTGTGGAAACTCAACATTCTTTCTGCTTCGTTCTGCTCCAAACACTGCATCTAGAAGAGCAATATTTTCTCATCTACAGGAAAAATGTTGTGATGAAAATATATCAGGGAAAGCATACTCACGTCATCACAAGCATTTGGATTATTATCATAGGAAGAATCTTGTGACTCCTAGAAGAACATCAGATACCAGTTAGTTCCTCCCAGAAATTAACTGCTAAAAATACACTGTTTACTCTACAAGATGGAAGAGATGGTCATGCAAAGAAGAAGCTGAGTTAAATTAAATTAGGATCTTTATAAGACAAAAAAGAGCCAAATCCATAGCTGCAACAGTGGCTGACAGGGAATGTTCCAATCTTCAGTAAAGAAAAAAACCCAACAAAACCAATCCAAACCACGAAGAGCACAGAAACAATTACGTTTTATTAAATCTTTGAGAAAGTTGATGCAGAGATTACAAATAATATGTAACTAGGAGAAAGAAAGAACGACTTACCTGATTATCATAATAGGTGTCTGAGGATGATCCTCCCTTTAAAAGAAACAAAAAAACTCAATAAAAATTGGATAAAGTTAAAATATAGAAAACCTATTTTGAGCAGAGGCTAAAGTTTACATGAAGTGATGTATATGTAGTGAAGTAGAGTATTACTTACTTGGCCCCCACCATAGTTTTGTGAGTAGGATCCATCCTATAAAACAAACAAATATAAACTCTGTTTCAGAAGAAACTGTGATTTGGTTCAAACACTGCAAATCTGGAATGAACAATTGCCTAGGATTCCTTTGAACAAATACAATTTTCAAGATATCTGGATAAATTATCAAACATTATAAAAATTCTTACCAGGAGGAAATCAAGGTCTACTTACCTGGTTGTCACCATAATTTTGGGAGGATGATGATCCACTCTGCTAAGAAACAACAACAAAATAATTAGAATTTACATTACCATATTGCTGATCAGATATTGATCAGTCATCATAGAAGTTAAAACCTTCATAAAACCTCTGTGGGAGGCAACACTTACTTGGCCACCACCATAGTTTTGTGAGGAGTATGAACCACCCTGTGAAAACAGAACAGAACCAGAACAGTCATAATGCTGGAGAGCTGAATTTCATCTGAGTGCATACAGCTGTCATAGGTTGCTTAGTTCTATGGAAGTTCTATGCAACTTCCACTTTTGTGTCAGTGGAATTTCAGAGCTGATAAAAAGTATGTTTGCAGAGAATGACTTACAGACTAGACACAGAGAGACTCTGCAAGAGTCTATATTCCCATGAGCAAGAAAACTAGTGTAGATTAGAATTGCTTTAGAAGTTTTTACCAATGGATAATAAAGATGTACCCACCTGACTACCCTGTGATCCACCCTGTAAATCAGACAAAAATGCTTTAGACACTCACTGTTTGGCCATGGAATATTTTTAATGAGAGCTATGATACTTGCTTAGGAAGAGCAGAGGCAGATATACAATATGGAAATAATTTCTAACGTAAGGAGCACAGACTGACAGTAATACAATGGTAAATACTAAATGAGACATAAATCAAAGAACCTCAAACATTTAACTTTAAGTAATGTCTAGTGCACAGATGAGTTCCATTCTAAAGCCTCTCTAGAGAATGTATCTTTTTTCTCCTGTAGAAGACCTAATTTATACAAGTGGAATGAATTCATACAAATTCCCTTGGTAGCATTATTGCACAGAAAGCTGTGACCTGTGAGATACAGTGGCCTTGAGGAAAAGATTTTAAATAAAACACACAGTATGTTTCAATGTGCCCTCTTTAGAGAGGAATGTATCTCCTTCCAATGAAATCAGAAAAGACATTTACAGAAGTATTAGTGTCAAAAGTGCATAATAAGAACAGTGAAATACTGAACTATTGCAGTGGGATATTTGAGTTGAAATACTGAACTGTTGAGTGGGATATTTGCCATTTGCTAAAATGGGACTGAGGCTCCATTCAGAACACTCAAAGAAAAATTAAAGGAAAAGTATTATCTTTCAATGTTCTAGAAGATTTTGGAAGAAAATGCAAGTATTTTCTTTAGTCTTAAAAAGAAATAGGTCCTCTTAAAAAATTTGAAAGCTATTATATATACCAATTTAACATATAATTCTTTCAAGTTACAATAATGTATTACATAGAGTGCATTGTATATACTGTCCCACATTATAATAATATATTGTAACAATATCTGTTGTTTGCACATTTATAGATATTTATATTGCTAAAACACAGCATTTGTTGAAGCAATTAATCTATCCAATTTTTCTGTTTCTTGTGAAAACTCAGTAAGAATCACAAAAAGTATCATGAGTAAAAAGGAAATCATCTCTTGCCATCTTCTGCCTAATCTTTAACATCACAGAGATGACTTCTTTTAACATAGCTGACATCTTTTAGGATAGTGGTTTGTAGAGCTTCAACACTTGAATTTGTAACAAAAACACAGGTTGATATCTACAGCTCACTGCACAAACTCAGTTTGTTTCAGGACCCCAAGTGCCAGTCCTAAAATATTTTCTGGCTTTTGATAGGAAGAGAGAAGCTGGTGAGCTCCAGCCTTGATTTAAGTCATGCCAGTTAAACAATTCTGCAGCAGACATCTTCTTTCTAGAATCTGGCCTTAATGTCCAATAGAATTAGACATTTGAAAATGTAATGCAAGGAAAAAGCAGCAAAAAAAAGACTCCAAAGCCCCTGTGATACTCCTGTGAGCAGGAAGATAGTGAGTTCTAATCTCAAAAATTCGTAAGATTACATTGATTTGTGTAATGTGAATCTAATTTGGGAGTAATTGAGTTAGTGGCAAAACTAATTTTAGATGCATCTCAAAATAAGCGGAGAAAGACCATTTACCTGGTGGCAGGGATTGCTGTCATAGGAGACACCCTGTCAAAAACCAAACCAACAAAAGGTAAATGCCATTTTTCTTGCAAAGTAATTAGTTGCCTTAAAATTTCGTATGTGGGAATTAGTGTAACAAAACTCAACATATAACTTTACAGAGAGTGAGTTTAATTTTACTTAACCCTTTAA
The DNA here is from genome assembly GCA_013397195.1 of Hylia prasina. Lineage (NCBI taxonomy): Eukaryota > Metazoa > Chordata > Aves > Passeriformes > Sylviidae > Hylia > Hylia prasina. The sequence continues at coordinate 1,471,509 of VYXD01006830.1, forward strand.
GTGTGTGGCTTTACGCTGTCACTCTCATACCCCCACACAATCATCAAGACACTTGCACGCAGATGATCAAATGAATACTTGTGAGACACATGGAAAGAGGTAAGTTGGTAATTGATGTCTCTCTGTATCATCCTAGTTCCTCTTGATTTGTAAAGATGAACTGCTGGTGGGGTTTTTTGGAAGTAACTGTTACTGTTGAGTGGCCATCTGTATAAATGTGACCATCAATCTCTTGCTAGATTCACCACCATGGATTTTAGGCAAGGCTTCTGCTCAGAGCCATTCATTTGCCTGGGTATATTTTGTGATAACAGGATGAGGAACAGTACACAGGAAGAATTCTACCCTGGTTGTCACCCTCCCATTATTACAGCAAGGATCTTCTCTTGATAAGTCAACTTGTGACACCCCTTAGCAGAATCACCAATTCTTCAGTGTTTATCATTTTCATTGCTGGTAACTGTGTTCTTGTTGTACTGCTCCTTGTGATGCTTTCAGATGCATTTCCATTCAGGCCTAACTTACATCAATCCTAATATTTCTGCCAAAAATGTCTGGTTTTATACTTAGCTTTCATTCTGGTTGCCTTCTTCAATATGTTTATTCAAACATAGATTTGCTATTGGCCTCATCCATTATACTTTCACCTGGAATCTCATCATCAAAGACCTTGTCTTTACACTGTTTTAGCCATACAAGTTCAAATGGAACCAGGATGAAAACTACTAATTTAATTCTTATTCCATTTGAGCCAATCTCCAATCCTATTGTTTTCTAGAGAAAATAAATGGAGCAATATCCAAAAATTCTCAAGCAAAGATTTTATATACTTATTGAGTAGACAAATTAGTTGTTTGTTTGTCTTCCATATGCAACTCTAAATGGGAGCAGCCATTTCATATTCCTTACAACAGCCAACAATACCAGCCTTTCTTGAACTCTGTGCTAGATAAGTTCATGTAACAATGACAACAATAGATTTCAAACTAACAAACATTATAAAAATTATTAAAAATGTTATTATTGCAGAGAAAGCTGGGTCTAGTTTTCAAATAGTTTGGAGAAAAAGTCTTACTTGTCCACAACCACTGCTGCCACCATAAGAAGCAGATCCACCCTGCTTGGAAAAAAATATAAAAGAATAGCTCATGATCCAAATATTCCTATTCTCCATTTCAAACACAGATATGAATTTTCAAGGGCTTTAGCTGCAAGGTTGCTTTAAACCCAACTATATCCTACTGTGAATTATCTGGTAAGGTACTGAGTATGTTGAATACTAAAGTGCATCAGAAAGTTGAGACCTGCATGCACTCTGTTCTACAGGGGAAAGTGCTGCTCCAGTGAGCCCATTGTTGCTAGAGCCATATGAAACAAACTTCACCAGACTTAATGCTAAAGAGTTACTTACTATATTATTTCAATTAAGAAACCACAGAATTCTCAATACATGTATGAGAACATCACATACATGCTGTGTAATGAGCAATGACTGACTGGCAATTACCTGTCCATAGGAACTGCCACCTTGAGGCTGGGAGCCCTGTAAAGAAAGGCAAGGTGTCATTTGTAAACAGAGATGCAGAAGTGCAGTCCCAGCACAGCAGCAACAGAATCACAGAACACCAGAAGGAAAAGCCCACTTCCATTAAAGGTTCCTCTCTACTGTGTTATTTTTCCCTCGTGGTATTTCAGTGGTACAAACCAAATCAAGGACAGCTCAGAAAGACCAAGAAGGTAAAAACCATCCATGCCACAAAGCCCAGTTACAGGACAGGCTCCTGCTGAAAAGCTCAACACATCTCAGCAACAAAGTCTCACCTGGCCATAGGACTGGCTGCCTTGGGAGCCCTTTAAATAAAGAGAAGATAATTAACAGCTTGACAAGGAGGCTTCTTTAAAGAGCATGATGTTTATGGAAATAACAGCAGCATGCAGGATTCCCTGAAAGGTTCTTCTGTGCCAAAGGACACGGAACAGTATACTAACAGCTGTGCACCTCTGCAGCACATTGTCCTATTCTCAGCAGAAGCCATAGCTCAAACTGAGGCACAGATTGCCAAGGGAAACATCACTCTCAAAAGTCTGCCAGTCGTGCCAGTCACAGAGAGATCAGTGAGGAACTTTCTACAGAACAGCCAGATTGCTTACCTGGCCATAGGAGCTGCTGCTGCCTGAGAAACCTGGTCCACCCTAAGACAAGGACACCACTTGGTTACTTCCCTTTCAGTAAGGGATCCAGCCTGCATTAGCAACAGCAGCTACATCCTAAAGCCATGCAGGGCAGCATGCAGAGCCAGCCATCTTCTGGCTCTCACAGGGATGCTGAGTGTGGTGATTTCACACACTGCAATTCCAGATCAGTAAGGAGCATGTGCATAAATGTCGAGTGTGAGAATAGACACTTTCAGAGAAAACTGTCCTTTAAAGTTCAAATTCTGAGGAACTGCTAAGTGCCTTTCCAGTGCCACAGTGCTTCATTTCTGACATGCTGTATTCTGACTGGTGACTGACTGATGCTTACCTGGCCATAGGAACTGCCACCTTGAGGCTGGTACACCTGTATGAAATTAATGATTGATTCATAGTTAGTGTATTTGTGAAGCAGATACCTCTCTAATGTCTATTTTCGGGAGTAGAAAACAGAATAAGAGGATGTACAGACTCTACTGCTTAACTAGAGCTATTTTGATATTTCTTATTTCGGAGAAATAGGTGATCACAATGTGTTTACTGAATGACTATCATAGAGTAGATTGCCACCTGTCTCAGACACTAACTTATGATAGTCTTCCAGGAAGGAACACAATTTTTTCTTATTATGTTTATTTTTCCTTCTGTTTTTCAGTCAATGGACTTAGATGGCTAATATTGTATACTTGGTGAAAATTAATTTCATATATTCATGTTTTTCATTGGCCCCAGTTGAAATATTCCCTTCCCTGGAAAGAAAATTAGGGTCAAAAATAGTTTTTTAAAATTAGGAAATAATATTAAAAATTATATGTTCATAAAATGGAAACAAACCAATGCAATTCAAAGTAGCGGGTCGAATAAATTAGCCAAGGATGACTGTACTTTAAAAAAAATTCTCAGTAATATAAAGTTACTGTGGTTATAATTTGCTGTTGCAATAGACATTCATTGGTTTCAGGCTCCAAGACCAACTCTTCTTTCAGCTGAGGATCTGACCCCATGTTCTTTAGTTTCTCAAAACTGCTTCTTTGCTGAGAGCAAAGGGCGAAGCAAGAACTGACTATAAATTTGTACTGTGCCATCAACTGAAATGGGAACAGCATCAAATAGACTTTTTCTACCATAAGTTTATAAAGTACCAAATGCATGGTAAAGATAAGATAGCAGAACAAATCTAGGATTCCTGTAACTATCCATGAATAACACAATGGTCACGTTCCCAACAATTTTTTTTTTTTAAATGGATTCAGAGATATATTGGTTAAGAATTCAACATAAATTGAAAACAGAATATTTTAAAATCTTTTAACTTTTCCAGGCAATGGTACTTCAGTTTCTCAAATGTTCTATTCTGACTGACAATTACCTGTCCATAGGAGCTGCCACCTTGAGGCTGGGAGCCCTGTAAAGAAAGGCAAGGTGTCATTTGTAAACAGAGATGCAGAAGTGCAGTCCCAGCACAGCAGCAACAGAATCACAGAACACCAGAAGGAAAAGCCCACTTCCATTAAAGGTTCCTCTCTACTGTGTTATTTTTCCCTCGTGGTATTTCAGTGGTACAAACCAAATCAAGGACAGCTCAGAAACANTGTCTTATTCTCAGCAGAAGCCACAGCCCAAACTGAGGCACAGATTGCCAAGGCAAACATCACTCTCAAAAGTCTGCCAGTCGTGCCAGTCACAGAGAGATCAGTGAAGAACTTTCTACAGAACAGCCAGATTGCTTACCTGGCCATAGGAGCTGCTGCTGCCTGAGAAACTTGGCCCACCCTAAGGCAAGAACACCACTTGGTTACTTCCCTTTCAGTAAGGGATCCAGCCTGCATTAGCAACAGCAGCTACATCCTAAAGCCATGCAGGGCAGCATGCAGAGCCAGCCATCTTCTGGCTCTCACAGGGATGCTGAGTGTGGTGATTTTACACACTGCAATTCCAGATCAGTAAGGAGCACGTGCATAAATGTTGAGTGTGAGAATAGACACTTTCAGAGAAAACTGTCCTTTAAAGTTCAGATTCTGAGGAACTGCTAAGTGCCTTTCCAGTGCCACCATGCTTCAGAAATGCTCTATTCTGACTGGTGACTGACTGATGCTTACCTGGCCATAGGAACTGCCACCTTGAGGTCTGTAGGCCTGAAAGGAAGGTAAAAAGATATTTATAAACAAAGCTGTATTGCCTTAGTACAGCAGCAACAGAAAAGTCCATTTCCTGTTAAAGTTCCTCTGTAATATGTTCTTTTTTTCCTTCATGGTATTTCAGTAGTACAAACCAGAATCAAGGACAACTCAGAAACATCAAGGTAAAAAAGCTGCCCATGCCTTGAAGCCCGTTTACAAGACAGGTTCCTACAGAAAAGCTCAGTACATTTCAGCAACAAAATCTCACCTGGCCATAGGACTGGCTGCCTTGGGAACCCTTTAAATAAAGAGAAGATAATTAACAGCTTGACAAGGAGGCTTCTTTAAAGAGCATGATGTTTATAGAAATACAGCTCCAAGGGGATTTCTCAGAAAGCACAAAGGAGATAGATCAGTCTGGTAACAGCCCTTCCTTTATGCTCTGAGTGGAATGCACTCATTTCATGTCAACCCATCACACATGGAAATGCATTTGTGAGCATCATAAACAAAGGCATTTGAACACCAATATCAGATGGTATTTTCATAACAAAAGCCAGGGAAATCAAAATACCTGCACCCGCAAAATACATTTTTAAATGCAGAAAATAATTTATTCCTATGTTGTGCTAGTCCTGTTTTAGTGAAGTCTACAGGAATATTTATAACACTTTTTAGGTTCACTTACCTGAATATAAGTACTGCTGCTGGTTTGCTGTTTTTGTCCACTCTACATAGGAACAAAAAAAAGGTTATTTTTTTTTAAGAGGAATTGCTTATGCACTAAGTCATTTCTAGAAGCAACTCCTCTCTCCTTCTATCTGCTAGACAGTTTGAAAGCCACAGAGTTCACTACACATTTTCTTACTTTATACCATCTCCATGTGCTATAAAATGTGCATAAAAATCCTACACAAATAAAGTGTTAAAAGTATTTATATATTTTGATATGATTTTCTTAAAGAAAATTAATTATATAATACGTCTTTGTGTTGTATTGTGGTATTTGAAGTGAGTTAAAATAATTCTGCCTTTCAAATGTACCTCACAAATTACCTTAAACTCCTATTTGTATTCACATTATGACTAATATTTTTATTAAGTGCGACAAATTTTTGACAAAGGCTTTGCCAAAACAGAAATTGAAAAATCCACAATTACAATTTAATGTAAGGAAAGGCCACTGCAAAAAGTATTTTAATTCCCACAAAATATGTGGATTATGAGAATAAAATATTTCTTATATTTACACATTGAAAACAGTTAACCTGCATAATCACAACACTGTACATTTAAAGTCAGAAATAAAATAACAAGGATTCATCACAGTCATGGAAATAAATAATGCTATACATTTTGAAAGCAATGGTTTTGGAAAGACAAATTTCAGCTGGGGTAACCTGCTAATGATCTTTCAATGAAGGTGGGAATTTGTTGTGGTCTGGTTGACTGATTAGCCATTAAGAGTGGGATGGATGCTAAAATGGCAAAGAACCCAGAAAAATATGTCTGAATGATATTCATAATACTTTATAAGCATGCTCTTAATGAGATTAGATTGCAATCAACTTTCCAAGTGCCTGGTTATCAAGAAGCAACATTACAAATACAACAGTTCACCTAAGCATTAACAGTAGGATTTTAAAAATGTAATTCTGAACTGGGTGTTTCCATTTAAAAATGGACTGTTTAAATGAAAATGGAACTGTGCAGGTTGCAATTTATATTTGATTTGCTACTGACTGACATTCCAACTTTAGTTCCAGAATTCCATCCTCCTTCCTAAGCAGACCGAGACAGTAAAATTTTGCCAATTTTGAGAGCATAATGGAATTTGCATACAGAAGTTTCAAATTTTTTAAGTGTAGAAAACAGCTGCAATAGTTTTTATTCAACCACTAGCTAAGATATCCCCTTTTCTGTAGTCACAGAAATGCCCTATTCCACCACTCTAGTTTGTGGACATCTAAGCTATCTCTAAATTATCCACACTTAACTGTTCCCTAAGAGACAGGAATTATTACTTAGTTTACTAAGACAAATCTTCATTTAAAGCTCAAGTATAATGGAGGAAAAAAAGTCTACCTGTACTATGATCCTTGTGGCAGAGCTTCCCAAACTCTGAAAAAAAAATCCAAAAACAAAGAAACATAATGTAGCACATTTAATAGAGTTTAATGCAATGCACTTATACAGAAAATACTAAGTTGAAGTATTTAGTTTGTGAGAATAAAGAGAAAGGTCATATGCATGATGTATTGTGTATCAGCTCTTAACATCTAACATTAAGCTACTTTATTCTCTAGTTCTGAAGGTTTGGGGAGGCAGGCTGGCCCTACTAAGTCATTTTCTACTCTTACATGTTCTGGGGAGAGCAGCAGAGCACAGGTTATGTGCACCACCTCTCTGCAGGACCAGTCAGCTTGGCTTTTCCTAATGTGGGGAGGGAAGCTGAGACATCATCACCCCTCCAACCTGTCTCACTGTCACTTGCACTGCACATACATCAACACATACAAATCCACTTCCTCATCCAGGAAATTTTTGCTGAATTCAGGACCATGAGGGACAAATGTAGAAGAGTAGCCCACACCATCCTGAAACTACTGGTTTGATCCCATAAGAACTATTATGTTACCATAGGAATCACAAGAAGAAGTATGCTTACCTGAGGGAAGGTGTGACGCTGCAAAGAAACAGAAAAATCTTTCATTATTTTGCACAAGGGCTTGCCCAAACAGAATATTGCATCGGAGAAAGGGGAAAAGGGCCCTTGTATTTCAGATACAATACATAGTGGAATGTGAAAGAATGATATGAAAAGGATGGCATAGAATAAATGCATCTTAACCTTTACTCAGCTTAGAGCAACATGTTTCTGTTAGAAATCAAACATCTATCAAATACTACATTATAAAGCCTCACTTCAAACACCTGAAGGCTAAACACAGTTTTAGTTCCAAGTAGCAGAGTAGAAATGTAATAATTTAAAACTGAGAATGGAAGTGAACTTACAGAAGAAAATTGCAATAGAAACAGAAAATGAAAACTATTGAGGAATACAGAGACTGCATACATGGAGAGACCTGGTGTCTGCAGCTAACCCATTGTCTCTGAAAGTATTAACAGCAATCACAGAAACACGAGGTTTGTAGCTATCTTATAACATGCTGTCCCTGAAGACAGCTATACCCACAGGGTAAATCCTGCCTGCCAAAATATTGCCTCCAGGAATATTTCTGAAAATTAAAAATGTAGGTATTTGAAAGTTTTTTGGGTCAAAATTATTTGTAGAGAAAATGAGTATTGTAGAGAAAAACAGCTTACCACAGGTGGAAAAGGGTTGCTGTTGGCAACGACCACTATCTATGGAGAAAGCAGAGGGAGCTGTTTACTCACCATGGAGGTTATTTAAATTGTTAAATATGTCAGAAAAATGAAGAATATAATTTTTTTTAAAATTTACAAACTCTGATAATAGTGCTATTGAAGATCCCTTTTATAAAATAAAATTTTAATTAAAAAATTAATGTACATCACCAAACAAAGAAATATATGTACTTATACATAGATTTGCCCCAGACCACATAATGATTCAGCTGCAGAGACAGGCAAAATTTCATGTCTTGTACCACATCTACTGACCTGTACTGTGTGCTCTTCTTGATCCTCAACATTCCACCCCAAAATAGAACATGAATTTATTTTGCCTTCGATCAAACTTTCCACCCCAAACTAGAACACCTATTTTGTCTTTATTCAGTATTATTCTAAAAAAAAAAGGCTTGATATTCAAAAAGATTTAATCCAAATGCAATAATTGTATCTTCTGCTGTGTTAATGTTTTCTCATTAGAAGCTCTCCCCACCTCTAAGAATGAAAACAAATCAAATAATATGAATCAATCTGGGTTAAAACCTTGAAGAGTCTTGACTGAAATAACAGGAGTCATGCTAAGTTATAACTGTAAGGATTCTTTTCCCTTTGAAGAGGAGTACTTACCTTCTTACTGGAATCTGAACTGCTTGAAGGGACAGACTGCAAAGAAGACAGAATTCATTTGTTGCTTAGGTAAATGTATAGCAAATCAACTACAGCACCATTCTCCACAAGAATATTACAGCTATCATGTTATACCCTGAAGCACCAAAGTAAGAATCTGAAGGAAAATATGAATGAATATTAATGTATTGGCAGTTAATAAATGAGCAACTGCAATAAATCAACTGGTTTAATTTTTTTTTTAAAAGCCCAATTATTTTGATAGTTTTACAGAGTACCGTATAAAAGCTGCAAATTTCATCAGTTTGGAAGTTTCTAGGAAAACTAATCTATCAGTGGGGAAAAAAAATTAAGCTCTTCTACTTTCATGCAAAAAAACCAACCCAAATTCCAGAACCCACCTGCTCAATTAAAAAAACCTACCATTCCAATAGAGTCTGGAAAGACTGGGATATATATGTCAAAACAAGATAAATTATTTAAATGAAGCATAAAATAATGTGCAGTGATGTTTTGCATTTCATCAACCAATAAGTACAATCGCAAAAGCAAAAGCCAAAGAAATATTTTAATTCTTAGTAACCATCAAAGAAAGCACTGGCTTTTGGAAAAGCATAATAAAAGTAACTGGTGTCCATTTATAGAATAAATATAATTGATTTTTGGTGGAAAATGGAAGTAGGGATATAGCAACAAACACCAAATTCATCAAATGAAGTTTTTCCCCCATATGATCATTACACAATCATTTGAAGAGAGTTTGCCTTTATCCCCTTCCACAAATTTAATTATTGTTTGGTAAATTTGGGTGTAACTCCTTAGCTTTTGGATACCTTAGGAAGCCAGAAACATGTTGGAAAACACAGTTACCTGACCATAAGTGAGACCACTGCCAGAAGATGCAGTCTGAAATAAAAATATACATCAGGTATTTATTTATGCAATAATTTGCTAATTATTAATTTGTTTTCACATGAAAATAAAATAAATGAGATGGAAAATAGATTTTTTTCTAGTAATTAAAGAATAAATATGCAAAGGTTGTAAAAAACCCTAATAATATTCCACAATATGCAATATCCAAATGCAATAATTTTGCCTGATAAAAAGCATTACACGGTTAGAATTCTGACATTTTAGCAGGAAAACAAATTAAGAGTTTCTAATAGGTGCTATTATGTATCACCTATGCGTACATATACATCATAAAACATAAATGATTTGGCTTCAAGGAACTGGCAGTGTAAAACCTTTTAATTTTGGGTTTTAATCTCAGAATAATACCTCAAGCTAACACTGTTTTCCTGAATATATTTAGGAAGACTTCAATAGCTCTCAGAAGAGAATCAAATGCAATTTTCAATAAGAAGATGAGTTAAGAAGCACAGTAGGAGAGAATCAATTAAAAATCTATAACCAACTTACATCACTGCAGGCATGTTGGCCATATGCACCAGCAGCACCTCCCTAAGACAAAAAAGAAACCACTTATTTCTCATCAGTACTTTCTATTTGTAAAAGAGACTCCTACATGAACATTCATTAAATAATGCCACTGAAAGCTAGGAGTTACTATGATTGTAGTTATGCATGGGACAAAAAAGAAAATGTAAAAATAGTGCTTACAGGGCCACATCCACTCTTGCTTATTGTGTAGACTACTCCACCCTGGAATGAAAACAGAATCAATTATTTCCATACAAAAACCTCAAATGGACAAGACAGAAAAAACCCCAGTGCCATGCTGTTTATGGCATGAAACGCTGTGCAGCTGACAATGTGTATGTGCAAGCAAGGGATAAGCAAGTAAAGAGGTTACCAGTTCACTGGTAATAATTCTAATTTAGTGTGAAAGATTAGTCATCATCTGTATTTCATATAATTTTCATCAGCTTTGTCACTGATCATGAAATCTTTCAAAATTTTACTGAATGACTCATATTTTATAAAAAAACTAGTGACTTCAAGTAGTTATATGACAAGAGGAGAAACTCAACTCTTAGAAAAGAATATGTATTATATATTAAAAAATACAAGGAAGAAAACCAGGTTTTAGCATATATATCAAAATAAGCTGTGTTTCTCTGTATCTGGTAATTCATTACAACCAGTAAAGATTGAAGAAATGGAATATTACCAGATAATTCACTAATAAATATAACCACTAGTAAGTAGTAAGAAATATGTCCTTGGTAAGCTCAGTTCAAGAAACTGGGGACATACCAGAAAGTTTGTAAGAGTTAAAGAGAAAATAGGTGCATTAATGGTAGTGGAGATAATCAGCTGAAAAACATGTATACATTGCTGTCATTAATGAAGTGAAAGTGCAGACATGCATACTCCAGAAGTTTTTAAAGGTTAACTAGACAGTGATATCCCCAAATTTTCAACTGCAGATGTAGTTTGCTCTTAAAAACAATACAGACATTAAGCTATTGAGTTCAACAGAGTGGAGGTAGCTGAACTTAGCCCAGGTACAAGCATACTGTTTGCAGGATGAATACCTCTGCCATTCTGGGTTAACTAACAGAGAAGATGTTTCAGTACAGTATTAAATCACCCCACTACTAGTTACAGAATTTTAGTCATTCAAGGTTACTGAAGGAAAACATACAAATGCTGGAGTTTAGGACTCATACCTGACTGCCTGAATAGCTGTTCTGAGAGGAACTAGAAGGTCCAACCTGTAAAGAAGCCAGACTGGTATTTATTATCTTGCTGAAAAATTATTTTTATGTAAGTGATTTTCAGGAAAGAAAGTTCTACTTGGTGGGAAAAGGGAGAACCCACAAAGTAGCTTTCTATGGCTTCATTCCACTAACTGATATTATTAAAATTATTTCAGAGCTCTTTCAAGACAAATAATCAAAACTGTGCCAATCCAGCTGTTATAAATAACATAATTCTGCTGCTTGCATCCTTTTTTTATCTGACCTCATACACTTGATATCCATCATTGAGGAGGAAATCTACACCATCACAATCATTAAAAAGTAGATGAAAGCTTTTTACTAATATGACTATGTAATCATTAGCACATTTGCTGAAAAAAAGCAAAAAAGGAAAATAGGCTTCTTGGCTGAGCTGCCAGTGATAGTTTTCAAAGGCAAAAATCAAATAGCTTTATTTTATATCTGGATCATAATTTTCAAAAGGCAAGGTTTCAGAGCTGTTGAAATAAGTGATCTTGAACATCAAGAAAACACTAAGAACAAAGAGTGAAAAGAGAAAAGAGAAAACTTCTATTACACAGCCTCAGATTAGAAGAGAGAGTCTGCAGAAGAAAAAGGTAACAAGGCTGACAATTTTGGATTTTTAGACAACAAAGATAAACTAACAAAAAGAAAATTAAATTGAGTGACAAGGGGGATAAAGTAATTTCTAGAAGCAACTTTTGACTAGGCCTTGAGATCTTGGGCAGTTAGCAGCATGTGAGTGTCTTTGGAGAAAGAGTATTTACCATGATGCATCGGCCTGTTGAGTAAGTCCCTCCACGCTGCAAGAGAATACAGGTTCCAGTTACTCTTTATTGTCTGGTGTAAAAATATCACATTACTTTAAACAGGAAATCAACTGAATTCACATTGATGGGATGAGTGAAGAAATCAGGTGTTTCATTGTTGACAGTATATTACGAATGTTAACAATCTCATCTGCAAACTGATGTTAACTAATTAAAAATAAAAATACATTCAAAATTGAATACAAAAATGAAAGCATAAATGGCATCTTGCTAGGAAAGTATTTTAAATGGTACAATAGAATCTTCATGCTACAAGCATGAAACAACTGGACCAGTAGGAGAATTTTAAAACTGAGGTAACTTAGAATTGGGAAATTAAGGAAAAATCGCTCTTACCTTGTTACACTCTAATTCTATCATAAGCTGTAGGGAAAGAAAAAAGAGGAAGCATTTACAAATTATTTACTGCAAAAAAAAAAAAGGCAGCTTATTATAGTAAACAGAAAATACTCTTGGTGAAGTGAAAGACTTAAGACAGGTGCTCACTCTTGGTTACATCACAAGTTCACATAAACTAGTGCTGCTGCAGTCCAATACAGTAGATTTGAGAAGACTTTCTTTACTTGAGCTGCCAATGTTTCACATGTTTCATATAAGCATAATTCTTGTAAAAAAAAATTTACCAACTCCTTTGAAGAATATGCTACTGTTACGGTTCCCAGGGGCTGGGGCAGCAGTTAAGAACAGCACTGTATATCAGAAATACAATACAGTTCTCCTTATAACCAATTTTCTTTTCTTTTTTTTGCTTTAAGACATGAATTGTTTTGATAGATTATTACTTTCCTCATTTCTGTGGGAGAAAAATAATACTTAATTTATTTTTTCATCATTTTAATAAGATGATTGGGCAATTAAATTAAAATTTTTGAAAACATCTAATGATTTTGGCCATCTTAGTTAATGAATAAATGACAAAAAGTGTATGTCTTTTATCAAGCCAAAGATACTTTAATTACTGTATTAATATCTATATTCAAAGACCCAAAACATACCTTCCTTTTACTTTTTCCTGTTGCATTAACTGACTCAGAATGAGTAGGTGTGAGAGTTTTGCTTTGAATTCCAACCCAAAAGTTCTCTAGATTTTGAACAACAGTTGCACTAGAAAGAAAACAAAATAATTTATATTCTATCAAAATATTTCTATATAAAATACTAATAAACTCTCATCCCCCTTTGCCCCCAGCAAAGAATATCTGCTCTGTTCTGGTTTTAATGTATACAGTGCAAGTTTCACAGAATATTTTTCTCATGGTGACTTGTGTTATTATTCAGCATAATTCTGACAATAACTAAAACAGATGCTGAGAACAAGCAGAGGAGGAATAGGCACTGTTTGAAGAAGCACTGACTGCAGTGAGGAGCATTGGCTCCAATGTCCATAGGAATTGTCCCACATGCTCTGACAATCTCTATCTATGATGGTGAACTGATCCTCACGGCAATAACGAGTGGAAGCCATTGGGGTTTTGGATTCTGTTGCCTGTTCTTGGTATTCCTTAAGATTTAATGAAGCAAGGCAAAGATGGCCCTATCATAAATCTGCACTTCAAACAATACAAGCTATCAAATATTTAGGTATTTTCCAATATACTTCAAGCATGCATTTATTAGAGTAGGTGGTGTTTTTACAAGCTTAACAGTTGCAAAAAATGTAGCATTAAAAGAAGGCTAAATACGTCTTTTCATCTTTTCAGAAGTTAGTTCATAGGTTATACACTTATTTTAAAATTTATATTAGAAGAATTTACATTGAATTCTATTCTACATCATACTATTCTGCCACTGTTCAAAACTGAGAAGGGTATAATTGAATAGAGTCTGAATTTCAGTTTTTCAGGGAAGGAGTTACATTCATATTTTCTTGCTGTTGTAATTAAAGAAGTCTAAGTGTAAAAAATGGTTATTGGAAGATCCATTAATAACATTATTCTTAATGGATCTGTTTACATATATTAAGATCTTGGGGCACTAACTTTAAAATTATATCTTGAAATTGAAATCATATTATTTAATGAACACAGTGTGAAGTTATGGCAAACTATGAAAAAAACTATGATCTGAAACAGCAACACAGGTCTGTCTCAACATAGAAATAAAATTTCAAGGCAAAAAAAAAAAAGAAAAACAACTATTTACATAAATTGAAGCTCTCTAACATCCTTTGGAGCAACCCATGTTGTTGTAATCTTCTGTTTCACATCTGAATTGGCATGGCTTACTGCTGAATTCTGCAATTAAAAAGAAATATATAATTATATAAGATGCAAGAGTGCCTTTTACCTCTATTGTTACAGAATAATGGCTGTACAACAGGTAACACTGATGTCCTCCTACAAAGAGCCAGGGAATTTCTACACCACTTAGAAAGGATAAGATGGAGTTCTTGAGAAAACCTAACTTTTTAAACTCTACTGATGAAATATCTTTGCTGTATAAAGAATGATCCCTACTTATATTATTTAAAAGAAATCTAAGCTTCAGTAAATATTCCAAAGACTGCACACATACCGTCATGTTATGACATTCCAAGCCTTTAGTGTTTGGATCTGTAATTTTAAAAGTACCAACAGGAACATCTCCATCTATTTCTCGAGCTTGTAGATTAAATCCTTTAAACCCAGCATCTCCAAGTGCTTCTAGAGTAACTGTGAAAAGAGGCATTTTGAGAAATGTAAATTTCATACACCACTAAAACTGCCTAAATGTTTACCATGTAATTTGCTTCACTCCAAGGCACAAGATTTTATTGTACAGAATTCTGCATAGTGCAGAAATTATTTTAAGCCCTGTAAAATTCTAAAAAAACATTCAAAACACTTTTCTTAATTATAAGGACAATGACAATAAAGGCAAAGAAAAAAATTTGGAAAGTGCTTCTCTGTAAAGTAACATGAAATATGTGACTTACTGACAATTTCAAAAGGAATTCTGCTGTGCCAGATGAGCAGTTGCCCTGTGGACTAAAGGTTATTTATTTTCTGTCTAATTAGGCCTACAAAGTCAAAACTGCTACAGGAGAAAGAATTGCATTTCTTTCTACCTTTGTTTTAAAAGAAAAGATTAGCTTTTGCATAAGGCTGAAATGCAGAAACATTTTTTTATGTATTACATCTGGAAAGATAGAAACTACAGTTTGGCTTCCATGTTGTACATTAAATATGAAAAGTTAATAATTATATGAGCTAATCAATTTTGTTACTGAAGAAGCTCCGAAAATATGGTAGAGAGCAGTTTCCTGCTTTGTGTGTATCAAAACTGAAATCAGATTTCAAAAGACATAACCAATCTATGATCTATTTGCTATATTTGCTATGATCTATTATAGCTTCTCTCTGCTAACTCCATTATTAGGGAAATTGGCAAACAAAATTAGAATAATGTTTATGAACAGAAATATCTGTCATCATCAAAAACAAGGGCAGATGAAGTGGGAATGACACAAAAATCAAGGCAAGGGCCAATCATACCTTGATAACTTAGTACTTCCAAATATCTGCATAATTAGCCTTCCAATTTGTCATCAACTTTCAGTCCTTATTCACTACATGTCCCCAGGTCTCCCAGAAGCAATGACATGAAACCCTTGAATGCAGAGCTAAATGTAGCAAGGATGACCTGCAGCAGTGGCACGTGACATGTCACAGTGGAACTGCAACAGACTCTATGGAAGGGGACCTAGTGCAGCTCCCTGAGACCATGAACTGGGTGCTTACAGTTGGGAGCATGAAAAGTACAGCTAAAAAAAGCCATGATTAGAGAAAAAAAAGGGACAAAAAGGGCAAGGTTAGTTGTATCTGGGATTCAATATTTTTGTCATGATAAATCTCATTTAACTTGCTGAACAGTCTGCATATACTTAAATCCATCCACCATTTTTCTGTCAAAAGTATTTTAAATATTTAAAGAGTATTTGCACAGCTCTCCCATCCTTGAAGGAGCTCTACGCATGTTTTCCCAAGAAGGGCAGCAGTAACAGGACTCTAAGGCTTCTCCATTCTTATCCCTATACATCATTCTCCATGTAAGTCCATCCATGCTACTAGGTTCAAGTAAAACAGAAGCCCAGCTAGAGAGTAACTACTTGTGAATAATGGTTTTTTTTCAGCTACTGAGTTCCAAGAGACATGTGACAGGGTCACAGCTCTCTTCCACTTCCATGCTTCTTCTAGCATGAATGGCTAGAAAAAGAAGCATTCACAAGTTACTTGAAGTATGACAGCACCATGAGATGGCATCATGGTGTGGAGAAACAAGGCTGTTAGGGTGCTCCATCCAGAGAGCAATTTGGGATTAGGAGGATAACAAGGTGGTTTAAACCACAATAGCTCCACCTCCTGCAATGTGATAAAATCTGGGATGCAGCTCTTAGAAGGGTGACTCAAAATGTGTCACTCTTGTCTCATAGCGCGTCCTGAATTTTTATTTTCCTGTAGGATGACAGCATGTGAAGAACTAATGAGTAGGATCTCTTTGTATTGCAGAGGACTGATTCAACAGCAAATACTCAAATACAAAGTTAAAGAGCAACTAATTATTAGTTGTAGTAGTCCAGTCTGTCCCACTTAATTTTAATTTTGTCACAAAAATTACATCATAAAGTTAAGATATATTTATTAGATAAAGAAAAAAGAAGGAAAGAATGCATTTTCAGTTATACAAGTATGTACATACAGATATAGAACATAAAAAAATAATAATATCTCAGGTATACATGAACAAGATTGAAGTTAAAAAATAAATTATCTTGACTGAGAGGGGAATGGGGGGATTTTCATGAAGACTGGGAATTCTGGAAGACACAGAAAAAGATTTTACATCATTCAGATTGTTTACCTTGGACTTCATTTCCTGGCTCAAAGTTGTCAAAAGATACAGCAATAATATATGGTGGTGCAGACGTCTGTGGTTCAGCTTCATAGTTTGGTAACAGAGAATCACAATCAATTGAGGTATTTGTTTGTGGAAAACCAAGGATTCCAGGCAAAAATATCCCACAGAACAAAAAAACAAAGCAGGAGTGTCTCCTCATCTGTGGAAAAAAAAGACAGTACAGTTCATAGTAACTTCTTTTAAGTAGTTGCCATGTTTGGCAAATATCTGCTTTTCTCCAGGACAGGAAACAAAGCAAGCCTAGAAAGCTGCTCTTTATTTGCACTCATGTATTTTGAAGAAAAAAATTAAAATACTTATATACACTGGCAGTAAAGTGCAATAAGAGACACAATTATTATAATTTTAAAATACTGAATTATTAATGGAAGTTTAAATTGTCAGGTTACATGTCAGCAATCCATTAACAGCCATGCCTGCTGCATTACACCTTTGAACTAGAGAAGTCCTTAACGTTCCTCATTGTTGCACCAGCAGATTTAGCTCAGCTCCTTGGCTATGGAAAAACCCAGAGGGAATCCTTTCTCTCTGAAATTGTAGATATAACCATGATTATTAGCATGCTCTCCTTGACTGCTTTCCCTACTCTCACTTCCAAGGGATGGTTGAGAAGTCTAGTTAAATGCCCTGGAGCACTCTTAAAGATTTTCAAAGTATTTGTTTCCTGAAGGACTTAACAAAAGCTTTCTGCAAAGTCCTCCAGAACGTATAAATAGTTTAAAAATACTAAATTCCTAATGCATGCTTCCTATTAGTAAAGAATGAACTATAACCAGTACAGAAATTCACAAAAAATAACTAAGAGACAAACTGAAGTCCAATCTTCCAAGACTGTCCATGAAGAAAAAGTGTATTTTCTTTATAGTTCACTTGCAGCATTGACAATGATGGTAAACTGTTTCCAAGAAAGAAAGGAAACATTTCCCAGTAGTATTCTCAGGTGTTTAATACCAGATTTTCCAGCCTGTTCAAAGTCTAAACATTCAATTATGGCACTACGTAATTTAAAAGGCCATTACACCTTATGAGCAACTCACTCTTCCAGCTACAAAATTGCTGATATAACTACTAAATTTCCAAAAGTATTTAATAATGCTATTTTACATGCTGTCTGCTACAGGATTGCCTTGTGCGACACAACAGAGTAACAGAAAGAATGGAGATATTTATTTGGGAATTTTTAAAAGCATTTCAAACACAATGTAAGAGATATGTTCAATTCGTACCATCTACCTTTTATCTTAGTTCATTCATGACTGTGTAAGATCATTTGGTTTTGTATGTGCTAATGAAATAAGGAACAGAAGCATCTGGAAGCAGGGGAAAAATACACAACTCTGAACATTCATGTACTTAACTCTGAACTTCAACAACTTTTTAAAAAACCATTGAGTCAACAAATAATAAAACAGGAGACTGTGAAATGTTGAAATATTTCCAAGTAGGAGGATGAAGGTTTGCATGGTGTCACAACTACTCAGAGCAGCAACCAGGAAAGTGACAGACTCAAGTTATTGTGTCTTCAAAGCAGATGAAGAGTGTACCTCTCTAAAGCCTCATCAAAGTGCCACATTAATGGGATCCTGGTAAGCATCATGTTTTGGTATCAGCATGCTGGGTGCGGTTATCCAATCTCTTGTGACGATTTTGACGTGGTCCACCTCTAATTATGTTTTAAATACAGCATGTGGGTGCTATTATATCAATAGCTGCGGTAAACAGTGATTTAATATGAAACAGTCTGTTGTTGAAATCTCTGCCTGACTCACGGAGAGGTGGAAAAAAGAAGTCTGTTTCTAATTAATGTTCCATTTTAAAGCCAAAAGTCCTAGTTCACCTAGGATTGGAAAATTGTCTGGAACTGCACTCTGCCATGAAAGAAAGCCAGTCTGAAATCTTTCATCCTTTTCATGCTAGAAAAGAGCCAGAAATACAAGTACATGTTGAAACATGGCTGAGATGCCTTCTCTTTGCATCAGCTCTCTGATTTAACAGTTCAAGAGCTATTCTAAGTCTCATCATGTCATCTTTTGGAACTAACTATTAGATGAGAAAGAAAGATATTAGCATCTCAAAAAATTCCAAGTCCAAACTTGAGGCAGAAAACTTCCAAGGGCTGCGAGTTCCAATACTTACTCAATGCAATCGTGTTACCTTGCATCACATATTTTACATTTTCTCCATGAAAAATGTAAAGAAACAAAAATTAAATATTTATAAAATAGAAGCATAGGGAATTCTGGAAAATAAATGTTATTTGCAAACTCCTAATTGGATATAATTGTAAAAAAGTAACTATATCCTCAGTTCCTTCATCTGATGGAAAAATTCTAATTATTTTTTTTATCACAGATTCAAACATTTCTCCCTGTGGGTCTACATGGTCCTCACCTTTCCAACACCTGAGCTGTTACCTTAAGAATCCTCTTCCATATTTAGTCTAATATGACTTCAGACCAACAATTAAATCCCTGAGTGCTAGTTAGCTACTGCATTCGAAGTCTACTGGACTCGGGAAGAGGCACTTTGGGGGTTGCTCCTCCAAAGCCTTGGGCAAACTTCTGAATAGAGACAAAAGTTGTTTTAAAAGCTTTTAAATATAGAGCATTTAATTAATATGATAAATACCTTTCCATAATTTGAAAAACACAGTCCTTGCAAGCCCAGCCTGCCAACAGTTTAAGACTACTGTATACCCCTTTCTATTCCCATTCTTTATGAGTACTTTTCTCCTCCTAGACACTCGTGAAGAGCCACAGATTTATTCTTTAGCCTTTGGGAATAAGCATCACCAGTTAGTGTGCGCCCTATCCACCACATCCCCACCAACACACCTTATCGAGCAAGTGCCGATGCGTGGGCATCCTCCGGTCCCTCTGTGGTCAGTGCGGAGGAGCTGCAGCCGGGCAGTGCCGGTGCCCCAGGAAGATGAGACAGAGGAGGAGGAAGGCTCGGCCAATCCGTGCCAAGGCGGGAGCCAGCGCAGCCAATCCGGGCCAGATGTGCTTCTGCCCTGGAAATTGGGACACCACAGGTGGGACAGTCCTGCCCAGAGCTGGCGGTGACAACACCCTCCTCACAGGTGAGTCACGCCCCTCTGACCTTTATCGAGGCATCTGGCACAGGCAGGGCTTCTGAATGCTGGTAGCCTAAACCAGTATGTTGACTAGAATCAAAAGAATTATGCTATACAAAACCCCCTTACTAATATTTCATAAAAAATTCCAGAAAAATATTCGATATTAGTCTTATTAATTTGTTACCACAGAGATAACAGCAGAACAAATCTGTTCTGCTGCCTCTTTTTCACTTTTCTACTCCTTTTTTACAGTTGGAAAAGACTTGGAACATTCTAATGATTGTCATACTTCCAAAGCATTTTCTCAAAGCAAAAACAGCAAAAATGAGGCTGTTTCCTCTCATGCACCTTGTGGGAAGAATCTGAAGTTATTGCAACTGACCTGCACTGAAAACTAACCTTTCTCTTTTTTTTTGTACTCTTCAGAAGCATTTTCACAAGGTCTCTGCTGAAGACTGGGCAAGTCCAAAAGCTGAATGACATGTAAAATAGAATAGAATATTTTCAGTTGGATGGGATCTACAACTATTTGTCTAATTCACGCCTGTCCAAATGCCTGAAAAACACTGACAGGCCTGGGGCTTTGACCACCTCCCTAAGAAACCTGATCCAGTTCCATGACCAACCTCTAGGTAAAGAAATGCTTCTTAATGTCCACTCTGAACCTCCCCCAGCACAGCTTTGAACCATTCCCACACTTCCTATACTGGACACCAGGGAGAAGATATCAGCACCTCCCTCTCCACTTCCCCTTCTCAGGAAGTTGTGGAGGTCAATGAGGTCAGCCTTCAGCCTCCTTTTCTCCAAACTAGACAAGCCCAAAATCCTTTGGTGCTCCTCACAGGACATTCCTTTCAGCCCTTTCACCAGCTTTGTTGCCTTCCTCTGGACACTTTCAAGGACCTTAACAATATGACAGACATTCCTATTTAACCAGGGAATTCTGTGAATATATGAGTCCATGGTTAATGGTTAATCAATGGTTAATCATTTGGTTAATGGAAATCCTTTAACCAAAGACTGTTCACAAGAACTTTCTTCAATTCCTTAATGTTCATGCATTTAAAATGTATTTAAATTCAAAATGCTCACAGCATTTTCAGAACATCAGCTATTTTTAAGATTTAGTGCATTTAACTAACTGTATTCTCTTTCAGTTAATTACCTTTAATTAATGAGTACCATTTTATTTACATTGTTCCATTATGAAATACATTATTTCCTATCTGCTGCTGTCCATTGGGGAAGAGATCATAATCTTTCTTCTTTTACTATACCACCAAACTTACCATTAATACCAAGGTTATAAAGAGCAATGCAAAATCATGCTGCACACCGCAAATGCAATAGCATACCAGTAACACCACCAGATAAATTACACAGTAAAGGAATGACAACTGCTCACACCAGAAACACATAACCAGAGATGGGATCTTGCAAATGCATAATGCCAGACCTCCCTCCCAACCAGCCAGGAGACACTGAGAGGTAACCAGAGGGATCAGAACTATTTCTCCAGGCTACTTTGAGCAGCAGTGAGCACTCCATGAATATTTGATTTGACAGTCAGATAGATAAATGTCAGGCAATAAATTGCTGTAATCTCGGTAATATGGTTATAAAGAAGCATAGATAGCATAAGCCATATGCTTTTGTTAGCTGTAGCACTAATAAAATACTACTGTGAATAAGCTGGTAAAGACTCAGACCATTAGTTTACAATGTGAGAGTTGTAAACCTGCGTCCCTCTTACACAATACTCTGCTTGCGGTTTATTTCAAAGGAACAGTATTCCCACTGAATTAAACATAGGAGACTGATTCAGTATTAATTTACCTGTACTCCAAAATGCCAGTTTAAAAAAGTCTTTTTCAGGTCTACACACTTGAAAGGACAGTTTTGAGATCATAATTTAAATACCAATTGAACAAGTGGTAAACTCCCGGCTCTAGTGAAACCATGATTACAAAGTTTGCTATGTACTGAAACTCCTGTGCAGAACAACACTACACTGTGTGCACATGAAATTCCCTGGTGCTTGGAATGCCTTCAATGCAAATTCCCGTGGGAATATTAATCTTTTTTTTTTAGATCTCTGATTGTATGTAGCCCATATGGAGTTAGCTGGTCTTTCTTTGAAATAATCACATTTGATTTGTGACACTGACAATGAGCCAATTCATTTTAGGAAGAAGCCAGGGAACATGGTAGAGAGGCCAGAATTCAGAACACTGAAAGGAAGGGCATACCTACTGGGCAGTGGGTGAAAATTTCAAAGGGCACATGATGGACACATGTGGGGTAGCCAGCTGGGGAAGCAAGTTACTCACATAAGCAAGACCGTCTTCTTGAATAAAGAACTGCAAACCCTGGCAGAGTTTCCAGTACTACTTTGCTTCTACTAAAAGCTGTTTAAAAAAAAAATTAGAGTAAGCAGCTCACTTTCTCCTTCCTCACTGACATCAGGACCTCTAAACACCTTCATGGCCCTCAACAGCTTTCTGATTGCTCACTGCAACTTGTGAGCCAAAGATTATTTTTAATCTGGTGGTTTAAGTTGCAACTGGAAATGTTAGAAAGCCTAAAAAGCCTTCAGCTAATGCCAATATACATAACATGGTAAAATAAGTGGTGTTATTTTCATCGGAGTCTGGTATCCTTATCAAACTGCTTTGATGTTTCCCATAAGTGATACTTCCCTGAGTCTTGGCCTGTGCTGGAGGGTTGGTAAACTCTTTGCTCAGACACCTCACGTGTGCTGGACACAATGAATGCTGTAACAGTAGCCACTCCAAAATGATCTCAGAGAAAATGGACATAACAATGCTCTTACAGATATGAAGAGCTGAGTTTATAACAATCTATGTCTTTTGTTAAGTAGTACAAACTGACCCTATGGAACAGTAACAGACATCCTTGACTCCTCTTAAGTGCCAGGTGCCTTCCCAAGCTCTCCCATTCATTTTCTTTGTTTCTTCCTTGCTTAAACAGGGAAGATCAAGAATAATCCCTACAAATGACAGAAATAAAATTTGTTCTCTTGACATCTGTTTTGACTATTAAGAAATTTCTGTAATATCCCACATCTCATCTCCAAATGAAAGTGGCTTTCTCAGTGTACAGTATTAGTGCGATAAGAGGATGTTATCATTGCATAATTTCTGGGTATAACTTCAGAGTAGTCAACTGAAGTTATTTTCAAAACCATTCTAGTCTAAATTTAGTGGTAAGGATTCTTAACAGCTATGTGAATTGTATCATAATGATTAAATGAAAAGACAGATTAATTAAGTCTTCCTTCAGGACCAGCCTGTTTCTGCTTTATACTAGCATGTCAATATTTACATCCTGTTTCCAAGAACTTAAAGTATTGCCACATATTTTATTTATAAAGGCACATTTTGCTTCCTATGCTTAATAAATAGATTCCCTTCTTGAAAATACACCAACGTATTGTACAGTAGTATTGCATATTGCTCGAGCTATAAATATAGTATTATTCTTCAGAAAAATACTATTACATTAAAAATACATTGAAAAAGTCAACTAAAATTTACATAGTGTATTTTGCACTCCTAAGGAAATATGTGAAATGTCTTCTTGATGAACATGTAATTCTGATAATTCAGCAAACCACATTTTTCTAGGAAAAAAAGATATGAAAATTATATTTTCCTGCATATTAAAAAAATTCAACTTCTTGTTATCTTTAATGTCTTGGTTTTGCTCTTGTTAGCACTTTTCAGGTTTGATTTAAACCCTGTCTATCAGGGAAATAAATAAATAACTCTATAAATCACAGAATGGTTCACACCCCTGAAAGTCCTAGATAGATGATGTCACTGGGACCTAATATGAGAATTAGTGAGCAAAAAAATGGTTTGACTTGACTTGGCATAGGAGTGGAAAGGGAGTGATCAAACGGATTACTTCTACCTTTTGTGCCCCAGTAGAGATGAGGGTGAGCGAGACTGTGCAGAGCTGATGGGTGCTGTGCACTTACATGCTGCTCAGGAGAAACACCTGACATGAACAGCACATACAAGAACAATGACATATGAACATTGCATCACCTTATCTCATGCATTGTGCAAGCTAACAAGTAGTATTGTCCCCATGTGCATTTAAGGTGAGTGCCTGGGTGTGGCTGCAAACATATGCAATACTTCATATAAGACACAGTGACTACCATTTGTTAGTGATTTACCAGACACTATATTCAGATTTAAGTAAACCTAAACCTCTGTTAACTGAATGGAAGAAATGATAGTAGGGGGATCCTGCTACCAAGATATTCAGTCCACAAGAAAACTGGAGCCTTAATATTAACAATGAAAATTCACTGTTTTCCCAATCATGGAGAAGATAAATAGTCTCTCTTACATGCATCACCTACTGGTATTACTGAAAAATGCTCTTTGACCGTAATTTGTGTTTAAAAATCCAGAATACTTCAAGCACCATTGAAATATGTTTACAGGCTATTTCAAATACCTGTGGCCTAGGGAGTTCTCCTGCATAGAGATTAAGACACAGCACATCTATGCATGTATGGTCCACTCATGAGTGAGCAGATGGGATTCAGACTTGTAAGTTCAGGTTTATAGGTTCTGCCAATCCAACAGTAGTGGTCAAAACCAGCATAGATATAGGATACAAAACTGGATTGTATAAACCCTCTTTGCTGATGTACACCCAATCATTGAAAAATTTTGGCTGCTTAGGCTAACAGAATTTTGGCTAATTTGAGGGACACATCATTGCGTGTCTCTAACAGATACCCATGAGACCTGCACCACTGTGATCAAAAAAGGCATGGATCTGTTATTAATAAACATACACTTGCAGCCTCTAAAAGTTTCTTTCAATCTTTCAGGCCAAGAGGGAGATGTCCTTACTAGTGGACATTCCTTTGGAATTCAAAATCTACTTTAAACACTTGCTGTTCACTCCTTCAAAGGTGTGACTAAAGGAAGATATCTTTGTGTCAATCTATACAGGTTGTTCCTAGGTAAGAGAATGCGACTGTAGATTTGGGGAGTCCCTTTGTGTCAATCTATACAGGTTGTTCCTAGGTAAGAGAATGCGACTGTAGATTTGGGGAGTCCCTTTGTGTCAATCTATACAGGTTGTTCCTAGGTAAGAGAATGCGACTGTAGATTTGGGGAGTCCCTTTGTGTCAATCTATACAGGTTGTTCCTAGGTAAGAGAATGTGACTGTGGATTTGGGGAGTCCCAGGTTCATCGTTTACAGAATCCAAAAAGCTGCCACCCTAGAAAGAGGCATACTTTTTATGGGAAGAAAAGTTGTTCAATTTTGCCTAACTACATGTGCACAACTACTGGAGAGCAGAAAGGAATCAAAGAGGGAAGGTATGATGGGCTCGTGCCGTTTCCAATAATATCCAATTCTCAAAAAATAGCCAGTTAATAATATATTTTCCAGGACACGATCAACAAGGCACTTGATATTGTACAGGTTTCCAGCAACAAATAGTAACACTTCCACTGCATTTTTCCTGTTTGTCTCTGACCACACCTTGCAAACAGTAATGAGGTAATCCTCACAGCTCCCTGTGAGGCAGGGAAGTATTACTGTTTATACCCAGTTCTGCAGATGAGGAAACCAAGTCACGGAGGGATTAAGTGACTTGTCCAAGGTCATATAGAAAGTCTGCTGCCACTCATGGTATGTGTCAGTCCTTGTCAGCACTCAGTGACACTCCCTGAAAAGTTCACTCAACCCCTTTCTCTGCGTAGGACAGCACCTTTAAGGTTTCGTAAGTATCATCTTCCACCCTAACCTTGACTGGAAGAAGAAACTTCATCAGTCCAGGTCAGAGTCAGGCTGAGCAAGATCCCCAGCTTTCTTACTTTTTGATTAGGACTCTTGATTATCTACAGGATTCTACTTTATTTTCAACTCTGCCAGAAATTCCTCCTAAGGGACTCCTCTAATTTAAACCTAAGCAGGTGGGCAGGATAATATCCATACAATAAATACATGT
The DNA here is from genome assembly GCA_013397195.1 of Hylia prasina. Taxonomy (NCBI): domain Eukaryota; kingdom Metazoa; phylum Chordata; class Aves; order Passeriformes; family Sylviidae; genus Hylia; species Hylia prasina. The sequence goes on from VYXD01006830.1 coordinate 1,497,330, forward strand.
AGTAATTATTTTCAAAGATTCATATGTATTTCTATCAGGACACTAATCTTCCCATTTCTACTCCTACATTTAAAATCCTCCACCATCCTTTCCTATACAATATAAATCAGCTAAAAGTTTCATAAATTCATGCCATACAATGTGGATATATCTATAGATATACACACACACATACAGACAGCATAACACCTCCTGTATAGACAGTGTTACACTCTAGGTGGGGATATCTAAGTGTATATGTTAAAAACTAGCAAGAATAATCTAAAAAAATTATAACACACATCCTAAAGTATTTCACTTTTACAGTAACTATCCAAACAAAATCTCTGATGTATTTTATGTGTAAGCACTAATGTGATAAATATCACATCTTATTTCCTTGTATTTGTGTATCAGAACAGTTAGTGGACTTAATGGGGACTTCCTTAGGTGTGAGAAACTTAAATGAACCTCATGTGTGACCCATAGAGTGAGCACTGGTTTTGTTCAGTTTAAATAGAAATAGTGAGATTCAGACACAGCCAAATCAAAACGCCCAGTGATGAATCAGCACATTTAAGGCATGAGAGCAAATCATTTTTTCTATGCTGCTCACCAGGTTTCTGGTGCTATATCAAACTGCTGAGGTCCTCCTTCCCCTCTCATACCTTCTTCAAACTGAGATCTAGGATTCTTGCCTTCTAGTGTGTTTCTACTTAAAAGAAATCCTATGCCAGTACTAGAAGAGTTCTTACATTATTTTGCTAGAAAAGTAGCAGAGCTGCTCTTGGTACTTTTCTTCTACTTACTCAACAATTGAGCTTTTCAGTTCATTCACTTACAGTGCTGTTCCTAAACAAGGAGTGCCTTTTATTTGAGGAAAAAAGGAATCATTTTGAAAATGAAAAAATAGGCATGAGAGCTGGAGGAGCTGCCATCTCTTCCTTCCTCTGTCACAAATTTCCTGTATGACTCTTAACAAGTAATTAATTTCTATATGCCTCATCTGGAAAATGAGTTAATGACATTTAACTATTTCATTGGGAGGCTTAATGGTTGTGAAATTTGCTGAGCTTCTTGGAAGGAAAGAAGCTGTTGTCAGAGTAAACAATAATAGCATGATTATGTTTGGTGGGAATGTTACAGGAGAGTCACTTTATAACAATATCACAATTCTGATTACACAGACAAGACTGGCCAAGCAAGTGAGTCACTTAGTGAGAAATTGGTGTTTTCCTTGCTTTGTGGTATCTGTGCATACTGTCTGGACCCCAAAATCAAGATGATTTTTTAACACTCTGTAAGTCTGTGGAAAGAGATACTGTCTTTAGAAAATGAAATACCCTTTCTCTACTGTTAGAATCTAACTGCAAACACCAGCTTATGAAAGACTTAGAAAAAAGACTATGGGTTTTGAAATCTGCTATGGATTAGTACAACCCACCATGTGACAGATCAGTCATAGACAGTAGCACATATACTGATTCTTTATTGATTTTCCCTCTGATATTCTAGAAAGCAAAGGGACTTGAACTAGTGTATTACCTACTCTTAGATGGGAATTCATCTGTGGAGTCTGAACACATTTGTGAAAAAAATATCTAATTCATACGGTCAGTGGAAACCACAGCAGCTTAGGATCTCTAAAAACCCCACATAACCTTCTTGGAGCCCCTGTGGATTGCAAGTATCTAATGTTAGATCCACACACTCAGCAGTTCTAATTTTCCAAAGGTTCACCTCTCCTCAGTGTCCCATCATCTCTCTTCTCATCTCTATTTGCTAGGACTTGGATTTTTATAGGTTTATATTCCTTTAACTGAGAAGATGATGGGATATTAAATATGCTTCTAAATTGCTTTTGGCCATGAAAAATGTGATGACTATCTTCTCCAACCTCAAACAGTTCATGTTGACAAAATGATTGGTAACATATTTTTGGGCAAGAACTTGAAACTAATACTTCTGCTTCCACCGTAGCAATCCTCATTTCATTTGTTATAAGGGGTTATACTAGTCACCTAAATTCTCTGTGATGTTTTGATGTTAGTAAAACATCAATGACTATATGTTGTTTCCCCCTTCAAATCAAAATGTTGCCTGAAGGAATTATATCTGTTTATATACACTTTACAGTTTGTAAATAGCCAATACCCCACAAATGGAAAATCTTGATTGCAGGAAATAACAAGCCACATTTTTACTTGAAAAAGAAACTTAATCAAGCATTCCTTTTCACCAAATACATGTTACTAAATGCCAAGGAAGAGCAGCAGCATTATACAATTGAGAATACAGCATGTGAGAGACAACTATTCTCCTCTCATTGTCTACAGAAGACATTCTTAAAGGTAAAGCATGGCTTTCACAAGATTGTAGGTATGTATTACAGTCATAGCAGAAATAAAGTCTTCAAATCATAGTGGCACCACCAGCTGTAACACTGGTACATTCAATCCAGAATGCTTTACAAATCTAACTGAATTTTCTCTAGGAAACGTTATCTGTGTGCAGGAGAGCCGCAGTTCAGAAAAAATATGAGATCTTGGAACAATTGTGACATTCACATATTCGGTCAAACACAGGGCAACTAGCTAGATAAACAGCATTTAGGATTTCAGCACGTCATTTGGCAATGGTGTATTGAAATCTGTCCACAGCAACACAGCCATATAAGGATTCTCTCACACCAGTCACATTTCATTGTGTCATATCTTAAAGATCAGGACATTCCACAACATTGCACTGGTGCCTATTGAACTACTGTATCATTGGAAAGTGAATAATTCTGAGTAGGGCCGAAAGGTATAATTTAAATAGATTTGTAGCTAGTTGCACTTTTCAGTTCTATCACCAAATCAGTTGTTTCACATCAATACAAGCAAAACAGGTCAATTATGATATATATGTGTCCAGAGTTCTTACAGTGAGCAGGCTAAAATATTAATTCTGCAACTAGCATATTAGGAAACACACGATCTACTTAGTCAAAATCCCTAAAGGAAGAAAAAATTACCATTTACTATAGCAAACTTCAAAAACCAAATTGTAAATGAGTTGTTATAGGAATGTGCAGCACACATGAAAAGTGAATGTTTCTGCTTGGTAGTGTCTGAATAATGCCAAATCTGTTAGTATCAGTACCTTAAATCAATGAAAAATTATGAACTATTATGCTCAGCTTAGAAATTAGATGAAGGAATACCTGAATAAACTGCTCCACTTCTCTTACTGTTTCTCACCTGGTTCTGTACTCAGTAAACTCTTTGCAACCAGAATAATCTCAATACATATTTTTATTAAGGTGCTCAATTCAGAGTCCTGCAAGACAAGTGATAGAAGAGATGCTACAGGAGACAGCATTGAACCTCTGAAAACTTTCAGGTTAGTTTACTCTTAATTTTAAAACAGGAAGATTCATCTGTTTTGCAGATAGCTGAAAAACAGATGAACTGGGACAAGACCTATCCTACACCTAAAACTGATAATCCACTAAAGCTGAGACTTTTCTAGCATGTGTTTGTACTCTAGAATCTCTAGTTTTAAAATGACATCAGGGCATCTAAGTTCCAAATATTTGCTTTCAGCAAAAGGAATGCAGTAACTTCTCTGCCTAAGTTGATCTCGCTGACAGGGCTGGACAGGTCTACGCTTGCCTAGAACGCCACAGAGATTTATAGCTGAGGATGAGCCCTACTTCTAACTGAGAAGGCAGTGTCTGCCAGCAGGATCTAACACTCAGTGGAGAAAAATGTGAGCTTGGCATGACTAAGGTAGGTATTAGATGTACAGCTGGGAGTGGATGAACTGGAATGGGCAAGGTCGAGAGTATTAAAATTTGGCCTATTTCTTCTAATGAAATGCTCACAGAAGGATTCTACAGGGACAAGATACCATACAATTGATATGTAAAAAATAGCAGAAGTAAACCACTCTTTTAAAAAAGTGTTAGGAAGAAGGTGGGTGTAAATTTCATGCAAATTAGGAATTAAAAAAAAGAAAATGGGGGGAGGCCTTTAAAATATTGAGGGAAGAAGTTACAGTTTACTTATTTTCTCCCTGAATCTTGCCCTTGAAATCTGGTTGGTTAGATAAGTGAAGAAAGATACAATACTGTGTATGGAGCCTAGCTGCTCATTCTCAAACTCCCAGGTGATTATCTTTCCAACTAATTCCAGCTATGTGAAATTATAAAGGACATATCATACCATACAAATGCAGAAACTGCCATACCAAGATTGCAGAACTCCTAAGTTGGGCAAACTCTTGTGCCTTGCTAAGAAGGCAGAAGCATATAAACATTGAAATGAGAGACGTAAAAGAAGAGACAAGGAGCCAGCAAAGTCAAGTATTTGACTGGACTCAGTTCCCAAAGTAAGAGTTACAAACAATACACAATTTCCACCTTAACACTGTCAAAGGTTCAGGTTTGAGCGACCCTGAAGTAGCTCAAAAGGACTGAGAATACTACTAGACATTACCTTCATATGCAGCTCTTTCCCTGTCAACTTTTTGTAAGAGCAACTAGAGGTCTTTGAAAGTCATAAAGTTTCTGTTTTCTCCCCACATAAATCCCCATGCAGAGAGTTACAGGAGCAAGGCAGAGATGACCGGCAAAATGATCAGTGGCCTTGCTAGCCTCTGAATTAAATTTGCCCTTTTTTCCTATCTCAATATTAAATGCTTAATGGGCAACAACAGGAAGTTTATAATTTCAGAGCATAAAAATTAACTTCCATTATAATTCATATTGTAATATATAGTGTTAGTAAGTACAGAGTAGAGAAATTCACTCTTTATTATTCATATCTATAATAAACCTCAAATTGTAATGTCTAGGTGTTTAGCTGCAAGGTACCTGAAGCTTTATACATTTATAATTTGTATTCCTGAAAAGTTAAATGATGTTTAATTGTAGAGAGCCACTTTGTTGGAAGGGTTCAACACAAAGTTCAAAGGTTGACACTGACCTGGAGCTTTAGGGAAGTGGGATGGCCCTTAATTTATTATGAATTAATATTGTTGCTAGTGGAGACATAAATTTTTCTGGCCTCTTGGTTAATGGTAACCTTGATTCCAGTTCCCTCATTGTGGAAACACGAGTTAGTTGGATACACAGGTATCTCTCAGTGTGCTATGGCAGCTGAATCCAGGTGACATGGAGATGAGAAAAAAGTAACAGAAATTCTGGGGAAATTAATTTTGAGACATCCAACTGATGGGTTTTTGCTACCCCAAAAAGGGAAAATATTGTCAGTATTTTAAGTACTGAGAACAGGGATTATTATTCTTCCACTCCCCTAGGTTTGTATGGTTGAATTTGCAATCCTGGATTCTCAGTGCTTTTGCTTTTTTAGCTAAAGGGGAGACTGCTGATGTAGAACTCTCTCACACCAACACTGGGGTTGGACCAAAATCTAATAATTCCCATGGCTTTGGCTTAGGATGTCAGCCAAGCTGCTGCTGTTGATCTGCAATGCCACTTGTGGAAATGAAATTGAAATTTCTCTAAGCAGTTGAGAGAGACATTTCAAACCATCAAATAACAATTTATCAGAACTTCTCATGTATTCTAAAAATGCGAATAACAATAAATTAGAGCAGTGTTTTCCCCTTATTGCTAGAACAGGAAAAGTGTGTTCAAATGCCTTCAAGCCACAAAATTCTAGGTGTGTTCATTTTAGTCAGACCCTTTTGACCATCCTCTTATATATCAGAAACCTTGTGAAATTGTTTCTTTAATTTTTGCAACATAAAACTGAGAAACCCAGGCTGCAGCACTACTAAACTAGATACTTTTCAGTACAGTGAAGTTTGGAACAGTGCAACCATGAGTTTATTACTGCAACATGTGAGCAGGTTTAATCCACACTGTCCTACAGAAATAGGGGCCCATGTGTCTAAACAAACATACATGCTGGGTAAGTGAGATAATCTCCAAAATCAGGATAAAAGGAAAAAAAATGGGAGATTGCTAAAAATTGCATCTATTTATGGCTCAGACTCCAGTATTTAACAATCACAGAAACACAGAAAATAAAATGGAAAATGTAGCATTAGTGACACTCTGATTTCAACTCAGCCACAGCTATTTATTTTGAGAGAGAATACAGAAACAGCCGGGCGGGTTTTGTGAAAGAGCCAAAGGAGTGCTCCGTGTTTCATCATATCCTGTTTTCAACAGTTTCATTAGACTTACCCTACAATTAATTTTTGAAGCAGATCTTGCACACCCTAAGGATATCTGCCCTTTCCTGGCTTTGTGCTCCAGAATCTCACACTGAACTGATGATAATTCAAAGCCATAAACTATTTTCAAGTTCATCAACTGTCTGTAAAGCAAATGATTTGCTGCATTCCAAAGTTCTAGATGACACATTAGTCTTGACTTGGGATGTTGGGGAGTTTGTAACACACCTTAGTAATCTGATCTACTTCCTACTTGATCAGTTATGACTTATTGATATTTGTTTGTAGCGTAGAATGAGAAAAAATTGAATATTTAAAAAATTGGTTACTTGACATGCAGAAATCCAGTGGATCATACAAAACTGAAATGCTAATAAAGATCTGAAACTAAAAGTGTAGCATATGCTATATGAGGGCCTAATGTAATTTTAATTTACAAGGCTAAAACTATCTAGAGCATATTCAGTGTATTGGAATGACTAGAGGCAAATTAAAAAGCACAGAAGGAGCTATTTCTTAGGCTATTTTTCTTAACAAAAGTATTTATTAATAAAGTACTTAATAATAAAAGGCTGAATTTAATGTTAGAGAAAATGTATCATTTTCTGAGCTGGTTTAAAGTAGCTTTTTTTGGTGGTATTGGATAAAAACAGGTTCCTAAAAATGAAGCTTGGGAACCAGTAACAGCAATGTCACTTATAGTACCAGAAGATAATGATAATTATACTCTCCACTTGCAAGCATAGCAAAATTATACTTAGTGTTATGAAAATAGGAGGGTGTCTGCTTCAATCTATTTGCTAATTCAGATGAAGGACCCTTCTTTGTTCAGAAATGGTGCGACAGGAGAGGTGTGGATACACAAAGAAGAATTTATTTATATGGCTTGGGAAACACGAAGTTAGGTGTGCCAGGCTTGAGCAACACCTATTATCATTTCTGCAGATAGCTTACTGCACTGAAATCAGTCCTGTGATAATTATTTCAGGACTTGATTAGGTGGCATTGCATCAGAACTCCATCTTCTACTTTACATCCAAACCATTTTTGCATTTACAAAAGAAGATTCATCCCAAAGCACTTGATAGTAGTAGGATGAGAGAAAATGTACTTTCAGAAAATGACAAGGAAGTACAAGAATGGCTCAGGTGGCTCTGATCAGTGACACTGCTCATGGTAGGCTCATTCTTCAATGATAACATATGAGAGGTCTGAAGAATACCAATACCTGAACATGGTTATGTTGGTAACCAAAAATAAAAATAACTGTTTTGTCTCCATTCATTCATTTTTATTTTCAAGCATCAGAAGAAAAAACTTGCTTGGGTGGCTCAGCTAATTTATATAAACAAAGATTTCTCAATGACTTGGAACAAGAGCCATTTCTTGGATGTGAGCTACTTGCACATATTAGGCATGAGCACTGTGTAGCACAGCCAAATTCACTACTGATGATGGTCAATAATTTCCTTATAACTTCATTTTGTGAGCTACTTCTAGACTATCCAAGAGAATGTTATTATGCAAGAAATCATAGTCACACTAACTTATGTTTTCAAAACTGATGTATAAAATGGTTATTCAGGAACTAAAATTTCTATCTACATCTTCAGCAAGCTTTCATAAGCCAAACACAACTCAAATATACAAACTTTTTTTTTTTAATTTACAGTAATTACTATTGAATTACTTCTAGAGCTTTTGGTGCTTGAAACTATGTATGACTAAAACCTCTGACTTAACATTTTTAAAAGACAACCACTTGAGTGATCTTTTCTGCAAAATGCAAATCTTGTCATACAGATGCAGCAATTGGAACCACAGAGAAGAATAACTGAAGAAAATATTTTTATTATGGCCTCCTTTCTCAGAGAACCATTTGATTCTCACCACAATAACAATGACTAGAAAAAAGTATAGAAACAAAATAACAGTTACAACAGATTAGTTATTGAAAGACAACATCCAGAAAAGGTCTGCTCCTGCATGACAGATTTTGGAAAAAATACTATCATTCTGAATTGGTTACTTCTGATAAACTAGTCATGCTAGCTTCATTGTTGGTTAAAAAAATAAAAATCAACCAGTAGAATATTTATCCTTATAAATTAAGGAAATTGGTAAAGGTGTACCTACTCTATTCCTAAAAGCATCAGTATCTTAAGCTAAATTAAATAATAATTTAGTAAAAAGCTATTGATAATTGAAGTAGAAAAACATGAATGTGACAGCATAAAAGGACACTCCTTTTCCCTCCAACCTGAGAACTCACTAAAAGTGAAAAAATTACTTAAAATTGAAAAAGTCTCCCTTATGGCCTAGTGTCCCTGCCTTGGACTGTATGTAGGAAATATGTTTTGTAAATTTGACTGTAGATTAAAAGTCCAAATACCCAAGACAGCAAATATATTCTGAAAACTTTGTCCAACAAACCAAACAAATGTGTCATTGTCAACTAATACATTGAGATTTTAATGATCCAAGATGGAATCTGAGAATGTAAACTGTAATCCAGAGCAGATGACTGATTAGGGCAGCTCCATCTCAGGCAACCCTCCTGATTCTAAGCAAGGTCTGTTTGTACCTGTGTTAATGCTGTAGTTCAGTTCAGGAGTACATCCACATCACTCCTGAAGCACTTGTATTCATGAATTTCACAAAATCTATCTTATTCCTCTGTTTTTTAAGGTCCTATGCAGATGTCATTCTAGTGCATCTAGCCTTGGCAATAACTATACTGTGCCCAGTTCTGCCTGATCCACCAGGTCCTGATTTATGCCAAGTCAGCCTCTCTCACTAGCCGTTCATGCTCTTCTATTGAGAGGTAGCTGTCATAGGGTATCAAGAAGGACTCATCTATGTGTAAGTTAAAGGAAGTCCTGGTGGCAATCTATTTTTATATTTTGTGTAAATGCAAATGACTTTTAAAATAGCTTAAGAGTCTGGAAGTTGCTTCACTCGTTCATCTAATACCTTGATTTTGGTGACCTGAACACAAAGGTGTTTAGAGAAAGACACCTGGTGAAAGATTTCTCATGTGTTTCTTTGAAGCAGCTACTGATGAGCTACAGTGAGTGGGTAACATGGAGAAGCTGCATGTATCTATTGGATTAAATTCCTACTAGACCGACTAATTTATTTCACTTGATAATGAATTATCATTTCCATCACTTAGACTCTTTAAATTTGTAAAAATAAAAAGACACTTATTAGATAAATAAAAAAATGTTTGCAAGAAGATTTAGTAAGCCTACCAGAACAAGGGTTATGATTGCTTATGGCATCATAATCAAGACAACACCTTCTTGTGGCTTCCACAGAAAGCCTTAATACAAATATATGAATTTTCTGATAGACACTTGGAAGGCCCAAGAGAAGCCTACAAAGAAACTGTTTAACTGTGGCCTTTCTCAGTAGAAGGAACTGATACTTATTGTTAAGTATTTACAGGTCTCCTCCAGCTGCGCCAGAACTGGGACATGTGTCTTAGCACTGAGGACTTGTCAGTCAATCAGAGTCTAGATAGCTCCAGAGGTATTCCCTGACTGTTTCCCAAGCCCTTCCTTTCACTCTGCATAGCAGTGAGAAGTCACCACCGGATGTGTTCTCACGTCACCTGGGTTACAGAGAGTTTTCCCTTTCAAATGCAGAAGCAGGTGAATTCCTTCAGCAGTTAACACTGTAAGGAATAGTAAGGTAACAATTTTTGTTCAGTATTTATAACATTTTTTTCATGCTGAATTTGAAATCTGCTACAAGGAAAAAAACCAACTCACTTTCTATAAATAGTCAGTTCCTACCAGCTGGAATAATGTCTCCCTTTTATTTCAAAATAGTAAACATTCCTGGAATCATATCTGAAGTACTTAATTAGAAGTGCAGGATATTTAGAATATCTCCATTTTCAGGCACTTCTCTACTCACCAGTCTGCAATTGTTTGACTGGGATAGAGTTTAATAATGCCTTCCAACACAATCCCCACAATGCCCACAAATTCATTATCAAAACAAAAGCACCTGGCTTCTGTTTGGGATTCCCATTACATGGTAATAAATAGTATTAATAGAACACAGTAATAGAATTTGTAGCAGACAAAGAGCAACTAACGAAATACACGCTTCCAGTAGTGCAAGTAGCTCTAGTTTGCAAAGACTGCTCACTACAGTTAGCAGGAAAAGAGACAAGGGATCTAGAGGCTGAAAACAAAACATGTCTACAGAAGCCTTTTGACCTATAATTTTTTTAAATCATTCCTAATCCATTTCCTACAACATCACTGACTCTTCCATCAGACAGAACATGGTCTTCTGTGTGAGCTGTGGCTGGTACCAACTTCCTATTGACAAAGTCAATATGCAAACCTTCATACTCTTCTGGCAAGACTTTCATTCCTAAGGCTTGATTTACCAGGCCAAAATTTTCCATCCTATAGACCAAGCCATAGATGACATAATTTTAACTAGGCTATGAAATTGTTTTTTTTCCTCAGGTACTCGAGAATCAAATTCTTTCATCTCCTATTTTCAAGATATGGCAAAGGTTAACAATCTCAGCAATGACATGTGACTCCCTAGATGAATAACATGAGAATACACACAACCCCTAATACTTTGAAGAGGAGAATCTGTTTTGGAGGACAATGGGAATAGAATATACGAAGTCCTGTCATTGTTTCAGTATCACATAACCCTGGATATAAAGTGCACACAAAGATCTGATCATGGAAGAAAACGCAGAAATTAACTGAAGAGAACACAACAAAGAGCTACAAACAGATGAGGGATGGGCACCTAGAAATGCCTGTTTACAGGGAACCATGACTCATTGGGTACCTTTTTGTGCAATGGAAAAAGGGAGTCCCTGGTGTGTGAGCAAGCCAAGCGATTTACAAGACCAGTGAAGTGCACGTGCTCTATACTGCTACACTCTATACTACTGATAAATACTGCTGCCCTCACGAAACGTATTTTTCTGAAATAAATGAATGAGCTTCACACTAGTATTATTCCCTTCCATATACCAGTCATGAAAATACTTTCAACTTAGACTTTACTAAGTTACAGATAAATAGCTCATTAATGAAGGAAACGATCATGTGTTTTTGAAGTGGTTGCTCTTGTCCTTGCATTTGATTGTCCCCTTGTCTCTTGTATTACTCATGATGTTAAGCCTAAATGCAAGATTACCACCTTTTAGAGGCAAAGACCAAGTATTGAATCTTTGAAGCACAATGATTCCTTATTAGGTATAATCAGTAATAATTATAGTTGTGTAATGGAAAATAGGAAGGTAAGGAAAAGGAAATGGCTGAGATCATAATTACTTTCTATTAGGACTGGCAGGGAAAACCAGTGTGCAAAGCTAGTCACCTGAGAAAACAGATAGCTATTTATTTGGGTTTTCCTTGGAGTTGAAACAGCTGAGTTAAAGTATACCAAGTACACACTAAACATGATTTATAACTTCAACAAACTCTGGAAGCAGAGTGCATGAAGTAGGTGTATCTCTGAGGGGGTTGCTGTGGTAACCTCTTTGGAATGCAGCAATTACCACCTACCTGGCAAATTGGAAGTATTACATTCCTCTGCTAGTAATCCACTCCTCCATTTAGCCAGAGGTCAGGGAGGAGAAGCAGGTGACTCTCACAATGGAACAGAGCCACAGAGTTTTCTACCAGAAGGGCAAAGATGCACTAGGTGTTAACCTCACAATATAAAAGCCCCTCCACATGGAATGTGAAAGCCCTGTTATATCCATGAGATACAAAAGAATTTGGACAAAACCAGAATTTGAGCTCCATGACGCTTCTGATCTAATGTTTTATGTTTCTACGGAGTGCTGGTCTAGGCCACTCCTGGTTTTCAGTGGGACTTGTTTGTTAGGATGGTTCCACAGAGAAGCTGCTGACCATCAAGGCTGTTGTGGGTAGAGTCCGTCACTGCTGTGCTAGACCTGTAGTGACTGGGCATATGGAGAGCCAGGGTAATCAGTTACTGTGTAGCATGTCCAGCAAATTAAATTGGAAGTCCTCTAATTTTGGCTCTGCACTAAGAATCTACTGCCCTGACTTCTTAGGGCCATCAGATCACTACAATCAGGGGACTTCTGCTCATGAGGACTGACAAATTAGTTTTCTTGAGTTCCTCCAATCTGATGCTCCATCTACTAAATAAATTCCTTACAGAATGCATTTTTTTTTGGTGATACATTTGAACACAATTATGATATATAACCTTCCTTATGGAGAAGTATTAATTTATTACAATCCATTAGTATAAAGACTTTCAAGCTTAGTATGATGTTATCCACAGCATGAAAGACAGGCTATTTATTAACATCTTATCACCCTTTCACAGAAGAGTGGCATCCTTATAGCAACTGTCATTATAGAGATACAGAAATATAAACATCCTCAATGCATCTTTTAATTAGTTTAGTAAGTGAAAATATTTTTGGGAGAGTCAACTCAAGGTCTGTTGTCCAAGGACCACTTTGCAGTGATTCACCACTCTGTAGTGATTCATGAAGCACTGAGAATTTCCACAGCCACTCAAGAAAATACATTATCCCTGGTGCTACAACAACAGTCACAGTGCCATGTGCACTGCTGAAGCACAAATGTGCCTTTGCAGCTCTGCTGCAAAAGGGTTAAACATCCACATCCATGAAGTTACTTGAAATAGTTCCCAACATTATTTCAAACAAAGTAATACAACTGAGGATGAAGAGAGGGCTGCAAAACAGAAAAGTATAAAAAGGGAAATGAAAATCCATCTCAAGTCAGAAGTACCTGAGGAAGAACATACATCTCACAGATAGTTAGTCTACAGCCTTCAGCTGTGGAGCTAGATACTTTCAACTTCAAATATAAGCTTCACAGAAACAAGGGTTTCATAGTTAGGTAATTTTTTATATTTCCAATGATTTCTCTATTGATGTGGAGGCCAAACAAAGGTAGCTCCCAGTGTGGAGTGTGGCTCCCAGTAACAGTAATAGAAACCTTTTTTAGTGTAGTAGGTAAACCTGTGTTCTACACATCCAAAGGCCTAAATCATAGAATATTTTTTTTAAAAATCAACCTGTGTAGAAGTAATATATATAGACACAACTTTCATTAATTAGTTCCTTAGGTGTATATGCCATGTAATTTTCTGCAAATGTGGCATGATGAATAACATCTCCAGAGCCATTCAATGAATATTTGAGTGTTCCATTGTATAAAAGCATGTTATGATCCAAAGAAAGAGCTGTTCTGGAAACTTTTGTGACACATTTCAGAAGTCAGCCTGCAGACCATGCTTGAAACAGAGCCCAGAATGTTGTGTACAGCTAGGTGAGACATGAACATAGGCTGTGAGTTTTCCTGAAGGCTAAACATGTGAAGTGACAGATGTGAGAACTGTAAACTGTGGGAGATTTATATTCATTAATTGTGGGAGATTAGTATTTATATTTTATAAACGAAATATTTAACTATAGGTATTGCAATCTGAAGTTACGTGCACCGGCAAACCTGCAGCTTGCTGCAAAGCATGGTGAGATTTGGGATGGTGTGAAGTGCTGTATAATCCCTGACACACATACAGTGGGATTACAGATCAAGCACACACAGATCCTGATGACAGGGCAGGCAGGAGCAGCTCCTGAGAAGGGCAGTGCTCAGACAAAACATCACTGTTACTGGGACACTGTGGGACTGACCAAAGCAGGCAGAATTAACGCTGTACAGATGGGAAACTAACTCTGGACTTCCTGTGTTTAAATGTCTTTGTTTGCTGCACTTGCCACTGTCTAAATTATGACCCGTTACCAGTCACTCCTCATCCATATGTTAACAACAGGAGAGTTTTTTCTTTTAATGGTAGCCCCGGCAATGAAAGCAGCATTTAGAAATCACATGCAACAGTGGCAGCAAAATCAGTGGTTTTTTGCTTAGAAGACAGATTCAGCTAAGTAGGATTTGGGTTAGCAGCATTCTTATTTTCAGCAGAAAATAATTACTGATTAACTGGGAGGGGCGGCGAAAATGACCAGACAAGAAATAAAGATCCAAACTTTCCAAAAAGTGTGTCCACCAGCTGTACTACCTGCCATCCACTTCCCATGTGTTCTGAAGCTAGCAAAAGTTCTCAGAGTACAGCAATCACAGTTTTCCAAGTAAGATAAGGGCATAGAGACACTTACATACTATGCCAATGTCCCTTCAGTTACTTCAGAGCAATCCTTAAATTTTTAGCACTGGAAACATACAAAGGTGAGTGGTGTGTACTAATCGCTGTCACAACTATTTAGCATTTGAAAGCATCCTCTTGTCAGTTTCCTGAAAAGAAATTCAATGTAACATGATAACAAAGCATTAATAGTGAAAAATGCTAAAGATATAGTATCCTTGACTTCTACTGCTACCCTCATGTTTGAAAAAAATATATACAACAAACAGATATATGTTGAATGAATATATTTATTAGCAGTACATTGCATATATAATTAGAGCAAATTAAATAGAGTACGCTGAGAATTACATTTATGAGACAAAAGATACTATTACAGCAATTATTATTCTGAGCTACCTTTTGTATATGAGATCAAAAGACTTAAAAATGTTACATTCAAGCACATAAAACCTTTGAGTCTGATCTTGTACTTACATTTCCAGGGATTTTGATGACTTCTGCGTGGAATTCACAGTAGCATTTTAGCTATACTGAAGGGTGAAAAATGGAGAAATTCAGTCTGCTTTAAGACACCACAGTGAGCTGACTGAAGAGGTGGAAATAGGGCTGACAAAATAATGCCAAATTTTCACTTCAGCCAAGTAGAAATGTTTTTTCAGCCTCTACAGTAGTTCTTCTCCCCACGAGATCTCAATATTTAAAAAGTTTCTAGTTTTCAGAATGAAAACCAGGTGATAATTGAAATAAGTTTGGAAATTCATCTGTGGTTACAACTAGTTCCTCAAGCTGCTCTTCCCTTCAGTGGTTCAGAACTCTTGGTCAGGGCAGTGTTGCATTTTGGTGTAACACCAGTAGAGCCCTGTGGCTGTGCTGTCTGCCCCACTGAAACACTGGGCTATACAGACCAGCCCAGACTGAGGTAAACTGGCTTCCCCCTCTGCACCATTTTTGCTGTACTACAGCGTGCAGACACACCAGGCATCAGAACTTCCTCTCTTTCCTGCTTACTCCTTTTGAAACACTCCACAAGTGAGGAAGCATCCTCCTTGTCTCTCTTGGGTGTTCACTTAGAAGTGCTTCTCCTTTTCTGTCATAACCCATCCTCCACCATCACCCCATCTCTGACCTTCCTGCAGGATTCACTGACCACCAAGCAATAGGGTTGCTCTTCAGACAGTCAAACATTAAGTTAAAATTCAAACACTGGGGTTCTGCCCTCCAAGAAATTCATTTTGAAAGAGCCATATTGCAGCTCTCTCTCTAAACAAATATTGAAGTGCATTATAATTTGACTGGCAGTAGACACAGAAACGCCCACCTCCCACAATTAAATGGGGCCTTTTATGTTAAATGAAATCAGGGAGAAGGATAGGAAGCAAGATGACATGTAACATCAATATTCAGGTTAGAACAATTACTTCATAAGCAATAAAAAGTATCTGCTGAGATTTGGAAGAAATGCTTACTTACCTAACTGAAAGCTTCTTATCTGAGCTACTAAACTAATAAGCATGCACTTTAAAATATAACTTTTGAACTTCTCTGCCCAATCTTCCAGCACAGAGAAAACATGACTTTCTAATAACACAGGTACAAATTTCCATATCCTAATGCTTTTAAGGAATTTTTGTAAGGTCATCTTTGAAAACATGATAGAAATAACCAGAAAAACACCTGTCCACTGCTATTACTACCACCCCCCGCCCTGATCCTCAGCTAGGTTTTATTTGCTTTTAATATTCCTGAAGAGAATGTTTTCACCGATTTGAGAAATCCAAAGTACAAAATTCTACCAGATTTTTGGACTAGAGAGGAATTTTGATTATGTTCTGTTAGATTGCAGCAAAGGCACTGACAAGGAAGGCAAAAACCCCTCTGCATGAGTGCTTTAAGGAGACTGTTGTGACAATGAATCCCAGCACAGTACAGACTCCCTACCCTGGAACAAACAACTGTATCGCATTGCCACATCTCCTTTATGTTTTAACTGCTGTTAGCAAAGGTGTATAAACTGTCTAAAGACAAAATTATGCAAAAATAAACCTGCAGTTATTCAAGACATGGAAATTAAATTACTCTGTATTTACTCTGATCCAGGTGATAGCAGCATCTGGTTCTTGAATTTACCTAATGGTGCCTGGAGGCCTCAGAAAAGCTCTGCAGTAACCTAACTGTTCCAAACACATGGCTCTCCAGAGGCCTGCAGGGAGACCTCCAGCAGTACTGCCAGCCAGCCACTACAAGAAAACAAAACCAGCTCTTGAACAGCTGTTCCAGTAGGCCTGATTATAGGCTTTACAAATTACAAAATTACCTTGAAAATATGGGTGTTCCCATGCAGCTTCAGCAAGTGGAATAACTGCTAGAAAATGCAACCTGTTAAACATACAATGAATGCCACTAAAAAATATCCATGTAATGACCTACTTAAGTTAAAATACCCACAACTACACTGAAAGATTGCCCAGGCAGAATTATTTTCACTTTTCACATTAATTTTTTTGTGCAAAAGCAAAACATTTAAGGAAACAAAAAAATATTGTGAGCAATTACAGAAGCATTAGATGAACTCTGATGCAAATAATAAATAAACCCTAACATACACCTGGTTTCATATCCTAGCATTTCCCATTATTTAGGAGATAAATAGATTCTTGAACTTTGCAATAAAACAGAGAAATAGATTCCTGGATTTTTTAATACTGGAATACTCATTAGTTCCAGTTATCCCTTTAAAAATCAAACCATCACTAAACCATCACAGATGTATTCCTTTCCCACTTCTTCCACATGAGGATGTATTACTGAAAAAAATTTCTAAACATTTAAAAACTTAGGATGATTTTGACGTGCGGGAACGGCGACTTGAGCCGTTCAAAGCCAGCGCAGCGAGTGTAGCTGAGCAGAAATGTGGAGCCCCGGAGGGAGCGCCGGGAATGGCCCGGCCCAGCCTGGGCAGGAGACGGCAGGGCCACAGGGGCCAGCTGGTGCCACCCTCTGCTGCCAGGCTGCAAATGTTATTTTTTATCTACAAGAAAGAGCTGCACTATTCTTACCCCAAGTTCTCCTTAGATGTAACACTACAACACCTCTTGGCAGCACTTAGCCTGCTATTGCCCTCCAACGACTGCTCTTAGCAAGACACCACTACCTCATTACTTGGCTGCTCTTCAGAGTATTACACAAGCAGCTGTGAGCCTTGCTCCTGCATTTGGAACCAATTTCTCATTGCATACTATTAAAACAGGTGTAGGCATCTAGATAATGGAAATAAGACCAGTTACAAAGAGATTTTAAAAACAGCCCCTGAATATATCCCACAAAAGAACAGATTGTTCATTTTGTAGAAGCCTTTTCCTTGAGACATTACTTGCAAAACTGGTCTTTCAGCTTTCTCAAATTATGTGGCTGTGACTCTAAAAATCACCTTAAAAAGAAGACTTCCATTTAATCCTACTCTAGAGCATCATGCTTTAAAATAATTGTACTTATAAGTCTGTAAATCATGCAACTGCAACTATCTTCCTTCAGAACTGATTAGAAGACACCATTTTATGTTTCTCACCACCACATAAAATCAAGCTCCAGTTTATTTGCCAGTCCAAACTCAGAAATGCAGAACTCCACAAGAAACTTACCTCCACTAGTACCTGGAGTCCACATCATCCAGCTTGAGACCCTTGCCAGGCTGCAACATAATTCTCTTCTTTCATGGCCAGCTTTCATTCTCATTGCAAAAAGGCACTATATGAAGAATAGTGTCTCTGTCTGAAGTTGTACTGAGATATTGCTGTGGCACACAAAGGGAAGGGAAGTGCCCATGGATGTTTGATTTCATAAGTTTATATGAATTGATGTGAACAAATTTATTATTTGTGAAGTTTATTATAGTCAGTGGTACTGAACTTTGTATAATATGAGATGATTACACCCGGGGAACAGCCACCTGTGGCTGATAGGTTGCAAACAGAACAGACACATGGCAGAGACTGACTGAGATTTCTGAAAGAAACAGATTCAAGGAGGTAGTACACAATGAGACAAACGTGTCACAGGTCAATGGGACTGGACAAGTGCTTACAGAAACATGAGAGCCCAGAACAGCACAGATGACCCAGACTGATGAGCTACAGTCTGCTTTCTATATTATTCTCAGGTTCACTTTTGTACCACCACACATTAATTCTACTTCAGAATCTGACCCTGTAAAAAACAGCTATTGCTAAAACAACGAACAACTTTGTTCCTTGTTCAGCCTCTCGTGCTCTGAAATCAACACCCCAACTAAAAATGGTCATTGGTCCACTTGGTCACCTGCACTTTGATGCCAAATTCAGAACTGGGAAGCCTCTGTTTCAATTTAGTCAGTAACTTCTGAGAAATACCAAATGCACCCGTAAGTCTTGCAGAATGCGAACAGAGCTGACCTCTCTGTTGTACTGCTACATTAAAACAACAGGTGTACAAACTCCCAAGTTTGCACAAACCTCCAGATGCTCGCAGGCAAGTACATTTTCCTTGTTACTGTTTCCAGGCACATTCCAAAAGGAAAACAAGCTGTCAGTTGGGGCAGGTTTCATACTTTTCCCGAGGACTGTGCGGCTGAGCCGTCCGCAGCCGGGGGTGTGCACAGTCTGCTCCTGAGGCGCCGGCGGCCGCACAGGCCGCACCCCGGGCCCCCGCGGCGCTGTCCCGCTCCTGTGGGGCTCCGGCAGCCCCGGGACCCCGCGGCACTGTCCCGCTCCTGTGGGGCTCCGGCAGCCCTGGCCGGGCTGAGGCCGTGGTCCCGCCTGGCCCTCGCCCCAGCCGCCCGGGGGTGGGGTGGTAGTCCTCCCTCTGGTGGCGAAATTAGAGAGCTCTTGAGGGGCTCTGCTTCACCTCACACAGCAACGCGGGCAGTGCTCAAGTGTGCTGACTGCAGTTGTTTCCCCCACTGCCCTCTATAAGCTCTAGAGGAGCTTTCAAGAGAAACGTGCCAGTCACCAGTAATATTTCATCCTTCTATTCCTCCACTCAGCTGCCTGAGCTGCCACGAGGGCTGAGACAGCAGCTCTGGCCTTACCAACTCCCACCAACAACCCAGTGACTTATCACTTCTACATTTCCTTAACTATTTTTCAGTAGAATGTTTATTAAGAGTATACACAATGGAATAATAAACTACTTCTTAAAGAAAATGTTTGAATGGCGAATTAGAAAAAAATCCTATTTGTATAAAGCATGGAATGAAATGGGGACATTGCAAAACACATTCAGTACACCAGGCCCCTGTGCTGCGAGACTTTAATTTTACAAAGCAGGCCTGAAAAGTGAAAATGCCTTCTCCATAGTGATAGGAATTTTACTCCAATAGTTAATCACTGTATCACTTGGGTATCTGTAAATCAGTTAATCAAGACTGTTGCCTTGGTGAATGTGCAATACTATTACTTAAATTATATAAACATAGCAGAAGGTCTGCTAGCCCAAATCCACTCAAACTCAGCTAGGACAGCTGACATTTACACCAACATAAGAATCTCAAGTCCATGCTTCTCTTCTAATAAGATATTGTTTTTGTAATAAGTGTTGTTAGCACTTGTTTAACCTGAGGAGTGAACAATCGCTCCTCTGTATGTAAAATTGCAAGAAGTGAACAAGCACATCATCTGCAAAGTTTGACTTTTTTAAAAAACAATCACAAGAAAAGGTTAACTCTGAATTAAAGGATTTTATTTTGTGCATTTCAGAAAGGAATAATGACATTTTCTAAAATCAGTTGTTGCTGTGATAGACAGACATGTAAAGCTTATGTTTCCATTTTACATTACAACATGCAGTGTGAGAATGATACATTAGCTTATTTGAATTCTCAAGTTAATAATCTTTGAATAAATCAAGAGCTATTAACTGTGTGAACATTCATAACAGTTAAAATTATTTCAATTGGGAGGAAAAATAATAATTAATAGAATATAGATCAAGAAGCACCAACTGGAACACAATGGATACACAGTTCTTACTGAGTTATTTAGTTCATTTCTATTTTACCAATTATAAGTTTGCATTACTAGAAGTTTTTGATTGTAAAATATATATGATAATGCTACAGCTCAGCATCAATCAATATAAGTCAGCTATTTTTAGGGGATAATGACTTGATCTATATGGATATCAGCTCATTTTATGTTAGATTTAACATTTTTTCTTCCTTCTTAATTTTTAAACTGTCTGGCTTGACAAAGTGTTGAGTAGCTTTTTGAGGAAAAAAAAAAAAGAAACACCCCAAAACCAATAAACCACCACCCCCCAAGAAAGTCAATAGCCTTAAATCTTAATTTTGTTGCTACTTAACAGCAAAGTCAACCAATACATATTTTTCCCTATTTAAAATATTTATCACTAAAACTATGCTCAACTAATCAGTGCAGAAGCAACATTATAAATGGGCATGTTTAGAAGTTTCATAACATATGTATTTTTGTGTACACAGTGGTGATTTATCTTTAAACTTTTATTATTAAATTAGAAAAAACCCTAGCAGTGACAAATATGCAGTCTCTATCAGCAGTGCAGGTTGCAAAACTGGAAAGCAATCTGTACTTAGGATAGGAAGGTTTTGATGAAAGATTTCTCATGGTTTTTTTTCCCAACACTTAAAGAGTGTTATTGCCAATGAATATAATTTTGACACCTGGAAATCAACAGTCATAGCTCTTAAGCTTTACTTCCAATTTTAAAATGTTTTCATGAAGTAAGAACAATTTTTTTCTGCCATTTTGTTCCTGTTTTCTAAGCCACGGGAGCCATAAAACATACCTTGAAATAATAAACAAGAAATAAGTATCCAGGAAAACAGTGAAGCTAGTGAAACAGTAGGACATAAACCAAGAATTTTGGAACGTTCAGTGCAGTATGAAAAATACTTTATATGCCTCTTGCACATTAAAAAAATAATCTGTAGCTGACATTTCAGTAACATTTTTGATCAAATGACATTTCTTATGCATTGTGTTGAGAAAATAAAAATTCCTAACCCATGTACTGCAGCTCAAATGTTCAGGTATAATATAGACGTTACCTATCCCTGACTTCTAAGGACTGAACACTTCAGCAAGGGAGTTAAAATCCTTATTAACCTTTCAAACACATAGTATATTGTTAATCTTCTTACAATTCATCTCTTGAACCTGTTGACTTGCCCTTACAGTATCTACCTGAAATAAATCTCCCTGAACAAGACAGCATGTGTGCACTGTACTTTAGACAGAATACAGAAACTTTAAAATACAGACATAATAAAATCTTGATCTATGTGTTTTAGTGCATTATAATTACATCCTGTATTTATTTTTTCAGCATATGTTCTCTAACATTAAGAAATAGTGCTTTTGCTTTTCTGCCTTGTGATGTGGGAAGTGTTCTCAGCCTCACTCTCTGCCTGTTTATTGCACTAAGATGGAAAAATTGTATGAAGAGTTGAGAATTATCAACTGCTCTCCTCTCAGTTTGTGAACCCTGAACTTAATAAGGACATGCAGGCATCCAAGTATGAAAAAACACGTTTTGCATCGTGTTCACTGGACAGGATTTGCTCCCAAAGGACACCACACAGAGGTAGCATGCTTATTGTTATTGGTGCAATTTCAAAAGGCCCAGAAGCCTCATATTCTCCTCTCTGATAGTAGGCTTTGTCTTTCCATTGTCTTAAGCGTTTCCATTGTCTTAAGCATTTCCACCTGATTAACAGAGCTAGGATTTTCCCAAGAAAGCAGGGCTCAGGTGACCCTATCTCTTCAATAAATTAATTTAATAAGCAGTTAAGCACATTGGCCTTCCCTAACATATAGGCTGTGCATTGTATGCACACTTCCTATGAATTATCCATGGTGAAAACCAGATAGAAATGAAAAACAGGTTTGCTATATGGCTCATAGTTTTTAAATAAATCTAAAGACAGATTAACATTGGATGTTACCTCATTATTGCTTGAGTTAAATCTCCAAGTAACATTTTCAAAAGTTATATAGAACTTCAAAATTTGACTTATTACAGTATTCATAGACTTTATTTCTGTGGTTGCTTAGTGGAGTGTTCAATTGAACACATACAAAAACATCCCCATTACACAGGTCAATGGAGAGATAACATATTATGCCTTCATTAATGCATGGTGCTAGAGCACAAAGCATACCAAACTCAGAAAGCTAGAGGTTAGTCTACTCCCCCTTAAGCATGCATTTGCAAAAACATCCATTTACTCTTTAAGAGACAAAGAAAAAAAAACGTAAGAGCTGTGCTACTTATTTTTAGCTCAGGAAGGAGCAAACTTACTTCGTTACATTAAGATTTTGTTTTGAAAAAGCTAAAAAACCAAAGCTACTTAAAATTAAGTTTGTGCATATTAAAATTCCTCCTTACTAAAAGTTTTTGCATCAAGTGTGCACTGCAGTTTTATTTTATTGTTATGCCCTGATTTTCAGAACACCTAAGCCCCACACAGTTATAGGGCACAGAAGCTGCTGGCATTCAGCATCTCTGAAAGTCAGGACACAGCTTAAGTGGTTGTGCAGAACAGTTAATTTCCCTTGAAGTGTAAGCCAAGTGTTCTTTTATGCCCAACAGTAAGACCACAGAAGTTTCATCAAATCAATCAAAATAAACTTTTACAAGTCATAAAGAATTTCAAGGATAACACCAATCGACCAGGCCTGAGTTTCACAGCTAAAAGGACAATACTGCCCATTTTCATTGGTTAGTTCTGGAAGTCCTTTCCAGGATGATCTGATAAAAGAAAGCACAAGTGAGTATTATTGTTAAATTACAGATTTAAATAAAAAGAACATTTCATTTTAAAGCCGTTTGGAAGATAAACTCAGAAGGAAACTAAAAAGCTTGACTAATGGTCTGCTCTCCTACAAGCACAGTATATCCTTTAATAATTGAGATCTAATATTTTTTTCACCTGCAGTTGTTAATTGTAGTGGAAGTGTCTCCTTCAAAGCAGACTCTCTGCTACTAATAATAACTTAACTTACATAACTCGTGCGCTGCACCTGTTTCTCATTCTGGTAGTTTTGCATTTGGAAGATGAGATAACAATGGCACTCAAAGTATGCTTGAAATTGATTATGGTGCTAAAAAGTGACAAGGGCTGGAAGACATCATGATTACATAAACCTTCTTTTCCTCCTTAGGAACAAACCCCCCCCACAAACTAGCACACCTACAAAAATACAAAGAAAACCTGTTGCTACATGAATTATTCTGCACAGAAACAAAGTATCAAAGCAGAGATTAAAAAAATACACTAGGTTATTAAGACAAAAAAGCAAAGAGTGTTACCAAACTGCAAGTTATTTCTGACACTACCAAATAAGACACTTGGTCAAGACACTACGTAAAGGCAAAATGTTGCTTTACAAATCCTTTTTTCTCCCTTGTGTGGTCAGACAAACTCTTGTCACAAGTCCTGAATTACTCTTTTGGGTACAAATAAATACATGTTTCATGTGCTGCAGAACAGATTATATGGAAGAGGTATCAAGGGCAAGGTGTTTTATTTTAGTTTGTCTCAAATCCTTATTAAGTAAAATAGATGGCAAAAGAGGAAAAACACTATGTTGGTTTGGTGGTCTGGTTTGAGAGAACTCAAAGTTCAAGTTCCTCTGTCTCCTTAGAAAATCAAGGTTATTAGTATGACAGCTTCAGGATCTTAATTTCCTCACTTAGAACACAATAAATCTTAACATCATTTTACATCATTTTATCTGCTGCAATTTTAATCTGTCACTCACTGCCTGCCCATTAACTATTATGTTTTACAAAGTTTGTTTTTAAATGCTTTGATTTTTTAACAAAACAACTCACTGACATTTTTTCCTGAAATGGATTTCTTGTATGAAATAAGATCCTAATTTTTACATAAGGTTTATTTCACCCAGTCTTTGCATGGATAAGTATTAGGAATTCTGCAGTCTGTAAAGGCACTAGATCTCACCTGTATTTGAAACCTGACTTGAGATTCTGCAATTGCACATATAGCAGTCAATTTCCTGTCTAGAAAAGACATCCTGTTTATACAGTAGGTCTGTACTCTTACATGCTATTAGATGGTGGATACCACCAGTTTGGTATTTTGAATATTTTGAATCTGTGTTTGTTGTTACCTTACCTTTCAAGATGAACATAGTGGCGAGAAAGAACATTCTTAATCATAACTACAGTTTTTGCATATATCTCTGGACCAATCAACTTAGAGAAATACAGTTTGGCACGAAGAAAATATCCAATTAGCCACAGCCATTCCTAAACAAAGAATGAAAAGAGATGATTATCAAAGCAGTTGATTTGAAAAGATGATTACACTTTTTCTAAAATTGAAGGAAGTAGCTCTTACAGGTCCTTGGTGATAATTAAACCCTCTGGCTACATTGTAGTTGTCATTGTCAAGAGCATTATCATAGACTCCACAGTACACCATATCACTGCAAGAAACAAAAAATGTATTATGCAAACAAAGTCTTAATTAAAAATGATACACAGAAAACAGAATTTAACCAAAAATCTTGTAATTTACATTTATTGATGGTTAAGTTAGGGAGGTCTCCACCACGATCTGTACTTTACATGCCAGTGGAATTCCAAATAAAGTTTAAATTTGTAGTAAAATAGTCAACTTCTTGAAAGGACTTAAGAGTCATAATTTTGCCCTTTTACTCAAACTGCAGTGCTGTGCACTCTATCAAACAGTGTATGTCCTAAGAGGCATATTCAACACCTTTGGTATGATACCAAATTTGACTTGCTTACTGTGAGGCATCCAAAACCACCCAGCCATTGCCTACATAAAGAAATCCATCCTTGGCAATGGACTTCCAGAAAAGCAAAACTATTTTTCTGGAAGTACTTCCTGCACCCTTATTTCATCAGGATAAATGAAGATTTCACACTATCACCACCACCCCTGCCCTACAACAAATAATTCCTACTGCCATGTTTACCATGCTTAGGAGTTACCACTTGATCTCACCTCTACTGTACTTACTCTGGGTCTAAGGTTTTCATGCCTAATGGACCAAGAAGCTTTTCCTCTGCTATCTGCAGAGCTTTCCAAGCTCTCTCAGGTGTAAACAACTCAGGGGCCTAATAAAATAAAGATTTAATGAATAATCTCTGTGCATATACATACATAAGGCTGTGTATACAAATGCAGAAGACAAGAAAATCCTGAGTTTTGCATTATTGAATCAACTTCTGGAGCCTGAAAGTCAGAGTAAGCAAGAAAACAGAAGGTATCCAGTGCTTTTTTCAATTTTGATTTTATTTTATATACCTTTGCAAATATTATTAACTGAAGCTATTTACAAATCCAATGAAGAAAAAGAATCCATCCTTTTTGGCCAATTTGATGGGAAAAGCAGCCTCCTGAACCTAGCCATAAAATATACTCTGAATACAGTGAACACAGCAAACTGGCAAGACTTGTCTTGATACATTTTTAGGAGATAGTCCAAGATGGACCAATATTAAAAGCATGGAAAAATAGCTGCTTTCAAGAAGTTATTCCAAGCAATGTATATTCCTGATAGAATGCTATGCAGATGGACCTTAATTTTTTCTTTATAACTGAACTAAGCTTGCATTTAAGTGCAAAGCCTTCCTCCCACTCCCCCACACTTACCACAACCATTGCTATTGGAAAATTTGGCCTGAGTTGGTAATCACACCATGGACTCGAAGCTCCATAGCTGTCCTTATAAATTCCACGTTTGTGTACAAGATCTGGGTGTTTTTCATTAGGATCCGCTGGATTCTCAGAGACAAAGAACAGCCTTTCAAAGTGTCCTTGAATTTTCCTGTCCCACTCATCATATGTGATAATCTCCTCTTTTCCTGCAAGATGTTACACACAGTTTTAATTTTCTGCAAATCAGCCACAGTGACAATAGCAGAAGTATGCTTCTTGAATTCCTGACACTTCATATAACAGGAGCAGACCTGGGATCACCTCTGTCAGTTTGTGATTCCCTGCATTTAGGCCAGTTGTACAGATCACAGGAGCAATAGCTCACTGAAACTTCTAGTGAGACTAACACAACATTGGCATATAATCACTTGGGCTGGCTAACCTTAAAGTAACTTTGTGATTAGAAGATTAGTACCTCTAAAACATAAGGGACTTCCAATGATATTTATGTAAATATTCCCAGCAAGGGGTTTTCTGTGTTATAAATATTGGGCAAAGGACAGAAAGAGAAAATAAAGACAACTGTCCTGCATCATTTTACTTTGCATTCTTGTTATGAGTGACAATCATCATAAGACACAGTAACCTTATCACTTACATCCATTTTGAGAAAAGGTAGTCAGGCTCCAAAATTCCTTGGTAATTCACTAAATAAACTATTTGAAATATTGAGAAGACAACATAAACTTCTAATAAATTTTTATAGTAACAAAAGTATCTTGATTATACAAGATACTTTCTCAAGCTTTTGCCCTTTTAGCCCTAAATTACCTCCTTCTTGGTTACATGGTTGCTATTTCATTGTTTTAGTTATTTTAATACAATTATGAGATGTGCCTGTTTTTACCATGTCTTTTTACAGTGACTCCACGGAATGGAAATACGTTTTTCCCAGATAAATCCATTAACCAGCGAACAGTCGACTTGCACAGGCCAACTATTTCCACAGCAGAGCCATCTCTAAAATAATAATGATTAAAAAAACCTCATTATTTTCTTTAAGAAGGCTATTGCAGTTCAATGAGTAACTGAAGAATTTTGATTCATAAGTATCTTATTTAGACAATTTCTTTTTTCTTATTTTCCTACTATTCCCCTATTTCTCAGTCAGGGAAAGAACTTGCTTGTAAACTGGGTAGCAAACACCTTTTTCTGTCCAACAGCCTTATTTAAAGTAGTATTAGCATACCCAGCTAATTAGCACAAACAGAAGATAATTTTATTCCAGTGATTAAGAACATGAAAAAAGGATCAACCCCAAATGTAGTCCTCTGTAGTCCTAAAACTGAGTTCAATACAAACCTTCTCAACTGCACACACACTTCTCTAACTTAGGTCATAGCTCTGCCATAAGAGATTACTCAAGTCAAAACTGAGGGATTAAAATAAGCACTAAATGCACTTCTTGGACTTGTTTCTTTCTTCAGGTAATATTCATGTGATCTATATATGCAAATATTTTATATTGTATCATACTGAGCTTTACTGTCTATTTGATGGAATTTTCTCTCATATCACCAACTCAGCCTCTTTCAGAAAGTACCTCAACAACTCTTGGCTCCCAATTAAAATGGGACTTCTCAAGCAAGATAACATTTTCCTCAATTCTCACCCACAAATGGCAATTGATTTCAAACTGATACTGTAGTAAATTCAAGCAAAGATGCCTGCAGCAGTTTGCTAGCACATAATAAAGAGCCTATTTCAAAATCTCAACTTAAAATCTCAATCTTAAAAGCTTAAACTCTAAAAATGTAGACGTAAATATTTTTGAATTCAAAACTAAAATGTACTCAAATAACACAATTATCAATATGTAACTCATATGAGAAGTCTGAATAACAAAGTACTGCTAGTACAGCAAGTATACAGTATATCCTAAATTACATTTTACTACTTGTATTCAGAAGTCAACTCTTGGCATGGAGCTAAGACTGTGACAGAAACCATGGACTTCACATGCCCAAGAACACTTTGAAGCTTTTGACTTCAAATCAGCACAAAGAAAAAAATTCCATGAACATTTTAGTAGGTAGAAACATTTAGAATATTTGAGAGAGAACCTCTCAGATGTGTAAATAGAACTCATAGTGGTTCTGCCAAAGAATTTAAGTTAAAAAGGAATCAAAAAATCCCCTGCTAAAGCCCAGCTTTCACACCTTGGAGTAGCTGGAATTCCTTTGTTGCGAGCTCTGTCGCTCTCTCCCATTTTATCCATCCAAGTGCCACAATTGAAGCGGTTCCCTCCAAAGACAAAGCCAGTTTCATGGTCAACGCCTGCAGTTACATTAAAACCTGGCAAAAAAGGATATCAGGTGTTAAGTTCATTTTTTAGACAAAACCCCAACTACCCACACCCTCAACCCAAATATCCTAATAAAGAAAAAGATCTTCCAACAAGAGACTGAGGTAGGTTTCTGAAGGCAACTGTACTTTAAATGAAACTGTAAAGATAACTTGCACGATAACATATGACCAGCTGCTAATAATAAACTATTATTGAGGCCCTTCAAAAATATTACACGTATATAAAGCAATATAGTTTTAGATACAATAAATAGAATTTTATTTTTAAAAATATGCTCAGTAGAGAGTGGAAATAAGAGAAAAAGGAAATAAAAAAATTACTCATCAACTTCTGTTTTGCACAGCAAGTGTTCTGTGTATGTTACCTTCATCTCTCATTTTCTCATCAATCTGAGGGCCAGCATTCCTTTCTCGGAAATGTATGCCTTCCATATGTCGTTGCATTGCTTCCTGTATTACTTCATAAAGGGGCTGATCCTAGATTCATGACATGTTTGGATGACATGTGAAAGGCAAAATGAAAAATGAGTAGAAAGCATTTTTTAAAGCCGTAGCTTATATGATATTCCAAAAAACCTCCCACATAATCAAAATTTTTCAAGTAGCATCCTCGACAATGGCAATACATTGTATACAACTTTTCACAGAAACACTTTTTCAAGACAAACGGCAACAAAAAGATTTAGAAGCAGATGGAATTTTTTTCTTCCTTGCACTTGGTCTAATCAGGTGATGCAAGAAGTGCCTAAAATATGGAATTCTTGTGCTATTCACCATAAACAACAGATAGCAGGTTCTTGTAGCTAGAAAAAATTACATCCTTTCATTAAAACATTATAGTTTTGTTAAATAGTTAAATTAGAAGAATTTTTACCACAGTGCCTGCAGGCTGAGGAGAAGAGTCATCTCTTGGATACATCCTAGAAACAGGACACCTGAGAATATCTAATCCATTGGGAACAATTTTACAGTACTCCTGGATACAATGAAGCCACCACCACACAGCATCCCGGCAGTTGTATCTGGCATGTGTCCCCCCGCCAAGCAGATTGGGAATGAGACCATGTCTTAAAGTCCCACCAAATGCTAAAATGATGTTCCTAGAACAAAAGAAAATCAGTCTTGACTAAGTTGCCTTCAAGGCCATTATTGGACCAAGTATCAAGTACAAAGCATACAGGGGTACGTTAACAGCGAGAAAACAAACAGGATTTTAAAGATAGATGCCAAAAGTTTGCTGTTGAAAGCTACAAATTACTCAGTTTAGCATGAACATTTTTTACAATAAAAAACCACCCATTCCCTAACAAATTCCTCAATATGAATACATTTAAATCAGTTTGTACAAAACACATCATCTATTCATATGGAAAAGATAATTTGCTTTTTAATGAGTAGTGATATAGATCCTAAATCCAAATCCCACTGAGGTCACAGGGAAGGTTTTTATTGACCTTGTATATGATTACCCTGGTATCCATTCTGATGGGTGGGGTGGAATGGGGACGGAGGGCAGGAGTAGATGGGAAATTCCTATTAAAATACAGAGAGGTGACAGCAACTGAGGTTATGAGAAGTTTCATTTGAGAACCGTTGCGCATACCTTGCAGAAAACATGGATTCCAACTAGCTTTAAAAGTCAAAATAAACATCCTAGTTGACTGCAGATCTCTCTGCACAAGAAAGCTAACAGTTGGCCAAACGTACAACAGCATAAATACATGCTGAGTTACACCAATTAATTTTTATGTTTCTATTACGCACCAAGCTCCATTCAAATTAATATTAATCAAAATATCAAATTCATCTGGCTTATGTATGCTCATTTGTCAGGTCAAATATTTATAGCTACCAGATTGCAACAATGCACAATTAGCTGATTTCTAGTACCAACAGACAAATACTAGCTGTTATGAAAAATCATGACAGACTTTCTCATTCACGCCTTTCTGATCAAAACAGTATTTTGCTACTTCAAATTTTTACATGAATAATTCTGAAATTATTGCTCAGCAACAATGATGCAAGTACTAGTGAAACAATCACTTTATTCAAAGACAAACAGTAGCATTGCTGGGGTTAAAACTACCTTATCTCTACAGAACATGAGCTTTGTATCAGTGCTAAGAAGGCAAAAGAGTATTTGAGTAGTATTTTTAATCCCACTTAGAGAGAGCTCTCAAATACGTCTAGTGCCATTTTATACTTTTATACATGTTATACTGCACATCAACTGTTTCTAACAGCTTGTGCATCAGCTCAGGTTTTGAGAGCATTGCCTTCTCCTAACTGCCTACAAAGCCAACAAGAACCAAGGCTGGGCCAGTCTTACCTGGCTTCTAGATAGCGCCCAGTAATTAACAGCAGACCTCTTAGTGCAATGAAAGTATCCCTTCCCCATGAACGAAAAATTCCAGAGGAAAAGTGAGGTAAACCTGAAAGGAAATGTCATTATTCATCTAATTAAATTGATACAGCAGAAATCTCCAAGCACACACGTATAAAATAACCAGAAATAAAAAAATATATCCTCATTTATAACTTTATCGTAGATTAAGATATTTCAAATAGACAACATCCTAGACCGAGTTTTTGACAGAATTAAATACACCTTGTTCTAGAACAATGTCTTCTGGAATTTCAAGATCACATAAAAGCATTTCTCAGACCAGTATCAGCGACATTTTAGTTTTTATTATATCACCTGGCAACTTCACCAAAAGTTAATTAAAAGAAACAGAAAGAAAACTAACCAATCAAAAAAATCAGACCTATGACAAGATTGCAACACTTTGTTGGCAAGAGTTTATGTATGAGAGTTGTGGCATCTCAGCAGCATAAAGGGGATGAGACAATTCTCTCCACTGTGAAGGACATCCTGCTTCTCTTTTCCAGCAGCCTATAGAACTACGTTTTACAGCAGACATTATAACATGTAGCTTTAGGAATGATTCTAACTGATAAGGCATAATAATTACAACAGTAAGGTCCATACTTGTCTTTCCTTCCATTTGTTTCCTTTTATGATCTATTAAACAGAAATTCCACGTGGTAAAGTTTGAAACCAGCAGTCTCTTGTGCATGCTTGGGAGAACATCATTTCACTTCT
This sequence comes from Hylia prasina, assembly GCA_013397195.1. Classification (NCBI taxonomy): domain Eukaryota; kingdom Metazoa; phylum Chordata; class Aves; order Passeriformes; family Sylviidae; genus Hylia; species Hylia prasina. The sequence continues at coordinate 1,528,817 of VYXD01006830.1, forward strand.
ATCACTTACTTTAACAAAGTATTTGCTAATTCTCAAATAGCAACACATCTCTGCAAATTTATAGTACATGGCAGCAGCACTTGAGAATGACAATCTGCGTACAACTTAAACATCTCAGGCACAACTACCAGTGATTATGTGAAAGGAATATTTAAAACCAAACCCTTCAGTACAGTTAATCTTTATGACCAGTTTAAGTGAACACTGTGCCTCTGGGCTTCTAGGTAACACTAAAGCAGGCAAATGGAATGTCATTAAAACCCAGAAACTAAAAGCAATAAAGCCACACAAGAGTGATGGCAAAAAGAAGAAAAGCACTCCACTGAGAGATGCCACTGCATCTGTGGACATTTAAAAGTTTCCATGGCTTCAGAAAAGGAATGAGCCAACTCAGAACCAAAATAAATTCATTCGAAGCCACAGAACATAATACTTTGGACATAGGCAAATACCCATAGGAAGATTGCCAGATGCTGGCAGAACATTTGGAGGTATAAATCCTTCTTGCTGATTGCTTTTATGCTCTTTCCTTTTGGAGACAGACCAGGAGTTCCTCTGGTCTGCTAATGGTTCTGAGAACTTGTAAACCATAAATTCACTCTTGTTACTCCATTACAATTCACTTTTTAAATTCACATTTATAAAAGATAAACTAAAACCCCTTATGACAAGTATACTCATCTCAGGCAAGTCTTCTGGAAAGGAAAACAACATTTTTGTAGCTCTCTATATATGGTAACAATAAATATAGCAAAGAAAGTCTCTAAATAAAGCATTTATACATAAAGCTCTCCCTCCCAACCCCCATGAGTACTACTAGAGAAAACTCCCATACTTTTAACAGGATCAAATCTTTAGCTTAAATACAAGGCAAAAGTGAGTGGAATGACTACATTTTATACATAGTTTCTGGCACACGGCTCTCAGACATGATGCAGAAAAATTTAATGTATTTACTAAAACCAGTTTAGTTGCTTTGGAAGACTTCTTTTTTAAAGGTTGTTCTCACTTACCAGCTGCCAAGGAAACACAACATTGTTCTTTCTGATTTGTAATCTCATTCAGCCTATAGGGAACGTCATGTAAGGAAGGAGAGAGATCTGGCAGACAGGAGTATTTTCCTATCCCACATAACTGGATTGAACCCAAGGAAAGGTGTTTAACAAACATTGATCCATTCTGCACAAAGCTGCAATTCAACATAATTAAAATAACTTAGCATTCAACAGTAGCAGCCTATAAAATGCACCCCTTTTCATTTACAGAAGGCTATGACAAGCATTTCATGTAAGAAAAATAAAAAACTAGCAATGAATGAATACTAACATTTCGCATTAACTGATTTTTTTATCTAAGATTTAATTTGTAAATTACTCGTTTTCCTAAAATGGGTGCCCAATGTTAAGAGTCAAATCTTATTTGATTAATGCCAATGGAAGTGTTTATAACATGTACTTCTAGAAAAGTTTTTTTAAAAAGTTGTTTTGTTTTAGTTAATGCCTATACACAGACCTAAGACTTAAAAAATATGATAAAAATATTTTACTATGAACAAGAGTTTGTTATAACTAGTCAGTATTTTTAAAGATCATATTTTTATATATAATATAAAAAAATGCAAATCAAAAAATCTGTTAAGGCATTGCTTGAAATAGTTGATCTTCGAGCATTTTTTCATAAAATATATTACGTTCCATGATTTCACAGCCATACCAAATTCTATTCCCATTTTAACACCCCTCTTTTTAAAAAACAGTATTGACTTGTTCAGCATATTTGTAGCTAGAATAAAGCCTCTACAAAATTAATCTCCCTTTCCTTTGCAAGAAAAAAGATGCAGACTAAAGATTAAACAGCTATTTCAAAAAGTAAGCAGTGTGCTCAAATAATGGGGAATAATAATGGAGAAGTGTTGAACAAAGCATCAGCATCAAATACAATCTGGTACTTAGTTACCTGAACTTTAAGGAATCATTGCATTGGTACTAAAATTATATGGGGGGGAAAAAAAAAGCTTTGAAAGTCTAGCAAAAAAGATGCTGGCTTAGGGTTTCCTCCTCCTCCTGCACAATGGTAACAGTAGTTATAAACTGAAACCCTGGATAGGTGTCTGAACTCTCTCTTCCAAACCACCACTGGTAGAAGATGGATTTGATAATTCTCTATCAATTTTACCTTTCACCTTAGAGGAGTATGAAAAGATTCAAATTACATTCTCCAGCAGATAAAAGTTAAAAGGTTTTGAGATCTATATATCTCTATATTTATTGCTCTGATAAAAAGGCCAAGCTTACCTTGACATCTGTTGCCATGCCACATCCAGAAGCGTTGTGTATGCTCCCACTAATATGGCATCAAAGTAACATGGGATGAGGTAACGTGGAATTCTCTTCAGGTAGACAAACATGGCCTTCAACCATTTACCAACCTATTAAAATACAACAGAATTAGAACTTGATCCATCCAAGTTCAAAAGCCAGTGCTTTCAGGATCCATATTGTTACAGTTTTTGTACATGTATTACACCCCAGTTGTACCCTTCTGCTCCAAACTTTCAGCTAAAAGACGTGAACTCTGAGTAGTAGAGAAAAATGTGTATTGCATCTATATTAAATGAGCCAAAATGTGAAGTATAGAAGGAGACTGTATTTTGCTAGTCTTATAGTCAAAAAATGAACTATCATGAAGTTATTATTAAAATTAAGTAGCAAAGAAAAGTCACAGCTCAAAAGGCATCATTATAATCCAAGCATGAGAAGGGAGTTTTGCACTGCCAGAAAGACAGGACCAAAGAGATGATGCTTAAGACCAGGAATAAAAAGTTATCAGAGCTAAATTAGTAGAGCCGCTAGTGAATATGACTTCAGGTCTGTGTCTTGGACTCAGGATTCTAGAGCTTCATCCTTGCATCATTGCAAAACATTTGACACCTGGGAAATATTTTTCTTTCCTTCTAGCTCTGCTAAATAACATTATGACAACTTTCTAGTAAGTCAATAAAGATTTAAGCCTTGCAGATAAAGAATGCACCTGTCAAAATATCACACGATGAGACTATACTAACAGCAAAAGTGCAAAGTTTAGTTTCACATGACTAAAGTCTTTGAAATAGAATGAGACATTACAAATAAAGAACTCAAAAATACACAGAAAAAAGCAAGAGTCTTTGAAGAGCAGCAAATGTGTCAGGTATCAGACTAAGATGTTTTCTAGAAAAGTTCTGTTTCTCAGGGCAGATTTAGCATTCACTTCAGTACATTAAACTGTTTCATCCATTCTTCTGCTTTGTATTACTAGACTTGACTTCAGGAATAAAATTAAATAAGACTATTTAAATCTTTAGTAAATAATAAAGAATAGATATTAAATGTAACAAAAATCAGGTCTTGTGAAATAAAGAAGTTTCCATGTAGGAAAAGAAACTATGAAAAGGACTGCACTGTAACACAGCTACAAAGCAAACCTGAATATCAGATATTCCTGTCTTCCCAGTGCTTGGCTGACTGTAACTGTACCATACTCATGTATGCAGTAGTATTTAGGCACTCTCTCGAAACCAACCAAACAAAAAACCCCCCAAAACCCACCCCAAAACCTAAGGAAACAAATAGGTAATTTCATTTTTTATTTGAGAAGTAAAACAGGGAGGAACTCCTCCAAGCCCTCATGCAAAAGCTAAAGATACATTCATACCCTATATATTTTTCATTTCCCTTTTGCAGTCTACTCTTAAACAAGATTGAAGGGAGGGAAGAAAAACCTATTAATGGTTTAACCTATTGAAGGAATTGCCTAGACAAGAAATATGTTACAGACAGTCTGAATTAAAAAAATATCAGTAATTGAAAATGAAACAAGCCAGCAACTTAAAACCCCAAAGTTACCAAATAAGTATTTTTACTCACTTCTGCACAGGCTCCAGCACGTGAAATCAGACGATTACTGACATAATCAATCATCCAGTCTCCAGATCTTAAATTATCACAAAATGGATGACCCAAATCATTCTTTGGTCTAATGTCTGCCATCACTGACATTAACCCTGAAGACAGAAACCCAAATCTCTATTAAAACAAACACCATTATCACAAACAGCAATTATAATTCAGGAGGAAAAGGCATACAGAAACAGATGCTTTAACTGGACTGCTTCTCTCCATCTGCATAACAAGTTAAACTGTAACCCAATTCTAGTTTCCTCAGCATAAATCCCAGAAACTTAAGAAAATCATTGCAAATAACCAGCATCATGGAATGGGTATGTTCGATAAATGACAGACACTCCTCGGTAATCTGGTAATGCCTCAGGTTAGATTAATGCAACTTTTCACTGGAAGTGTATTTGTTTTCCTTTTACTTTTTAAAAGTCAAGGCACTGGTATTAAAACACATCCTGGGCTGCAGTGTTAAGTTTCAAAGCATTAAGAGAAAAGGGTTTTGTTCTAGTGTGAGATTTCCTGGGTACAACACCAATTAGTAGCATGGTCAAGCAGAAAGAAATTATCTTTTTAACCAAACAATGGCAGCAGCAATACCACAGCATTATGATGTCATCTAGATTGAGTAGCTCTCATTTTCTTTTTTACTTGACATAAAAAATAATGCTGAAACCATTACCTTGGAGGCCTGCATACTTTAGGGGTGACCAGTTTGGTATATTGTAACAGCCTCCACCATCTTCCTGTTCTTCTGCCTCACATCTGTACAGCACTTGATTTAGCTCAGCCAAAGTTAGCTTAGATGCAATTCTGAAAAAACAGGGGAGGGGAGAAAAAGAAAAGAATAAACCCCAAAATAACATCAGTAGGGAAACAGGGGAAGGATTTCACAAACAATTTGAATTTCAGACTTTAATAAAAATACTAAAATATATACAGTTGTCTCAACACTTCATCATGGAAATTAGAAGCCTGATTTTTCAAGTATTCCAAGATGTTCTCAGATGTTTCAGTGTTTATTTAAAAACACAGTATTAAGTACAAGATCAAATCCAAACACTCACACCCCAACACTGAGAAGCAGAGCATGTTAGAAAGTCTACTTTAGGCAGCAATTACACAAACTGGGAAGTTTTTCAGTATTAGCCCCACCTAGTATTACACATACAAGAAGATGTCTCAGAGCTTTCATTGCACTCTGACAATTCAAATCCATCTGTATCACCACCACCACCAAAACTCAACCAAAAATCCCTCAGTAGGTGTGCATAACACTCTCTGCTCCCCAGTAGCTCTCTTGGTTCTATGTCAGAAATTTAAAGAGCACTTACAAAGAAAATGGTGTTTTTAATATTGGTGCTGAGTGATCATCAGGAAGACTTCCAGATTTAAAATGAGAGCTGAACTGGATCAAATGATTGCGGAGTATCCCCACAGCCTCCTGTGCCTTTGGGTCCAGACTAACTCTGTAAATAAGAATGCATATCTTGTAGAAATACAGCACTTAGAAGAGCTATTCTCCAGCCTCCTCTTTTCAAACTCACATAGTCATATGGCAATTATGATAACGTACCTGAATACTATTACACTTCCTGGTGTTAATCTTTCAAATTCTATTTCTTGAACAAATTCATTTGGCCCTTTTATAGTAGTTCCAGCTTGCTTTATGATTTTACTGTCTTTTATCTTAAAAAAGAAAACAAATTTGCAACTGAAATTCACTGTCTTTTTTTCTAATATAAAATATCAAAATTTAAAAAAATATTACATCAGAACATGGGTGAAGGAGGCTAATTACCTGGATATGCTCTCTGAGTTCCATTGTGAAATTTGGCAATCCATTTATAAAATGTAGATCTTTTTTGTAAGGACTAGCACTTCTCTCAACAGTCCTTGCCTCAAGTACTACTTCATCTATTTTTCCTAGAAAAAGTTAAACCATGTTGCATTTCTTAGATATTTCAAATAAAAAAGTGATTCTTTTGAAATTATGAAACAAAAGCTAAAATGAAAAAGCTGAATATTCAATATCCAAGTCTCTGTTAGCAGAACAGAAACATATGGCAAGCATTTTAAGTATCTATAAATATTCATTGCACACTCATATGCTGTACTGTATTTAAAATGGCAATTTTTATTATTTTATAATAAATTAATCATAGAATCAGATGTTGAGAGAATAACAATCTGTCTTTTACTGGTCATTAGCTTTCTTAGTTTCCTTATTTTTTAGGAGACTCTGCTAGATTGCTTTCTAAACTGCAGCTACAGATAGTTTAAAGAGTAACAATTTATTATTAATAGACCAATTCTAATTTTTTCTATCCTTTTAAGTAATTTACAGACCTAAGGTGTACAAGCCATGTAAATATCTTAAACATAAAGTGACTGATTTTAAAATAAGCACACACATGCACTCAAAGAACTGAGTATATTTAAAAAGCCAGTTTGGAAAACTTCTCTTCAGAAACATTTCCAGGTAATGTATAGAAGTCATTATACTTTGTTGCTTTTAAGTACAGTAAATACTCTGCATAATTAATTAATAATATGCATGTATTGCATACATATTTGCTTTACATTCAATTTTTCAATACAGAGTTCTTATCAAGATGTATTTTCAAGCTACAAAATAGCTACATATATTTGAAAGCTGAACAACAAGGAAATCAACAAAAAGGATAAAATTTTAGCCTTTTTCCTCAATATAGGAGAATAACCAGTAATCCCCCCAACTCTGTACAATTAACCACCTCACTATTAACTATTACTAGTTCACAAACAAGACCATTAACCCCCCCCACACACACCCTCAAGAGGAGCTTGCAGCAGGAATATACTCCATATGAATGTTTCTGAAAACCCTAAGAATTGCAAGTCTGTTACTGGTTCTTTAACCACTTTTGGGACATCCATATGAGTACATATAAAAGGAGCCTTATATACTGAGAGTTCTCATATAGATTTCATGTGTATGTGCTTGAAGTTAAAAAGCATGAGTAACTTGAAATTTTTGTTCATGACAACAGCTCTCAGAAAAAAGTCTGTTTACCTGGGATACACATTTCAGGTACTTCTTTACTGTAGAAACAAGTTTTTGGATCCCTGAAGGCAGTTCGACACACAGCCACAACAGACTGGTGTGTGTTAGGGCAGTGTCTTGTCACTGCAACTATATCTTCATCAACTTGATCTACATACACCTAGAAAAGACATAACATTGCAACAGTGCTCACTCAGAGCACACACACCAAGAAATCGCAGTGTTACCCTCACTTCTTGCCTGGTTAAAGCCTTTCGCCCCCAGCTCCTGATGCAGCCTGTTTATGGCCAGCCTTCCTGCCAGAATTCCTGTTTGGAAATTAACTTCACCAGAGGTCAGATGTGCTGCTGGATTCCATTTTGCATAAAACCTTTCTTCAGATACTACAGAGATCTGCAAAAATACAAATTTAAGCAAATATGAACTACTCTGGGAAATAAAAACTAGCACACCTTGAGGTCTGAACTGTATAATAAATTGAAATTTCACATGAAGCTGGCCAATATGAAGTAATGCCAGAAAGCAAACTGCTTGGACTGCTTGGAATTTCAAAAGGATAACATTAAAGTAAGCATTCTAGGATGAGAATAAAAGGTATTTTTAAATAGCTTAGGAGTCGAACTGGAGACACGCACCTGGTGTGGTACAAGTTCATCATAGCCTTTGGTACTTCCTGTAGCACAGCATGCCATGGAAACAATCATTGCACTAGGCAGAGCATCATATGCAGAGCGGTGCTGCATCAAAAAATATATAGGTAATAAATAGTGAAACCAGGAAAATTCAATCCTCCCAATTCAGTATACTCAATTTAACAGAGGAAGTGCTAATCCCATGGTCAATATTTCCTCAATTACAATATAATTATTGGAGAAAATTTCTACAAATGAACTAAGAAAAGCAACTTCAGAAAAATCATCAAAATAAGCACTCCCTGCCCACACTCTCTCTCATTCCAGCCTGTAAACAAGCTCAGGAGAACAGATCAACAAGCAGAAACTGAAACACAGCAGCCCGATGAAAGACTCAAACAAGCTTATTAGTTACTTTATATACTTCTCCCCTTGAAAGACAAAATCTTGAATGTCAGAGGATATTGTTACAATTTTTTTTTCTGTGCATGTAAGCTTGAACTGAACTGCATTTGCAGTAAAGATTGTTCAGGATATCCAGATTGCACCAAGGCCTCCCGCAGTTCAGAAGCATCACTTCAGAAAACATTAACGGTAAAATACTTCTTTTGTTTTGTTTAGATGCTCACCTGAATTGGACACTCATTATCATGTGTAATATCCATAAACAGTGCATGAGCAATAGCTGGCATCAAAGGCCTCAAACGTGGCTGAACGAAAGATCCGACAGGCTCGCCTCCAAACCGATAGACCAACCTCCCCTCCTCATGGCTATTGTAGGCAGTCATGGCCTCTAAAGAACAGAACGCCTAAGTGTTTGCATAACAATAACTACCACACAGACTGCACGCACAAAGGTGTTAATGTGGCGTTTAGAAGTTGTTATTTTAGTGTGTTCAATCATTAAAAAAAAATCCAAACACATATAGTTACATTCTCCAGTGTGGAAACACAGCCTTGGAATATTCAATTTACTAAAACGTATTAAGGAAGAGAAAGCTAATGGCAAAAAAAGGATAAAAAAGCAGAGATCAAACTATTTCTCACAGGCTTTAAAAAACTCATGCAACAAAAATCACACATGATGCAGGACTTACATAGCAGAACTGTGCTACAACTCCTTTTCCTTCACTAAACCAAGAGTGAAACATTTAAATTTCTGTAAACTAACAAAGGAGCTCTTATTTTATGGCTAGTATCGTATTTTTGCCAAGTATCAAAAAAGCCACAATACAGAACCTGTACTTCTGATTATATGGAGTATGGAATTTAAAGTGCATAATCTGGGGGAAAACCTTTTCTTGGAAAAAGCATGTCATCTATAATCTCTCGTTGGAAAGAGACCACACACGCAGCAAGCCTACCTCTTATTAAGGAGGTAATGCCCAGCCTATTCACAAAGATATTGTCCAGCTCCTCATTTCCTGTGAACAGTTCAGCCACTACATACAAATCGGCTCGCAATTTTCTAGCTGTGTCCAGCATGTACTGCAAAAAGCACAGCCAAAAAAGCCACAGAAAGGGGAAAGGTAGATACAAAAAAGGACAAGTTTCAAAGCTAGGCAGGGATTGGACAATAGGAAAATGCCATGCAGCAAAGATAAATAGAAAGCCAAAATTAAGGAACAAAACAAGTTGTTACATAGAAGAGGACACGTAGACATAAGCAAAACCAAGAATTAGCATACAACACAAGAGAAGTTAAACAGAACATGAAGAAAAGGTAATTGCATAAGCAAAGAACATGAATATGTAAGAAAAATAAAAAAGCATACCAATGTTAGTTTCACATTTAAAACTCCAAACCATACACGACAATCCTAGATAATTTTCAACTGCTTATTGTACCTCTAATCAGGCTGGTAATTCCCAGGCGGTTGACAAAAACATTGTCAATGTACTCACTGCCCGTGAAGAGTTCAGCTATCACATAAAGATTAGGTCTGACTGATCTGGCTGTTGCTAGCATCTCCTATAGATCATAATACATTTTTAATGCAAGACATCCACTGTCAGCTATGTATACACAAACATGAACATGAATGTTAACAGAACAGAAATGAATCATTCATATATACAGCACATGAAAAATATTGATAACATGGAGGTTTCAGAAAACCATGGTTATATTTTACAGATATTACTTATGAATTAAGTAATTCTAGGAAATTTTCTGTAGACTTTAGGCTAACTACTACTTTGTTTTAATACAACATCTTTAAACATACACTAGCAAAGACTGGATAAAAGAGATACCTATTGAACTAAGAAATCTGAGCAGCACTTCAGTTTAAGCCTTTGCGGTTACCATTCCAAAAATAGTAACACTAAACAAAAGAAAGGCAGAAGTTTTGAAACCACTACATTTAGGAGCTCCTTACAACCTGTGTGGGCAAATCAACTTGTTTTAGAGAGCTCTTCATAGATGTAGGTAAACTCTGTTACAAAGTTAAGAGGAAGCACTAACAAGCGGCACTACTCCAAACCTATTTAAAGTTAATTTACTAGGCATGTACAAGTTCTGGATGTAGTCAGCTCCCTGGGAAATAGGAAGCACTAGTCTTAGCAATACACCTGCCAGACTAAACTTTTTGCAGGAGTTGATTACCAGCTTTTAAATTCTGTGAAGTGAACCACTTCCTATTTAATTTAGCAATAGCAAAATACATAAGGCAAAAAGATAAACCAGTCAGACTTTCAATCAAGTCTTGGCAATGACTCCAGCTCAGACTGACATACTGGATACTGGCAGTCATTGCACCACAGCTCAGTGAGGGAAAAGTTAGCCAGGCCCATCCACATCCACAGTATTTCAGCTAAAGTAGAGAAGTAAAAGATACAATAGCTACCCCACTCTACTGTTTAATGTGGGTGAAACCATCTCTGAACATCACCAGACAAGAAACCTTGCCTTGACAAAGATTCATTCCCACCTAAATTCTGCCACGTAAGTCCTGCACTGTTGCTGTGAAATCTGCAGGATCTGTTTCACAGGCAGGAGGCTGCTTTGTAATAGACAAGTTTAACTTTGCGTACCTCAGCTACATGAATAGGTGTTGAGTGACAGTTGTCAAGACGAACACCATGGAAATATTTGGCAGTGATTTCAGTGTATTTTTTCATATGTGCCCAGAGGTATGGGCAGTCTTCAGGTTTATTACCATAACGCAGTTTCACACTGTCTCCCCAACAAATGAGCTCTCTTCTCAAGTACACATTTGAACCTGTAAAGGAAATAAATTCACTTTAGTGTATATAAATATATAAATAAAATAGAATGTGCACCAAAATAAAAATGTAGCATTTTATTTTCTACTACTGGAGGGCAGAAAAACACCGTCATGGACAGTAAAAGTTCTAAGAAAAACCATATCAACTCAAAAATCTATATACACTACACTGATGTGCAACTTCACACTCTTCCAGGGGAATATTTAGCTTCTATAACGATACTGAAACAGTTCTTCAGATTTAAATAAAATTCCTTTAAATTCTTCAAAGAGGTATAAAAATTGTACTTCAGAAAAAGAAAAAAGCATCAAACAAATGAACAAAATTAGTAGCTTTGTTTTTCACACTGGTCAAATTCGAAAAAGAATCTCACAATCTACTATTTTATCTTCTATTAACAGCAGACTGTGATGGATTTCCAAAGCCAGTAAGTAAAAAAACAGGAACTGTAAATTACCATAAATTCCCAAAACATTCATGTAAGCACAGCGAACCCTTTTCTTCACTAATAGCAGCACAGCCAGATGGACAGAAAAACTGTGTTTCTTTGGATGTACACTGTGATTTTTTCAAAGGATCATTTAGAGAACTGGCTGCATTTGTTTTTTAATTGTGCCTTTCTGTACCACATTTTCACATTGTGTTCTCAGTTGAAATAATGTGTGGCATAAAACAAAGGCATAACACAAACATAAAGCACTCATAAACCTGTAGCATGGTTACGATAGAAACCGCAGTAATGGAAATTAAGAATGTGAACTAAAGCCATTGACTGAGAGGAAAAAAAAAAAACACCACAAAAGTCTGCCTAGAAGAAAGGGCAGGAGGCAACTGAACAAAAACACTCTTGAAACACATATCAATCCTTGAGAAGAAGAATAAAAGTAAATAAAATTTAGTGAAAGGGGTGTAGATTACTTGGCAGAAATTAAATGTTTTCTAACTACAGATCACTCTGAAGTATCATCAGATTAGCTTGTAAAGCAGACTCAAACTTTCAGAAGGTTTTTAATTACAATTAAATTGGCCTTTGTTTCATTTAATACACCAGGTGCATGGCTACACTGAACACAAGCTTCTTTTGTTTTACTGGATATCAACACTGTCCCCAAAGGAGTTAGAATGCAATATTTTAATGCGTGGTGATTTCACGCCCTATTTTACCTTCACAAGTAATCTGCATACTTAATTTGGATTAACTGGGTCATCTCTTGACTGCCTGACACTCAGTGGACTTTTCAAGGATCCAGTTTTTGCTCACTAATGCAGTAAAATACTATTCACCTTTTCATTGCATTAGTTTTTCTGCCACACTGTCATTGTCTCATGGAAATGCCAACAAGCACTGGTGTTGGAACAAAGTACAAAGTAAGCAACAAAGACAATGACAAAAGTGGGGAGGCAGGACATCCCCATTTCAGTGGCAGAAAGCTGGTAATTTCCCTCTCAAATCTTGTAAAACTGTACCTCCAATTCCAGTTCTTACAGTTCATCTGTATGCTGAATGGGAAATTAAAGTGCTATAAGCTTAGTATCTGCTATTCTGCAGCTTCATAGGAATAGATCTGGAAAAAAGACAGATTAAATAAAATCCTTTCTGCTTTGGCTAGAATATCAAATGGTTTGTAAGATTTCAAATTTCTTTTACAAACCCGGCTCTGCGAAGTTTCTAAGAGGATCATCTCCCATAACCCAGCCATTATGAGCCATGAAATAACAAGCTTTATCTGGCTGATGTATCATAGTTTCTTCTTCCTCCACAGTCAGCTCTTTGAATGGATATGTAAAATACCTATAGAATAGACAGACAATTAAAAGAGAAAACAAAGAGACAAGCACCAAACACATACAGTAACCTAAGCTGCAATTCATTGTCTTTGAAATTAAATTATCTGCTATGAACTGGCTTGTACATAATACAGATAAAAAAAGAGAGCAGCTTGCATAAATGATGGAGATTTTTCTATTGTGAAGGAAGCTTTGAAGGAGCAAGAACAGATGTTGCCACTATCTTGGTGTCAGCTGGTAATGTAAGATTAAAGCCACAGCTCTTTAGATATGAGTGGCATCAAGAACATAAAACGTGAAAGGTGTAAACCTTCCTAGTTCCACTCCTCTTCCACCTACAACAGCAATTTGCACTATGTAAGGTTTTGATGTGCTCTGAGTATTGCCTCATGCTTTCTGGTCACATTTATTTATGAAAGAGTTACTGCTGTGGTTTAAAAAGCCCTGTCAATTTGCTAAGTGGCGTTTGTCCATGAGACAGAAAACATATACCTCTACATATAAATATATATTTTTATGGAACTTTGAACTTGCTTTCCCTGGATAGATTCTAATAGTTTCCAAACAAACAAGAAAACATGTATATACCTGGTAACCAAGGGATGTTTTCTACTGATAGGTCCCAGCCTAGGACCATTACAAGCGATTCGTTCATAAACCACAGTCCCCACAAGGCAATTGACAGCCTGGAAGTAATTGAATTATACATTATTGAAATGCCTGCATTTCTTTGCAATTTTAAACAATTCAGCACTAAAACAGTAATTTCAACACCTGTTCTTGATGGTGACTAGTTTGTCTGTACTGCTCAGCATTTAGTTCCTCAATCCTCTTGCGAAACCAGTTACAACATTCTTCGATTGCAGCTGGTCCATTGCTTACCAGGAGGACATTAAAAGCAGAGAAAAATTAGAAAAAATATTTTAAAACCATGCAGGATAAATTACTAAAAGGAATCAAAAATTAATTTTTCCTCATGGCTCAAAATAATGTCTTTTTTTGGCTTTATAAATAACCTTGTAATCAGTAACACGGTACCTGTGTGGTATGAACGTTGCCAGTGCTACATTCATATCTACAGTACAGCCAAGTCGCCTGTACTCAGGGTCCTGAACTATTTGAAGATGTTGATTTGGATCAGATTTAGTGCCCATTTTGCCTGAGAACAAAAGAGAGATGAGTACTCCAAGTAAAATCAGAAATTACATTTAACAGACAGACATTCAACTTTTATAATTCTAGCATAACCAAGATGTGGGTGGATGAAAGCACTGAAGAGGTATGAAGTCTTTAAAGATTTTCCTAGCCCTCAAAGCAGGCTCATATGCTTAAATCAGCACAGTGGGTGTCTCACATAATAAAAACCAGCATTTTCTTGTCTTCTGTCTAACAGTTAAATCTACCTATGTCTCTTGAACTGTAAGTATATAACTCACATGCTTCAGCAACAAAATCTTCCTTTACCTTGAGTTAGAAGGGTTTTAAATTGCTGCACAGCTTTGTTAACATCCACTTGGAAAAATTCCCACAGTTTAATTTTTGGATATATATCTTCATAAATTATTTTACGTAAACACTGTTAAAATAAAAATTGCATTAGTTACTAAGGTTGTTTGTTAATACAATTAAGAAAAGTTTAAAAAAAAGGGAGAGTAAGGGCTTATTTCACTAAATATATCTGCAAGGTATACACCACTTTTTGTACATTTCCACAACCCTAGAAATATTAAAGGTTTATTCAGCTACTTATGCAGTTCATTATACTTAGTTCTCATTCACTTACATTCAAGTGCTGATCATTTTCAATCAAGGGAGGGACCCCTTTGGCAATACATTTTCCATCAGCCACCATACCAGTCAAATGCCACAGAGCTCTGTCCAGGATCCAAGCTGGCTTCAGGTGAGGAGAATTTACAAGGTTATAGCCACATTCTGGATGCATCCTGAGCCATTCACTGTTAGTAGCTTAGTGAAGAAAGGGAGGGAGAAAAAAACCCAAACACAAATGTAAATACATCAGCTGAACCCTTCATTGTATTTTGTAAACATCTTAACACCAAGAAACTGAGGTACTAGAGCACACACAGTTCATTCACATTTCAACTAACGTTTCCCATGTCAACAGAAAATCACATCTTACTGATTGACTTTCTTTGATCAAAAATACAGCTGCAGAGACTGTAGGAAAACTTTTTGTCAGTTACATAAAAATATGCAATATCATCACCAATTCTAAAACTCCAATAAAAAATCAAATTTTTGTTCCAAGAAATACATCAATTACTGAATGTAAGATACTGATGTTCTTTGAGTGTTAAAGCCAAACATAGTCCCAAACTTGTATTATAAAGTTGTTCATTTTTAATATTCTTCATCCTGTCAAGATGCCACACACAGCCAGAGAAGAAGAGTGTACAGACCCAAAAAACAATTAATCCAAAATATAGTTAAATGGGCATTTAAGAAAGGATTAGCTGTGACACTTGTGTCCATAGAAAGAAGCTGAGTTGTAGGAAGCAACATTGCTGAGTCTTACACAGCAAGATGAGTGCAGTGTCTGGGGCATGCAAATGGAACACTCATTCAGGCCAAACACTACACTCTGTGTCTATCTGCCAAGCCTTCCCTGCAGCATCAACAAGCACCAGAAGATATGCTGAACATTAAAAATTAACTCAGAGAAAGGAAGGAGCCTTCACTAGAACACAGGTATAGTATTCTGATAAAGACAGCATGCATGCATGCAGCAGTACAGGTAAATACATACATAACACAGAATTTTGATTTTGGAAGTATGACAATGAAAAAGAACCCAAGAGTTAATTTCTTCCCATTTTTGCAACTCTTTTGCAACATTGTTTAATTGAAAATACATTTAATGTATTCTTCTCAATCAATATTTCGAACTGAAAAACTAAATTATACAAGTTATAAAAATTAAAAAAAAAACCCCTCACAGAATGCCTAAGAACAAAAAACAGGTTTTCAGAAAAGCTGAGAAAAACAGAAGTAGTACTTCACACATATGACAATATATAACAAATTATTATATTGAAAATATAATAATGTTGAGTCACTAATATGTCCAGAATTACAGCAGAACAAATAACATTTAAAATCCAAAGTTTGCTTAGTTCAAAGAAGTTAAAACAAAAATGTCAAACAGATAATTCCCTCCTGCTCTTTTCTTCTTTATCATTTACCACTTCTGAAAAAAACTTTCTTCTCCAGACAACAAAACCAGCTTGTTCTGTTCTTCTAACAAGAACTATAATTTACTACAATGGAATTTCATAAGTAAATACAATTAATTCTAAAAAGACAATGCATAAATTAAACCTAAAGGGTTAGCATTAAAAAAACCTGTCCAAAGTCACCCTTCTGTTGTGTACAATTAATTCTGGTACAGAACAGAAGGATGTTTCCTGATCAGAAGGTAAGCTCCAGTGATTCACAATGTAACACCAAGAGAAATCTAACACTGCAGAGGAAAAATTATCCAAAACATCACTGGTGATTACATTTGCTACAGTTAAGGAGAAAGTAACTATAGTAAAGAGTATACATCAAGATGAGGAATTACAGAAAACCTTCTAAAATTCATTACATTCTTAGCAAAATTTAAAATTATTTTCTTAAGTGACTAACTCATTTTTACAGAAATTAAACACAAACCTAATATTTAGCTGTGATGCTCATGGCCCAAGATTTCTTTTTTTGTCCTTTATAAAACTGGGAAAAGGTGGTGCTTGATATGACTAAGTGCTTGAAAATAAAATTTATTCAATATTGCAATCGTACAATAGTAGCTTCTTGTGAAAGGAATACATAATTTACTTCATTTTATTTTCACTACTTTATACCATTTATTACAGCCATGGAAAACTCAGAAGAACAAACTCCAACTGCATTTTTTCTATCTCCTGCTGAAAGGTAAATGTGGATATATTTCTTATTTGAATATACCCAGTTACCAGAGAGGTTTTGCAAGTTCATTTCACCTCAGTGCATGACTTCACTTTTCAAGTTGGGCCTTTCATTAGAGCCTCACAGAGACATCCAGAGCAGATTCCCACTGTTCCCTGCTGTGGCCACAGTGTGAGCTTCACTCCAGAGTGAACACCAAACACCTCGGCTTAATGCCTGATCCTGCAGGTGATGCTGCCTGGCTCCCACAGGGGCAGAGGGGAAGCAAAGCTATTTTTACACAATGGTCTCCACTAGAAAGCAAAAACTACCAACAGATAGAACCAGAGTAAGCTGACGGGTCATGACAAGCAACAAAGCCATCAAGGATACCTTGCTTAATGATCTAACAACCACAATCATCTGAGTATTTCTATCCTCTTAGAAGACACTTGGAACATCTTTTTACCACACTACAAATGTTGAGTCATCCATCTCAATGAAGATTACTTTAACTCTAAATGTAACGTGAAAAAGTCCTACAAATGTAGTCAAATAACATGATATTTTCCTTCTCAAATATATGCTGCTGTGTAATTGTTATAGTTTGATCTTTCTGTCCATCAAAAAACATTCTCTTGAGTAGCACGCAAATATACACTGTTAAAAAAATGAGAGGATCTCAAGCATCTCTAAGAGAAACTAGACTTCTAGTAGAAAAGTGTACGAAATTTTTTATCCAGAAGTGGGAGGATGTTTAAAAGCCTGATTCCCTCACATACAGAGCCAACCACCATAATTAGTAAATTCCCAACAAAAAGACAGGGAAAGCGCTGTGTTGCAGACTGATCGGACAAGAATGTTGGGCAGCAGCGAACACCAAAGAACTAAAGCAAATAAAGCTTGAAATTCACACATTAATTATGTTTAGGCATTTTTGAGCCTCAAAAGACATCAATCTACATAACCCCTTGTAGTCTCTGCTATGAGAATGGTAATTATGATCTTTAGGATTACAGTATGCAGTAACAACTGCATTATAAACAAAAAAAACCCTCACTATCCAAATAATCAACAAAATTACTAAGTACTACAATTTCAATTTCATCAGATCACACAGAAGAAAATCCACTGTCCCTCACACAATTAAGTAACACCTTTGATGTTTTAACATATCTATGCTTAAAAAAGAGCCTGTCCCAAACACAAAGCTCTATTTTCTTTCCCCACAGACTAAGCTGTAACATTTCCCCATTACTTAATCCTACCTTCTTGTCCCAAATCTGTTTTTAGTCTGCATGTTAGACCAAATTGCAGCAGTTACTTTTAAGCAGCCATAAGCATAATATCCTGTTTAACAAGAAAGTACTCAGTTTACAATCATCAAACAATTCATAACACAGACTTTGCTCAAATATATGGGAAATGCACACCACAGATCATGAAGATAGGCATACCATATAAATACAGATACACAGCTTATTAGCTCTTCTTAAGAAGGGCTCTCCTCACTCTTTCAGTAGCAACACTAAGTTCTTTTATAACTGTTACAGAGACGTATCAGTTATAATTGCAAGGAGTTGTCCTGGATTTGAGAGACTCAAAGACAACTACACTGTTTAGAACAGCTACTAAAAATGGGTTCAAGAGGGAGAAGTTAAGGGAAACAATGAAATATAATTATAGGACCAATCTGGTTATTAACACATGAAAATCATACCAGTATGATTGTAGACTACATCTGTGATGCAAAGCATATTCCACTCATTTTTCAATTTCTCCACAAGCGCTCCAATATCGCTCCAAGTGCACTTTTTATGATGGTTTGAAAACTCAGGATTTACTTCTAACTGGTCAGCCAATGAATAACATGATCTAGATAGTCCAAGCTTCTGCAGTGGTGTAAAATGAATCATGTTGTAACCTATGTAATAAAAACCAATTTATTTCAGGAGAAAAAAAAATATCAGTCAAAGTTAATTGAAAGAAGCATAGTAAGCTGCACTTATTAAAGCTAGTGTTTGGAATAACCAATGTAAATTAATCTGAATCTTTCCCTTGAAATTCTATGTAACATAAAACTTAAAAAATCACCCTGTCAGTTCTACAAACTTCCAAGTGTATCTGAAATGAAAACAATAAAATAAGTGGTTTCCCATATTAGGAAATCCCTAAATGTTTGCACCTCTGCCGACACTTCAATCAATTCACTGACTTAATCAGTTAATAAAATTGAATGCAGTAGAAAATATATAATCGACAAAGAATCTATGAATTGCTTACACTGAAGCTCCTCTGTGTAACTTTGGGTGTTGATCATAAAACAAAAACTTCTATCCCTGAATATGTGTATTAGCATTACCTGTTTCTTTTGCCACTTTAAGCCTATCCTCCCATTCATGAAACGGTCCCAGGCACTTGGCGAGGTACGTCTGGAGCGTAACACAATCCAAAGGCAATACGTGATTATCAGCTCCAACATGCAAAATGGGATCCACAACTATGTAACCTCCACCACTTTTTTCATTTCTAGGAAAAAACAATTTTCACTGGTATAATTAACACTCATTGTACCATCTGGTCGGTCTCAGAGAGAGAATTCAAATAGCGGAGGTTTTCAGAAACACAGTAGCCCAGTACAGTGGCTGGAGGGAAAGGGAGAACAGGACTGCATGACACACGGAGAAAACAGTAAACACTGAAATATTCATCTCTTAGGCATCATCTCTCTACTGGACTTAAAGAATACAAATGGGATACAGAGCTCAAGACTCTGCAAAAGTGAGATACCTTTGCTGTTTTCTGAGATGGAATACTGGTTCCTCCTCTTGGCATATGGAAACACAGAAAGCATGACTGCCCATCTATTACATGTAGATCTACATTTTGAGCTCCCTTCTCAGGAAGGTACCTGAGCTAAATGTCCTAAGCCTGGAAGAATTTAACCACCCATCTTCCAGAAACACAAAATACCAAACTACAATTGTCACAGATAGTGGCATTCTCTTCTGCAGTTGTCCCACTAAAAGAAAAGACAAAGTAAAGGATCCAAGTAAAGAATGCCAGAACCTCTGTGCTAGATAGAAAAGAATCCTCAAAGTCAATGAAGGAAGTACGAAATAATAATGGAAATACTCAGAATGCTGATGAATTTGAAAGCTTGCAGAAACTGAGTGCTTCTCCAAGGTTCACAGAAAGTTGATTAACTTGGTTCTGCATGTTCTCCAGAATATCAGAAAGTACTATATAACCACCAGTCACTGTTTTTCACTAGTGGATTCTAATTGGCCCCATGGTTGCAATTCAAAAAATGCATGGAAAAAAAAAAAGGTTTTTTCCAAGTTGAGATGTAGACCAAGGGAGCAAACTGCACTTGGCTTCAGGTATACAAATTTCACTTACCCAAGACTAAAATAGTACTGGTATGACCCAGAAATTTGGAGATCCAACTTGCAGTATTTGTCAGAGTCATCTTCTTTTCCTGCGGGATTGTGCCACGATAGTGTCCTAAACTTGTGGCGATCAAATACTTCTCCAGAAGCTGGATAATTTGTGTACACAGTAACGGGCTTGCCCTGAAGAGTTGGGCCCAATCGGAACTGTAGCTCAAAACCTCAAGAAAAAAAGAAAAAGAGAAGAGGCAAAATCACTTGATCAGGAGGACTATGTATTTCAATTCTCTTGCTACAATTCTTAATTTGTTACTATGTTAATAACATGATCATATCTGCCAAGAATTTTAGCAGAATTGTTTATTTGTACAGCACAGACTCACAGAATATGCTGAGCTGGAATGCACTCACAAGGATCACTCAAGTTCAGCTCCTGGCCCTGCATGGAACTACCCAAGAGTCACACCTTGCGCCTGAGGGAATTGTCCAAATGCTCCTTGAACTTTGTCAGGCTTGGTGCTGTGACCAATTCCCTGGGGAGCCTGTTCCACTGCTCAAACATCCTCTGGGGGAAGAACCTTTTCTGATATCCAACCTAAACCTCCCCTGGCACAGCTCCATGCTGTTCCCTTGGGTCCTGTCACGGTCACCATAGAGAAGAGATCAGTGTTTGCTCCTCACAAGGAAATTGCAGACTGCAATGAGGTCTCCCCTCAGTCTCCTCCCCTCCAGGCTGAACAGACCAAGTGACCTCAGCCACTCCTCAGAGAGCTTCTCCTCAAGGCCCTTCACCATCTTCAGGGCTCATCTTCGAACATTCTCTAATAGGTTTAAACCCTATATTGTGGCACTCAAAACTCGCTCATCTCTCCCTTCCTTCCTAACATCGTCCTTTGCATACTTTACATATATCCTTTTCCCTTTAGTTACATGGCACTATTCATCTTCTCTCCATTTTGTTTCTCTTTCCTATATAGAAAGTTTTATAAACAAAATACAGCAAAACACCATGATCATCTGACTACACACAATTTTATGTAGATTTTGGATTACGTAGTCTTTAAGTACTTAAGTACTTATAGCACTTAAGTACTACAAATCTATATAGTATGCTGACCCATGAAAACATCTGAAAAGAATCAGAACACAGTTAAAACCAGAAAATATTTCAAATAACTTCACTATTTTTGAGAGTTTACTGAACAAAATAACTCCTAATGCTTTTAACTGAAAAATAATATATATTTGTGTGTGATCTACAATATACAAATTGTTAAGCTTTCAGAGAGCTCAGCAACCCAAAAGGAGTCTTGTATGTGTGCTGCAGGTCACACACACATACAACGTGGCTTAAGTTTAAGCTTAAGATACCTGTGATATTGAGAAAAAATGTTAAAAAATTAGAACCTAAAAGCATATGTAGTGTGCTGAGTTAGACATAAAAAAATCTGTTTAGTCAGGAGGTTTTAGAAAAGGTTTTCACTTGCAGATCTGAGGGTCACCATCACAAGGGACTAGTTACAGGGTTCTTTCAAGGGAGTGAAACAGATCTAAGTTCTTACACAGTACATGCCACTCACGTTGTTAAGTGTAGTGGATCACCTACTAGCCCTAGCAGTCAACAAAATGGGGAGTAAAAGAAACTTGAGTACTTGCAAAGAAAGGGAAAAAAATATTAGTAGACAGATAATGAATCAGAAAGTGTAAAAAATTCTGGACACCAAGTTCCAATACCTTAAGTTGAAAAAAAACCCACTTGCTTATTACGTAAAATCATGGGGACTCTAATACCAGAATTTAATGTCTGAATACACTTAAATATAAATGTTATCCAACTTTGTATTTCTCTTATTAACAAAATTACCACTGCACCAAAACTGACCAGGCAAAGCAGTTGTTTTCAGATCTGAATGTCTCTCAGGTAAAATGAAGCTCCTTTGAATACAATATATACATGTATAAAACCACTTTCGGAAGGTTAAGTACACTCTCTTTAGTACTGGCCTGACATTTTGTTACAGGGATTACTAAAATTAGAGCACAGGGATATATGCCATTGATATCTTATTTCCTCTAAGAGTTATACTGACATCAGGAATGCTGTGCTCAAAATTAGCTATGCCCTCTCAAAGACTGCTACCAGCAGAGGCACTTTGAACGTTTGACAGCAATGGACTTTTGCTTCCCTCCTTTCAAGAAAATTTACACAACTAGATGGATAAGTTAAAAATGGAAGTTAGAATCAACTCTGCACTTCTTCACTACTTTCATTTCCTTACATTAGGCTGGTTAGAAGATTTTGGAATCAATATAGTTGAAGAGAATTTTTATTCTCAAGAACCAAAATCTTCCTCCTCTACGTTCCTAGATTAGTAACACACCTTATTAAAATCCATGAAAACTCTTAGCAAAAATTGTTGTACCATTAGAAATGTTTTTTAAAGACAAGGGCTTGAGCTTTATAGTCTAAATCTGCTGATCAGCATAATAATAGACCTTTTAGGGGATTGTTTTTGTTTTTGGAATTTTTGGTACATATAGACTTAAAAACATTCTCAGGGAGAAATAATATCAAGTTCTTAGAAGTATGCAGCAGGATACATACCTCTGATAATATAACAAATCTGATAACAAGATTTAGGAGTTGCTAAAGAGCTTATATTCTGAAACACTACCTCAAACCTGCAGACTTTGCAAAATGCTAGTATTACTGATAGATTTCAAAATTATAATATTAAAACATGGGGTGCTGCATAAGAAGATAAACCCTGAAGACCTTGACTTATGAGGTCTTTTCGGGTCACTGAAGTACAGGCTATAAAAGGAGAAGGACAAGGTCTGTCTAAAAAATGCTTTGCGCTTCAGTCCCATGAAGACTGACAGCTCTTGGCCAATCTGCTCTTGAGTTCTCAAGAGTTTAACGAGTCACATTAAACCGCATGCGGAGCCCACAGAGCTCTGCAGTGGAAACAAAAGAAAACAAACCAATCCAACCCACAACCAAACCCAAACGACACCCCACACACCCCCAAAACCCCACCACTTCAAGCCGAGCTCTCTTTCCACTGCCATCCAAAGATGACGAGGTCCCGGTCATTTCTTTCTCACCCGGCCCCAGCACCCCACCCTACCCTGCTCCAGCCTGAAGAGGGTCTTGTCCAGCTTCTCCATCTCGCCGAGGTGCAGCAGCCGCGTCTCCTTACCGCCCAGCATGGCTGCGGCCGCCCGTCCGGCACTCCCGGCGCGC
>VYXD01006830.1:1552080-1581000 GCA_013397195.1 Hylia prasina
CCCCGGCGGGACGCGGCCGCTCAGGAGCGCCTCAAGCCGCCGGCGGCGCTTACATGTTCCCCGGTCCCGGGGGAGCGCGGAGACACGGCACTACAGGGCAGGGCGGAGGGGAGGCGGGTTCGGGACGAGCTGTCAGGCAGCGCCCAGCCTTGCCCCGGCCGGGGACCGCTGCCGGCAGCACCCCGGAGCAGGTCCCGTCCCTCAGCGCGGCCCGGCCCGCAGCCAGAGCTACAGGGGTGCCCCGAGGAGGGGGAGCCTGACACCTGTCACTCTTCGCCCGGCGCTGCCGGAGTGCCGCGCCAGGCCCCTCACGGCCGCTCCACCGCCCTCAGCGGGGAGCGCTGCCCACCGCAGCCGTTCCACCATACTCACGAGGGGGCCCGCAGAGCGGCGGAGGCGCCGCTCCCCGGGGAGGGCGACGGCTGCCGAGGCCGAGCGGAGCCGGGGCTGGAGCTGCCCGCAGCGGCCGCTCCGGGCTGCTTCGGCGGTCAATGACGCAGTTGCCCGCAGCCGCGGGAGCACCGCTCCTTTCCTGCCCTTTTCTTGCCTTTTCTTTTTTTAAACAAAGTTTATTGGCTCCGCGGCGGCCGCGCTCGGAGACGGGCGGCGCCGGCGCAGCTCCCGCGAGAGCCCAAGACCCACCCCGGCAGCGCTGCGGGGCGGCCTGGCCGGGACTACCCCGCCCCTTCGTTCTCGTTCTCTCCCCGTCCCGTCCCGCCTCCCTGCTCTAGGCCCCACCCGGAGGGCCTAGAGCCCCTCCGGCCTTGGTCCCGCCCCTCCGCCCTTGGCCCGGCCCCGTTCTTCCGCTCTCGGCCCCGCCCCGCCGAACCGACCCCTCCCCTTAGGTCCCGGTCCCGCCCCTCGGCTGGCGGCGCCGCGAAGCTAACCCTGAAGGGAGAGGATAGCTCAGGCACATCCCAGGGATACCTCAGGGGTACCCCAGAGTTCACTCACGGTTACCCCAGGGTTCTCCCAGAGATACCTGAGGGGTACCTCAGGGGCTCAATCTGAGTCCCGCGCTGTTGCGGCAGCGAGCGGGCTGATCTTCTCTAGCCTGGGCCCTGAAGCCCGGCAGGGCTGTCGGACAGCGCGGCGTGGTGGTACCTGTCTTGTGTCTCAGCCTCTACAGCCACAGCCCCACCAGCGCCTTTACACTCGGCTGGTGCGCACAAGGACGAGAAGTGGCCCTGAGTCCGGCTCGGGCACCTGAGTCCGGAGCTCTGTGCTGTTCACCGGGCAGTCCTCTGAGGGCTGGGTGCCTTTACAGGTTGCCTGGAGGATCCTGGCTGATGCCTCTGGGCCCAGGCGCTCCTTGCTCCCGCCGCTCCGCCGAGCTCCCTCTGCGTTCCCGCCCCGCTGCCTCAGGACCGGAGCCCAGCGCCGGGCGGCCGGCTCCATCCTGATAGGCTGCGCTGCTGAACAAACATGATGTCAGCCAGAGTTTAAGTGCTATATATAGTGTGTGGACAAGACTACAAACTCTGTGGATAAGTCTTTGACCAAGAGGTAGCATGGTTTTTAAAAAAAATCCCAAACACCAGAACAAACCCACCCCCTGCCGCCTTCTTTTGCTGCATACTGTCATACGAACTTCTGACACCAGACAGCCCTTACCATTGCTTTGTATTGCAGAACACCTGGGACAGTTGCTCCAGGCCTCTCACGACCGAAGTAATTAACTGCACCCCAGTGTAAAGGTCAGCCTTGCAGCTTTGGAAGGTCAGTCTATTTTTATTGCCTAGAAATACATGTAAAAAAAGTGCTTCTCGATTTACAGTCTGTGTTATACTGAGTTTGTTTTTCTTTTTTTTCTTCTTCTCAAAGGTGGTATATTTTGTGGAATTGGAAGGAGTCTGCAAAACAATTTAGGCTTAACCATTTTCTTCTGGCCATCCCATGCATACCCTTATGAGTGTATTTTGCTGCAGGGTGTTCATCCAATTACTGTGCATTTATGGGAAGTCCAAAGGTCTTGATATTCATGGAAACACTTCCACTCATTTCAAACTGAAGGTTTTTTATCATTTGGTAGCTTTCCTCCTTCATTTTCTTTTTCACTTGCTCCTCCCTCTGAAAATTTCTAGAAATCTGTTTGTTCCTCATTATAGGTAATATTTTTTGGTGTTGTTGAGAAAGGTTTTCATGTTGGTGTAGGTGGATATGTCAACTTGTATGCCCTTTACATATATTGGGGTTCCTAGACAGAATGGGGGGAAAAGGAAAAGCACCCCTGTTAGTGCAGTTCCCTCAAGATTCACCTCATCAAGGCTCATTCAGATATGATTCAGATGTGACACAATCTGAGTTATTTCACATGGCTATTTCCTGAGTGCCCAATAGAATTCTCCCACTGTCCTTTGTCTTTTCCTGGCCCCTTAGTCTTTACTCAGCTTGCTGGCCTGCATTCATATACAGGACAGAGTTGCACCTAGCAGAACCCTGGCTCTCCTGGCCTGCTGGCTGCTTCCTCTGAATTGATGTGTCCCAGAAAAGAAGATGATGCAACATAGGGATGGGAAATACAAGAAGCTTCAACAGTTACGGAAGTCATAGGAACAAAACCAACAGAGGTAATTGAAAGAGATCTGGACTATCTTTTTTCTAGCGTCCTTTGCCAGCTTCAGTAGCTTGAAGTGACTGCAGCTGGTCTGCCACAGAGCCTTGCACAAGTGTCTTTTCCTCCAGGCTTGCTTTTGTCCTGTCTCATACTGCAAATGGGCTGGCATTTAGAAATTTCATGAGCTGCTTACACAGAGAGCAGCTCTCAGGGAGGGAGAGCAAATAATGCCTATGTAGCCAAGTCCTTTGCATAAATAGTTATTCTAAAGTGCATGTTGAATACTTTGTGAAAAGCAAGATAGGAACCAAAAGGGTATTATTGAAGGCAATTTCTCTCCTGTTACTAAGTTTGAAAATGTGGCTCTTTTGATTTCCTTGCTTCATATAGAAACTCACCCTACCCTTAGTAGGTTTGCACTGGCGCATCTTCTCTATGCTATGCATTGAGACAGATTTTGAAATGTACCCAGGTTTATGAAAAAGGATTTTTTTAGTGTCTTGGACAAAAATCATTATGAAACCAAGCCTGAGCCCATTATTGACATCATTTGTGGCTGTAGCTAGACCAGATCTCAACAGTGTAAAATAAAGAACTTGTTTCACTACGCAGCAAAAAAGTTTCCTAGGTACTGCGAAATCACTTAATAACTGAAACAGTACAATTTCATTTGCCTTCAATGCAATATAAAAAGTGCAATATAAAAAATACTGTTTCAAAGATAATGAATGTTGCAGTTCTCTTGATGAAGTGTAATCAGGAACAGAGCAAATTTCTCTAATCCTTTCTCCATCAGCATCATCTCTTATGCTGGCCCATCCCTTACAGACTTTGGGTCTGTGTTCACTTACCACATGTAAATTGAGCAGTTTTTCTCTGCATGGAAAACACACCAGCAAAACATGAATGCACAAGTGCCACCTTTGAGCATTGCACTTTTGTTTAGCACACAGCCAATAGCAACTGAACCTTTGCGACACTGGCATCTAAGGGGGGGTTTTCATAGTGCCATTTTATCTTCAGTTTGCAGTTTCTCTGTGCATGATTATGATATACTACAGCAGGAAATGATCAATAGTTTCATCAAGATAAGGGTACACACAGTCATCAGGAAATAACTTTGCAGCATTTTCAAATGTACTCATAGCAGAATTCTTCAGTCCTTTTACATACACCTTCCTAGTGGTCCTCTTTTCTTGCCTCCTGTTTTGCAAGCCAGTGTTACAGAACACTTATCCTAGTAGTGGTGTCAGTACACTTTGGGGAGCTTTTCACTAGCTGTCACCTCTCACTAATGTCATATTGCTTATGCCTGCTCTAAAGGGTGAAAAGTACTCTGAGTTCCCACACTTTAAAGTGTGGGATCTTAGAGTACTTACATGGTGACAGTAACTTTTTATTTTTAGTAACAGAAAAATAGTTCCCAATAACAACAGTAAAAGCCAACTAGCACAGAGAGAACTTAACATCTAACTAAAATTAAAAGCAGATTCCTTTGGCCTGCATACAGGAAATATGAGACTATAAAATTTAAAGTGAGCACATTTTTTCTCAATGCTCTACACTCATGCCCTGTAATAAATTAATGAATTAACACTGTGTTATTGCTCAAACAATTGAATTATTCAACAATAAGAAGCTGAAGAGGTGTTGAGTTTTCTGTCTAGCTTTTGTTTTCCAATGGGGATTTCTCAACCAGAAATGCAAACTTGAAAGAACGTTTCTATTCTTTAAAACTGTATCTCTGCTGTTTGGTTAAACTGCAGTCTTTTCTGAGTTACATCTTTGCTATGCAGTGACTGAAAATAAGTGCTTTCTTAGACAGTTACATGCTCAGCAGAAATTTGGGTATGTTCTTGGACATTAGAATCTAGTATTGAGTGAAAACATTAGTGTGAACATTGACATAATCACCTATAGCTTTTTGCAAAAAGTCCCTTCTAAATGGCTGAACAGATTGCAATAGCCTAATGGGCACTGAATAAATGATAGGCTGGAATAAAAGTGTCTAATTAAGCCAGAAATCATATGAGATGGAGAGGCTACAACACAAACCTATTTAGTTTGTCCTTACTGGCCTTCCATGTAAGGCAGTGTTGGTCTGACCTTTCAAAGATTAACATTTTTGGTTTGTTTCCAGTTCAGTTTGGCCATGCTTTTACTGTGTGGCCTCAAACAATCAATGCTCCAACATCCACAGAAAGTTAAATTTTAATAGAGTTTAATTTTTAATAGAAAATGTAAAATTCAATGCAAATATCTTTAAAGAGGACCATATAAAATGTCATTTAGCTTTTCACATAAGTGCTTAAGATACATTCGACTGTGCTTTAGCTAACAGCATCCCATTAATTTGATATTAATAATCTGCAAACATGGGGACTTGCCAAACAAAACTAAGTATGTGAATTATATTTTTGTACCATTTAACTTAGTTAAGTGTAACATTGATTCACATATATTGGGCCAATTTTTGTTGTAGAAAGAGAACATATCATACCAGTGTGCTGAACCACTACCAGCACTTCTATCTTCCTGTGAATTGTTCCATGGAACACTAGTGAGATATGCTGAGATTTAAGACGTTAGTGGATCTATTCCTGAATGAACTGTAGCAATGTCTTATCAAGCAGATCTATTTCCTCCTCAAAAATAAATATTCAGAGTGTCTCTTGCACACTCCATCTCCTTTGATGTTCCTTCCTAAAGTATCAAACTATACCGAGAATACCATGAATATTTTCCCAGTCCATTAAAATAACAATCCTTAAATTTTACCTAGATAGGCCTTTGAGTTTAAATGGTAACCAACTGATTTTCCTTTTCTGTTCTATATATTTGACATCTGATTTTTAAGCAAAGAAATAATTACATGGCATTATCTGAAAGCTAATACTGGGGACTGTAGTCCTGCTCTGTAATCTTTCAGTGCAGGCAGAATTCAAGCCAGGGTAATTTGAACAGGCTAACATGGTGTAATTTATTGCAGAAGGAAAATATTTCACCAAGTGTATGACTACTGCAAGCATTTGTTTTAAAAGATATTAAACATGAGCAGGAAGAGCAAGGAAGATGATAAGAGTGGTTTGCACTAGAGTGCTACAAAGCTGGAATTCATTTGTATGGCAAATCTTTTGCTCTACAGCAATCAGAGCACAACAACATTTACAGTTGAACCACCTCCAAATGCTGCTACCAGAAAATAAAAATCCTTAGTGTTTGTCTCATTGATATCATTAGGTCATTTTGTTATCCATGAACTTAAGCTTAGGATTACTGATGAGAAGCAGGTTGCCCATAACTGGGCAGTGGTTCCTGTGTGAACACCCAGGACCTAGGAATTACTGCTGTATTTTGGGACAAACTGCTGCTGCTGTCCAGACTTTTTGGTTATCCTACCTCTGCACAAAGCACTGGCTGACCATTTCAGCTGGAGGAATTAGTGTCTCATACAATAGAACAGCTTTTATATTTTGCTTCTGAGAAAATTGGGAACTTCCTCAAGGTACTGGCTTCCGAACTGACCATGTACTAACCTGACTGTGCAGGAGGCAGCTTTTGGGTCCCCTTACACCTTGCTTGATATTCCTCTGTGCTCATCAATCGAGGATTGCTGCTTACAGGACTTGAAACCTGGTATGAAACAATCTTCTGTCCCTTATTCTTCTCACAGCTTACAATGTTGGATGTGCTTTTTGCCAGCTCTTTTATGGTCTTACTGGTTTGTTAACTTTTGAAAGTCTCTGCAAACATTTATGTGAGCCTTGGTAAGTAAGAGCTAAAATCCCTGCAGCCCTTCCCATGGAGGGTACTCAAACATCATGGCATGGTTTCCCCACAGGGCACTGGGCATGTACTAACTGGAATGTTGCCACAACTAACAGTGCTGTGCATCATCCCCCCAGCAGGACTGCTAGTCCCAGAACCCAGAGCAGCTGCAAAACCTGCAGATGTGCTGGGTCTAAACAAAGATAGCCTTTGGAACCCATGAAGGAGTCAGATTAGGAGCTGATGAGAAAAGGTGAAGAAATGGAAATAGTTTGTCTGTGAAAGGATTTCTGAGATGAGATGACAAAGAGTTGGAAAATTAGATCCTAATCCAAGTGAAAGGGCAGAGAAAAAATGTTGGGGGCAAAGATGGAATTGAGATTGGCTGGCAAAGAAACTGGTGTGTGATAGAACAGTGTACAAGATTTCAATTAATCTTAGCTTCACATTATGAATTCTGTAATCAGGTCTAAAGTGCCTTATGCTGAAGCACTTACAGGTCAATGCCTTTGCCATCAAGCTCTTTGCTCCCTGTAAAGCAGAACAATAAAAACTTATCATATCTTGCTGATATAATAACATCAATAATTTAAAAAAGCACCACAGCAATGGTCAGAAAATACAGAAAACTCAATAAAGGTAATAATGCAATACTTCCATCAGATAAAACTTGCTAGTGTGCATCAGACAAAGCACTGACCCACATCACTTGGATGGGGTGAAATGATTTTAGTGAAGTCCTTTATCAATCTGTGTGTTGTGCACTGCATAAGGGGAGACTCTCAGAAAAGTAACAGATTGTGTGTCATTTTCTCATAACACCCATACACACCTGTCTCAAATTGCTATCAGGGAACCAATCAAATATTTCATTTCAGATAAGCAAGGAAGTACTTTTTTAAAATTTTTTTTTTAATCTATTTAGGTCAAAGTGGATACATATTTTGGAAGAAAGCCATGGGGCAGAGACTTCAGCTATTGTGTCAGAATAGAGATGCAAAACCAAAGCGGGTTTCTGTGCCTCCGACTTGCAAAGCTAACTTGACTGATTTGCTACTGCCACCAGGTGGCTTGTTACAGTCATTGACTGAAAACTGTCAAATGCGTCGTACCGCTAGGCAAACAAGCGTTTTCGAATAAATACTGTTCCAAGACTGAATTTTATGTGTGGCATAAAAAATTAAAATATTAATGATTAGTAAAGAACCAAAACATGCATACAGTAGAAGGAAATTTCTGAACATTAAGGGAATGCTTTCATCTAAGCATTTTTTTGTAAATTAACACTAAGTTGGTAAAACAGTTAAGTATGAAACAGTGCCAAAGCTCAAGGGAAAAGCAAATATTAATTATGGAGAAAAATATCTCATACTACATTGTGACTTTATCATAATTTATTTCCTTTTAGATGGTAAGGATTGTTTCAATGCCTCAGCATTCCCCTCTGTTTGTGACAAACCCCCCCCGCCCACCATATACAAATTGGTTTGGTAGAAAGAATTCTTCATATCTAAGATTAAAATATTGTTGTTAATTCCCTAATACATCTTTAACTAAGAAAATAATGCTGAAAAGCTTGAAAAATGCTGAAAGCTTGAAAAATCTTGAAATGCATGGTCTCATATGTGTAGTTTATATAAGAGAGAGGTGAGTAAATATTGGTGCCAGGACTGTTATCTTCAGAGAAAGCCTAGTATCCAGCGTGTATTTAGCCAAATCCAAATGCACTTTTCCAAACAGATTTCAGTATTTCAAAATAGATAACACTAGTAACAAAAATTTCTTTGATCCAGTTATCCATCATCAAAATAATCTGGTAGGGATGCAGCCTTTTTGGACATCACTTGATTTGAACTCCAGTGATGTTTTTTGGTGATAACCTTGCCAGTAACATAGAGGTCAATGCACATATATGAAACTTGAGCATGGTCTGACCTAAAATGCCACAGTTTTGCTGAATAGTTAGCTTTATACCTAAGAGGAAAGTTGACTAGAAGGAATCACATAGTAACGTGGGTTCTCTTCAATGGCTTATTGTTTTCCATATAGCTTTGGTCTTAAAAAATAGAATAGCTATCAGTATAAACCTTGGATTGCACAGTAGTTAATTTCCAAAATTATATATATTTACTTAATTGCTTTCTCAGTCCTTAAGCAAGAGAAATTCCCCTTTATATACTTGGAATGAAGTCTCCTCTACAAAATTCCCATTGCTTTCAAAATTATAAGCTTTCACTTACTTCCTTAAGTGCCTATAATAAACCACGAAAAAAACCTCATCAGCTTCTTTTCATGTTAGATGTGTCATTTGTTTGTCACTTGACATCCTCATCCTCTGACACAGGTCAATGGTAGGTTACACAGCTTTATCTCTCTTCAGGCTTGCAGGAAGATTCAAGCCCACCCCTCAGCCCTCTCTGTCTCTATCTCATTGGCTTAAGCTAGAACATCTGCTTTGTAATAAATACAGAATTGTCCTGAGCATACTAACAACAGTTGCAGTACACTTTAGAAAGAAGATGCAGCTGTGGGCTTTTTATAGTTCATATACCCTAATTACTTTATACTGGATATGACACCTAACAAATTAGCATGCAGTGTCCTTTCATGGAAACATTTTCATTAAGGCTGCAGAACTATTGATTTTATTATTTTTTTAAGGAGACTGGTATGTTTGAAAAGAGCCCTTCCACACGGATTGATGATTGCCCAAGCAGTAGTATGGGGACTTGTCTTCAGTAGTTACAGAGTTGGTTTTTCTTCTCTCTGGTTCTCTGGGTGTTTTCTTGGTATTCTTGCTTTACAGCTCTTTAGCGATAGCTAACATCTTTTGAATGCAATGATAAGCAAAACAGATTTCCCTCCCTTGCCCTCTTTACTTTTCACAGAAAAATGATTTTTTTTTCTTAAACTCTGATTACCATTTCCAACAGAATTGTAGCTTACATTTTCATCCCTTCTCATGGGTCTTAATGAGGAAATTCTTCCATATATACTTATACATATTATAATGTTTCAGACATATGTACTCCATTCTGTCAATGAGCCAAGAGCCTAAAATAATATCTTTAAATATTTGTATATTAATTCCACTATCCTCTGTGAAAGTTATGAAACTAAATATTGTCAAGAATACTGGTCCCTCTGGTCACCAGTTTTCTTACTGTAAATATATTTATCTTATTATTTATCTTACTAATAATGTATCTGTATTAGTTAAAAACACACAAACACATAATAAAGCGTGTATGTACTTAGGCCAGCAATTTTATCAAACTTTTTCATATATGGGAACTTTATGAATGTAGTTGTAAACAGAATTCTTTTTTTCCCCTGGCTAGGGGGAAATAGTCATATTTCACTTCAAGCTATTGCTTATGCATTATATTTCTTCAGTTAAACACTGAACACATTACACAGAACAGAAACACATTATGTTTTCTTCAGTGAAAACACTGAGTGAGATCTCAGCTTCCCAGTGACTCCAATGAGCAAGATAATAAAAGTGTAACAGTCAAATAATTTTTCTGATTAGGCAAAGAATCCCTTATTGTTTTTCACATTAAATGTATTTTTAATATGTTGTCATGGGGTACCTCTAAAGGCTAATGGTGCTTTTATAGAAACTGAGAAAAGAGTGAACACTAACAGAGCATTTCCTAGTCTGTTATATTTTAGTAGATAGGGTTTTTTTTTAGAAAATATTACCGATTAATAGTACTAAGGTCTCTAGAACAGCTCAGAACTACTAGTAAGCAACTGAGTCACTAGAGCTCTCCAGTAAAGGTGTTTTTTAACACAACACAATATTTCTATGCTGTGGGAGGGCAAAATTCCCGTTGTATTTTTAAGTAATTGTCTTTTTTTTGCCACTTTGTGAGCAATTGAGAACTGGGATTTAAACAATAAAGAAGTCAGAGAAGTCTGTGTAAGCAATTGCAGTTTCTGCCAGCAAAGCCCCAGTTACAGCCAGTATTTATTTACTTTCTTGATAAGAAAGGCCTGATTTTGCAAGCCTTATATGTGACCACCTTTCGGCCCACGAATAGCACGGGTAATGCGCTCTGTAAGCTTTGGCAAGGCCAATCTCTCAGTAAAACTCCAGTTGTTAACCCAGGACGGCCATCCAAACCTCCAGCGCTGGGAGGCTGCAAAGAACTTGGGTGCCCTGACACCTTNCCTTGTCTGCCGCAGCGGAGAGTCGGGCTCCCCGGAGCAAGGGCGTGCGGGGCTGGGGAGCTGCTGTAGCCTTTGTGGTAGTGCTTTGGTTAAACGGATGCCAGTGAGTGCGCAAAGTGGATGCTGCAAGCTTTTTGGAAAGTGTATTTGCTTGATAGAATATCTGTAGCAGATATGAAGGAAAGTAAAATCTGGTGGTATTTTTGAAGCACCTTGTAGCTGCTGCCTTTCATGCAAGATTTCTGAATTGCTTTAGAGAAAACTCCTAAACCTGTGTGCCTTAATGAGTAAAGGTAAGCTATGGCTTATTTTATCTGGAAGCCATGCCATGTTCCTCTGGTATCTTTTTTTGCTTCTTGCTATGTGAATATTAGTTTCTTATTTTGTTTTTTGTTAACATGCATAGGAGATGGCTCTATGATCACTGTGATAGTAAATGTGCTTATGCTATAGTTGAAGTTACTTGTTGGGGTAACAAACTATGTCTATTTTGGGTTCTTCACATAGATGAAAGTTTGCAAGGTTGGGGCCTTGAAGATTCTATGCAGAGCAGCTGCCCAAGTAAAATCATTAAAGCAAACAAATGAACAGGTCAAAATTCTTGCCTCCTGTTCATTCTTGGTGAGCAATATGGAAAAAAGACAAAGTTACCATATTTTTGAAATTATTTATTCTTCTTCTAAAATCAAGTGTCTCTTTGACAGGGAGTAAATGCATAATGAGCTTTAAAATTATGCTGCAAATTTGTGTTAACTGATACTTGGAGGAAGAAGGTATCAAAAGTTGGTTGTAGGTTCTCCCGCCCGCCCTTAACTGTACCAGAAGATAATTAAGTAATTACTTAGTGTGAAGCTCTTTGCCGTCTGGGGAAGGGTCTGACAAAGCAAAGGAAGCTGGAGGCTCAGTGCTTCATTACAGCATCATGCATTTCAGCTGAAGTGTGGGGAAGCTGTATAAAATACATGCCTGAAGTAAAGATGCTCTTATAAACCTTACTTTTTTGTGTGTGTACTGTTTCTTTTTTCAGACAAGCTTCCTGGATACAGTAAAGGTAATACAGTTATATGCAAACCGAATAGAAGAGATTACAAAGTAATACAAGTTGTTTTACTACAAGTAGAGAGCCAATGGCAGTTTTACTCAGACTGTATCGCTGTAGCAGGACTGGCTGTAAGGTAAGTACCTACGCTCAACCTGTTACAAAAAATAATTTTGAAACACACAAGCCCTTGAAATTCTTTCCTAGAAAGAACAAGATGCTGAGGTATGTGTGTTTTGTTGCTTTGTGTTGTGCATGTGTGTGTGTGCTTGTATTTTAAAAGTAATGAATTATTATGAATATGTTTTCTGTCCTTGCTCAATCCGGCTGTCATGATAGGACCACCTTTAACAAAGCAGAAGAGGCCAACCTAAGCTCTTCTTATGAATTCAGAGGGAGGGTGAATCTTGGACAGCAAGACTGTCTGCTTTCGCTTTGTAGGGGTTTGAGAGGGCTTCTAAAGGAACATGTAACAAACACCTTATATTGATATAGGTTACTGCCCTTGAGATGACTCTTTCCTTTTCTGTACGCCCTCTTGTCTGATGGTGCTCAGGAGAAATTTCTGTCGATGGTAGTTTTTGTACCTTTGAGCTGACAATATGTTGGCCTTGTCTGTTGTCTCATCTCCTCTTCCTCTCTGAAACTAGTTTTAGATTTCACACTATGCAGCTAAGCATCTCAAGAAAGATAAGTTCTATGACGAGATCTTGAGTTGGAATGTGAGCATTGTGCTCCTGAGCTATTAGGCTACCAGGGCTTTCTTAGCTGTTGATACCTGCAGGGACTGTAGGAGTTGTTTTCAACACAGAAAGAAGGAACTTACTGCTCTCCATTTATCCAAATCTTTCAGATTTCAGTCTTTTTAAAAATTCTCTCAATCTCTACTTAATCTTTTTCTTCTGCCAGCTTTTGAGTCAGTTGAATCTGACAAGAATATTTCTTGTTTCATTTTACATCCTACCACATCCTCTGCTACTTAAAGCAGAACACTACCCTAATCTTTTTCTTGGCTCTGTGATATGCAGCCGTATCTCTTCTTGTTTTGAAAATTTCTCTGATACATATGATTGTACTGAACCTTAGTCTTTACCTTCCTATAGGCATCTTTAATTTATGCATAAATCAATTAGATGTAATTTTTTGACACTTTGGAGAAGTGTTGGAACTAGAAGGAAATACTTTAACTAAAAGTTAAAGATAATGATCATAATGTTATCTTGAATAAGGATAGGGAGGAGTTGAGTGTTGGGTTTTTATTTTCTAGTTCTTGAAACCTAACTGTTCAACACACTCTTACCTCTGCTTTTCTTCTGTTTAGTGGTGTAAAGTTGCTGAGGAGCCCATATGTTGAAGTAAAAATATAGTATTGCCTTGGAAATTGTGGATTTCCATTATGAGAACTTTGGAAGGGCTCATGTTGATGACTCCTATTGTATAAGACTAATGACGTGCCTTGTCTTCCTTTGACTGCTTTTTAGGTATCAAGAGTTCAGTTTGAAATGGTTCTGTGTGTTTATCTTCATGTCCATCCCAGCTGTCAGGGAACTTCATAACCTGATACTTCTTATCTCTTGCTGCAAAATGGGCATGGCCCTTTCCAGAAGGCAGACCAGCTTGGCTGGTCTATGTTCCACCAGAGCTGTTAACTCACTTCTTGTGCCTAAGGATTGAAAAGAAGTTTATCTCTGTTCTCCTGGCCTTTTGGATGTGGAAACACTTTCTTT
Source organism: Hylia prasina (assembly GCA_013397195.1). Taxonomy (NCBI): domain Eukaryota; kingdom Metazoa; phylum Chordata; class Aves; order Passeriformes; family Sylviidae; genus Hylia; species Hylia prasina. The sequence goes on from VYXD01006830.1 coordinate 1,565,351, forward strand.
TGTTGGCTAAGGTGTTCTGTAAACCACAGTACAGCTGTAAGCCCTGCATGCTAGTGAGCAGCAAAAGAATTAGCACAGCTTTTATCAAAACAGTATTGTGGCAGGGCAGAAGACTGTATGATGAAAACTGAGTTAGGGGTCCATGTAACTGTTTTAAGATCTATCCCATGTCTTTCATGCATGCTGTTCTCTTGACAAAAGTGTGACAAGCAATTCATTTGACTAATCGTCTAGAGGTCCAATATCCAAAAGGAAGAGTTCAAAGGAGAAGTCTTGTGCTTGTCTGCAACAAGCATATGTATTTCTTTGTCTAAATCTTCATACCAGATATTCATTCTTGCATGTATAAAATGTATTTCTGACATTTGGCAACTTTAGTTTCCCTGCAGAAAGAAGAACTTGTACCTAGGGAATTATTTGTCATATGTGAAGAAATAAACACGGGTTGTGGAAACAAAAGGCAGTCTGTAATGATGCAAAATTTGAAGCTATGATTAATAAAAGAGGGCTTGATACTAGCTGTGTAGTTCCTCAATACTGTCAACCTTTGTATATCTGTGAAGCATGTTTTAAGATCCATGTCCTGTGCAGATGTTTAAGGAATTTTTTTTTGAGAGAGAGAGAAGAAGAGAGGCATTGGCAAAAAATCTTTTAAAAGTTCTGTCAAAATACATGGAGGGAAATAATCCACCCAGTGGATGGACAGATCCCTTGACAAACTGTAGATGGCCTGAAATACGGTATCTGAACATTCTAAAAATGTCTGGCAGTTATCAGAAGCAGAAGTTATTCAGCAGCTGGGAGTGGTGTCTTCTCATGATTGTTTTTTTTAAACATGGTTTTGTATGCCACCTCTCAACTGATTTCTAAAGAGGAGTGGTGACCTGTATTGTAAATGTTTATTGTGTTTAATTGCCTGTAAATTTTATTTTATACAGATGGAGCTGCCTGGTTTTGCTGTTTGGATGTTTGTTTGCCTCTATGCATCTGTGATTGGCTATCCAAATGGAAAAGTAAGAGAAGCCTGTACTAGCATGGTACCCTGTCATGGTGGCTCTCCTCAGCTGTCACCTGAGCACACCATTACAGTGAATGGAACTGAATTTAAACCAGGGGACAACATAGAAGGTATTGTGTCAGTTACAGCTGAAGAGTTTAATTTATTGTTTCTTTGTATTGTAGTGTGTCTTTCCTCAGTTTTCTGTACTGGATCTGTCTAAGTAGTTGAGTCTTGTTTAGGTAATCCATTAACCATCATTCAGTACTTGTAAAATGAGCATCTGGTAGTCACTGTTGAAATACTTCCTTCTTCCTCTGAAGTAGGGTTAAACTTCCTTTTATTTTTCTTCTTGCTTTAGTTCATCTGTCTGGACCAGATTTTGAAGGCTTTTTCATCCAAGCCCGGGATGCAGAACGCCTGGATGGCCCTGCACTTGGTTCTTTTGTGTTAGCTGACCGCAGGCATTCTCAGCTGCTGACATGTGGTCGTACCAAGGTAGAGTCCAGTGCCTCAAAATGTTTCACTGGGCACTGAGGGGCTGGTACCAGAGTGTGTCTGGGATAGGACAGAGCTAATCCATGTAATCTTAGTCGAGTTCAGTGAGTCTCTGGGGAAATTGGTCCAACTTGGAGTATAGAGGCATGATTCAGTGCAGCTCTGGAGTATTCTTATGAGCTGTTTAAACTGTCCTGGTGACAGAAGGCTGCTGACTGCTGCAGGAAGATGCAGCATTTGTGATGTAAGTTTTACTTTTACACAAAGAACATAGTGTATTCCTAATATTAAAAGGAGGAGCCATTGCATTGTGTCTTCAGCTTCTTATTGTCAAGAAGTAGAGCATTTCCTTACTAAGAAAGCCTCACTATTTCTACATAAATGCTGCAGGGACCTCTACCTCATTGCTGGAGTCTTCTGGATTGAAAGTCATTCTTTTTAGTCTTGAAGATTGTTAGTATGAGTAAGTTGCAGTGCTCACCTGAACTGACCATGACTGACTGGGAAAAAGCCAGTTGCACTGGGGTTATGCTGTGTAACAGTGCAGTATCTCTGTAGGATTTAGCTGCAGCCTCTGCTGGCTGTGTTTAAATAGCAAATCTGTGTTCACTGTGTAACTCTTGATATCTCTGTGTTCTCAGAATTCAGCTGTCAGTCACACAAGTAAAGTGAAAAAGAAAGACATAAAAGTTTATTGGGTTGCTCCTGGAGATGCTCCAAAACATGTACAGTTTCTGTAAGTAAACCTAATATCGATTCTAATTTATTGAAATGCAGACAAGATAAACCTGTACCATTATCTGTGTCAAATATTCATCAACAACTGAAAAGCCCTTGGGTCCAGTGACTTGAAAAGTCCAGACCACTTACTTGCTGCAGAGTCTGTGTTAATGCAGACATTTGTTTCTTAGGGAGAGCTTGAAGGTGATTTTTTTCTTTCTTTCTTCCCCCGCCCCCCCCAGGGATAGTGTAAGGGGATTTGGTTTCTTTAGTCTCTTTAGTCTTTCTAGCTACCTTCTCACTTCTCCTACCTGCGTGTGTGTTTGTTAAGAATATTTTTCTTTGCTGTACCTAACTAGCTTTTTGTGAACTACAGGATAAAAGGAATGCAACCCTTCTCTGAAATTCTATGCTATGCCATAGGCATGAATGTTTTTTATACCCACCGCAGCATGTGGTATTGTGTTTTACAATTCTTTTTCTACTGAGATTTAAGATATTTTCCTACTTTAATCCCTAAAATGGTAGAGGTCTCCATAAAGATGAGGGTTTTACAAATAATTTGTGTGAACTATAAATTATTTTCCTCTTTCCCCCGCCTTTTTAAAGTAGCAGCCAACTATAAATGTATAGAGTGATGACTGTGTGTGTTGTGTTTTTAAAGAGCCACAGTTGTGAAGAAATACAGGATTTTCTGGGTAAAAATTCCGGGTCCCGTTGTTTCTCAGCCTGATGTGCTGTCTCCAACACCACCTTTGTATGCAACATCAGAGGCTATGTCAACTTCACACCCAATTTCCTACATATCAAAGCCAGTAAGTAATGATAAAGCTAAATCAGGCTATCTTTAATGCTCCTGATAAATGGAATTTAATGAGATGACATTGATAGAGCCTATGAACAGAAAAGGAGAGATGATGGATGAGTAACTGTGATGTCTAAGGCTGAGAACATGACAGCTACCCTTAGCTGAGTTGCCTGAGCTTTGCAGGGTCAAATGTTTTCATGCTGCACACAGGTCAGAAGATTAACAGAACATTTAGAAATTAATGATCAGAAAATATTGTGCATACTTGTCACGAGAGATGGGAAAAGACAATCTAGTCTAGACTCATCACTTCCTATTTAGCAACTGCAGGCTCAGGAGCTTTCTTCTCTGAGTTCATCTGTGTTACTGACTTCTGTTACTGAGTTTTGAATGGATTGAGCAAGCATTGCTGTTTCATCCAGGATAACTGTGACTTACAATCAATGTATTTTCTCAGTGTGTATCAGTGGAGTTTCTACTTTAAAAAGCAAGCATAAAGCTGTAGTACTCTTCTTTTCTTCTTCATCTTACAGCTTACATTACCTCTCCAAATATTCAACCAGAGGAAGTTTTTTTCTGAAGTTCTTACTGACTTTTCAAAGTTATTCTGTTGTAATGTCTTTAAAGTGAAAATTCAACTCAAATTTAGCGTGGAATTCACCATCATTTTACTTAATAGTCCTAGGGTAATTGTAGACATGGTTTAAGAGATTGGTGTGTATACATAGATTATGTTGTAGCTTGTATGCTTTTTTTCTACCATGGGTAGAAAGGAGGAAGAGAATGGAAACTCTCATTGCTCACAATTTGTTTGTTTGCTTAATTGTTTAGTTTAGTGCATCAAGTTGTGGAATTATGAAGTTCTGCATTAGGAACCCTACCAATTGTGATCCTGGAAGTGCTTCCTGTTTTTTTCTATCCTTCCAACAAGAAGAGAGTTCAGTTTTTATTGAGATGAGTGGTCCAAGTGAAGGATATTTAGCATTTGCATTTTCCCATGACCAGTGGATGGTAAGTGTTCTATTTTGTTTTCTGTAGTTGCTTTTGTGATGTTAGTAAAGTTTGAATGGAAATGCATATGGAAAATGGAAATACTGTCAGATGTCACACAGCATGTGACTTTCCCATAGTGCTGAAACACAGGTTGTTTCTTGTAGGTGGATGTTCACTTTTAGCTCAGGATGAAATAATTGCAGTAGAATTTCCCTATGGATATCTCTTATGGCAGAATTCAGCCTGACTGAAATTCCTGGTTAAATCAATCTTTATTTACCTATCCAAAAAAATCTTATCTCAGAAGCTGAGTTGTTATTCTGAAAATCATTTGCATTTGATCCTTGAATGTTACTCCTATACAGTCTTAAGAATGTTTAAAGGTACTATTTTCTAACATTAAAGTGAAGGGATGATGCTGTTGACAAATGCATTATCTATAAGCTACTTGTTGCACAAAGGAGATGCTGTTTATTTTCATATCCCTAGTGCAGGAACACTTGGCTCGTAACAACACTTTTTTTACAGCTGTGGAGGAGAAAAATTGAAAAAATCTTGTAACTGAAGTGGATATTTAAATAGCTCCAACATCCATTTCTGTCTTGTCTAGTTAATTTAGTAAATTATAAATAATTAAAGAAACTTCTGATAATGTGGTTGTTACTCTGGGAGGGGAGTGTGAATCACAATGCATGTTTCTATGTGTCATCGCTTTGACTGAATGTGTCTTTGAAAAATGGGAAATAACAGCTTTGATAACAACAGAAATCTCTCAGGTCTTAGTGCCTATATTAAATCAAAGACCTTTTGGAGACTGCCAATAGTGTTTTTTATTGGGCTAGAGATATTTTTCTTTACAACTCTGCAGGGTGGTGATGATGCTTATCTGTGTGTTAATGAGGATCACCGTGTTCATGTGAGCACTGCCTGTCTGAGGGAGCGAAGTCATCCTCTCTTGGATTCAGAGGTATGTTTTAAAACAACTCAGACACTTCCACAGAAGTAAGGTATGCTGGTGCTTTGTGCTTTTGTTTTGCATAGCAGGTGTAAATACTGAGGTGGATCATAATTCTCTAAGGTGATATTGGCTGGGCTCTTACTTCCTAGTAAATGTTAACTTTGGAATTCTAAATTTAATATGTAAAGATAGACTAAGCTCCCATCACGTGACTATTTAGAAACTTTTTGCTTATTATTAGTCTGTCCTTTTGCTAGAACTGCAGCTGCAACTGGTATGTCCTGGGTTAAACATTGTTATGGGCTGTAATAATTAGTGATAATAAGTTCAAACCATAAGTTGCTATGTTGACTTACTGACATACCTCTTGCATGCCAGTTTAGAAGGGGTCTCCTTGCCCTGGATCATTCACATTTTTTCTTTATACATCAGTGACACTCTTATCTTTTGCAGGGTTACTTTTAAGCCAATTACTCTGCCAATCTGAAAACACTGGGTATTAAATGTCTCCTGTTTTACAGAATGCCCTTGAAGATGTGGCATGGAGGTTTGCAGATGGTGTTCTTCAATGTTCTTTCAGAAGGCGTATTCGTCTCCCTGCTTATCAAGGGAGGTTTAATCTGGATACCAGTTACTACATCTTTATGGCAGATGGGGAAGCTAGTGAAGGTAAACTAGATTAACATATAGTTGCTTTTCTTTTAACAGCTTCAAATGAGTCAGTAACCATTCTGTAAGATATGGCTTAGATGAGAATTGGTGTGTGAGCTAACATTTCCAAGTTTGAGGCCTTTAATTTAGTCACCTTTACTGCTTCTCTGGTTCATGGATTTGCTTGTGGAAGTTATTGCAAATTTACTCATATATATGTGTTGTATGCTTACTTGATGATAGGAACTGGTAGTTTCTTGAGAACTGGCCTTTTTTGTTTTTTTTTTTAATGGAGACTAGAATCAAAGGGAATTATTCTTCATGTCTTGTGTATGTAGTGGAGAAAAAAGGTATTTCCTGTAGCTGGGTGAGTTGCTTTTTGTACATGAAGTGTGCAGGATAGCTTAGATAGGGATAGGTTCTTACTATATTGTTTGTTAGCTTGTATGATTATGCACAGTGGTCACAACAGGGTTTGAATTCCTGAATGAAGTATGGGCACACTTACAAGTGCAGTGGCTTTCGTTAGCAAGAAATGAACCACTTTGTCACTGCTCAGGTGGACTCATATACAAACATCGGCGGCAGCCGCTGGTCACGGATGGACCGTACAACGTCACAGGCCTTCCTCAGGACATCGGAGGCTCCCGGGCCCCCCGCCTTATCAAGGCTCATGGTGAGCTGCAGTTTCTAGTTCTGTCTTCCAGTTCTAGACGTGCTGAGACTGGAGGGTTACTGCAGAGCTGGTATTCCCTCTTGTCTTTCTGGCATTTGTATATCCTGTTGGCTAGCAAGATCTGATGCTCTGTTGGCAGAGTGAAGTTATTAGTTTTTTCTTTCAAGACCAATGTTGAAAGATTCTTTTTGCCCAGGAAAATGCACCTGCCCTTGCCTTTTTCCTTAAATTTATAACTGGGACTTGTTTATCTCTTTCTCTCTATTTCAAGTTGCTGTAGTTGCATTTTTGATTTAGTTCTATTTGAAATGAGAAACCACTCAACTGGCAGTCTGGAGGCACTAAAGTTAATGGGAGTTTTTTCTCCCATGCTACTGGACTTTAATGCAGGTCCATGATAGAACTGCCACTCTTTGTCACACAGATTGTGGCAATGTCATCTTTTATCCTCTGATGTCTGAGTTGGTGATAGAACGGTTTCTCTCACCAGTATGTACAAACTGTGTTAGCATGTTGGAAATGTGCAGTAGCCAGAGCTGCTCTGTTGTGTTGTGTGGGCAAAGTATGATTACCTTTTGCATGGGTGTTTCTGTCCTCTAGCAAGATAAAGGCTATGAAACTGTAGCCTGAACCAGGTGACATGTTTTCTATAATTGGTAAATTCTGACCACGGGCATATAGACTAAACAATTATAAAGTCTTGGAAGTTGTATTCATGTGCACTTAAGTTACCTATCATTTACCTTGTTGGGTTGTGCTTTTTTGTTTGTTTGTTTGTTCTTTTTGTTTTTTTTTCTATTTTCAGGAGCACTAATGTTTGTTGCTTGGATTACTATGGTTAGTATTGGTGTTATTGTTGCACGATTCTTCAAACCTGTCTGGTCTCATTCATTCCTACTTGGAAAGGAGTTGTGGTTTCAGGTGGGCAAAATCTCAATGTATCTCCAGCTGTATTTTGTCGGATTATTGCAAGCAGGATTATAAACCTACTAGATCCAAGAAATAGACTAAACATGGCATGATTTACATCTTTCTTTAATCTTATAAAGTGGAACAATTAAAAATCAGAAGTTCACCTAACTTACTGGTTAAGTCTAAAGTGGGGATTAAGAATATCTTTTAACTGTAGATCTGTTTAATGTCCTTTAATGATGTATTAGGAAAGCTGTAGATTTTCTAAAAATAAATTTAATTCTAGGTGCATCGAATGCTTATGTTGACTACAGTGGTGCTGACAAGCATCTCTTTTGTGTTGCCTTTTGTATACCGAGGAGGTTGGAGCCATGTAAGTGTGTACTTTTTGTCTTGCTTGTTAGCTCAAAGGTAAAGGTGGGGCTAAAGGAATGAGGAAGTCCACTGACAATTTATATGTTATGACTATTTCTAAGCAAATTTCTGTGAAAGCCATTCTTAAGTAGGCTGATTTCAAATCCTAGCAACACACTAGAGGAATATTGTCTCCTTTAAACTATAGCTGAAAACTTTTGGTGTTTTCCTCCCTTCCTCTTTCTCCTAAATAAATTCCTTGCTCATAGAATCTTTATGTGCTATTTTGATCTTACTGTCTCCTTAGAGAATATGAATTTGGGGGGGATGTAAGGGTGTGATGGTTGACATTATCATGGTAAACCTGCTGGGAATAAGTGGTTTTGTGAACTTAGACATAATTGCATCCAGTGATAAGCTTAGTCTGGAGCAGTAGCTAGAGATTGTGTACCTGTTGCTGTCACCTGTATTCTGTTTGATGTAAGGTGACATTAAAAGTTGTAAAGTCTAGAGAGTACCTGAATTTAAGGTGGAGAATGCGGTCACATGTGTGAACTAGGGAAATTGAATAAAATGTTTTACGGTGAGAGAGAAGACCAATGCTGGGATGAGTTATAAAATAGATCTGTCCTGAAGACACAGGACTGGGGCTGGAGAGCTTGGACTATGACTTCTGTATTCATATCAGTCTGCTCTTCAGCTGGTAGAATTTCTCAATAAAGCCAAAAGGTGGGACAAACCCTGAGCAGTGTGTGTCTGCTACCAAGGCAAACAATCTCCATCTGACTGCAGGGCAGCTTCATGTGTCCTGTTGCCTCTGCCAGTGCTACTCCATTGTAACTTACTAATACAAGAATAAATTAAGTTGGCAAATTTTTGGTGTCTTTTCTGTCTACTTATATAGGTATTATATTTAAGAAAAATTTCTTCTGTTTAGCAAGCAGGTTTTCATCCTTATCTTGGCTGTGCTGTGATGGCTTTGACAATCTTTCAACCACTTATGGCAGGTTTCAGACCATCTCGTCATGCACCAAGGTACAACTGACTCATTAAATTACAGCCACAGGAATTTTCAATGTGTGACTGTTTCCTTAAAGATTCTTTTTACAATGGAAAGTTTTTACAGCTTGAAAGTAGGTGAAAAATGCTCTTTGATTTCTGCCCCCTGCCCTCAACTATGCAATCAATAAGATGTGTTTCATTGTTTTGTAGGAGACAGTTGTTCAACTGGTTTCACTGGAGTACTGGTACAACAGCTAGAATATTAGCTGGTGAGTAGAAGTAATAGTTGTAGCTCCCATTTAACTGATTTAAAGGAGCTTTGTCTTTCACCTGGGCTGTTCTTCTAAAATATCTATGGACATCCAGTCCAGGCATGTCTGAAGATCCTTTTTCTTGGCCATTTTTTGTGTGAGTTTTAAGGGGCCATTGGATACAACTTAGAGAAAAAGCGACTTTAAAACCAAAGGACTTGCTGACAAATCTGAAATTCCTCTGTAATGAAGACCTGTCCTTATTTTCATAATTTCTTTTTGCCTTGGAAGATATGAGAATAGTGCTCTTGCAGTAGCATAGTTCAGTGTTATTGAATGGGAGACAGGAATTTCACTTAAAGATCTAGAAGCTGGGTTTAATTCTAGTAATAGAGGCAAGCTTCCACAGGAACCTTAAGCACTGATATTGTGGTGACTGGTCTTGTTGCTAGACATAAATGCTGGTGTTTGTGTGGCTGGAGTGTGATAGGGCACTAAGCAGGTTGAAAACCATGTTTGCCTTTTCCTTTTTTTCTTGTCTTCCTGGTAGGGCCCTCACACTACCAAAGAACCCCAAAACAACCCCCAAACAATTGCCTATCCCACCCCAAAAACCCCTCAACTTTCAGCTGTGTGAACTCCTTTAGCCTTGTTCCTCAAGCAGTTTTAGGTAATTCATGGGAAATATATTTACAGAAGCATTGAGAGCATTTTTAAAGCACATTGACACAACATTCTTATTGGTTTTTTATCTTGTTTTTACTGAATAGTTGTGACTATGTTTTTGGGAATGGATCTGCCAGCACTTGACCTGCCAGACCCGTGGGACACCTATGCAATGATTGGCTTTGTAGCTTGGCACGTTGGTACTGATGTTCTTCTGGAAATACACAGCTACTGTCTTGTTCGTAAAGGTACAACCACAGCAAAACTCCTGTTGTCCTCTTGCTTGCTGAGCATAAAACCAGTGTGGATTAAATTTCAGGAGGTATTCTTTAGCCTCTAACTTGGAAGCTGAAAGGGAGTAACTCTTGAATAATAGTGTCCTATCTTCTGTAGACAAATGAATATTGAAGAAAACCCGTTTTCAAGACAAAAGTGTTCTAGAAGAGTGGGGTTTGTGCCATTTAAAATAGTAGCTTCTCATTTCTCAAACCACAGTTCATGGGGGACTGAAATGTGCGGACTGAAATGTGTAAATATTTTCTGAGACTATTATTTTTTGGCATAATTTTGATCCCAAGTGGGTACGTTAAATCCAGCTTAATTCATGCAGATTTAATCTGCATTTAGCTGTTGACAAAATGCTCTTATTGCAGGAGTAAGCTTGAATGCTTGCCACTTTGACTGACTGGGGAAGGAATGTGAAATCCTGACTCCAGCATGTCTAGGGAAGAGATGGGTATTAACTTGATTAGAAATTATCTTCACTGGCTGGTGTCACAGGGAGGAGACAACTGCACATATGACTGACCTGGGTCTAAGGCTGAGATGAGACAGCTGCAGAATTGAAGAAGGGTGATTAATTAAGAGTCTGTGTAAGGTGGCATTTGGAGAAGCAGTGATTATAAAGATGTGAATTTAAATTTAAATGCAGTAATTACTTCCTAGGAATAGGGAAATTAACCTGAAATGTTTGGACAATGAGTGTTCTTATGTTGGCTAATGAAAATACTTCTTAATGAAATCCAGTTATCTCAAAATATAAAAGGAAAATGTGTTAGCTCAAAACTCAGTGCTTTGATTATTCAGTCTAGCAAAATGTTGATTTTTTTTTTTACTTCAATGTTCAGAATTTACTTTTTGTAGGTCAACTCCAGAATAATTTTTCATTTGTGCTGTGAGCGTGACAGTAACAGGTCATGAAATGTCAAATGAGAGTTCCAAGTCCTTTTCAGATTTGATGCTGTATAATACTTAGTCATAGGATCGTGGCTTCTGCAGTATAAAAATGAAACTCCCCTTCCTCTTAAGGGCAGACTTGACTTCTGTTTTTCTTCCCATGAACAGCTGAAGTGATAGAGGATGACAGAGTACAGATACTGCAGTCACTCACATCTGCAGAAGCAGAGGTGAGTCACAATTTGGTAACTACTGTGAAATGGGATGATTCTTTGTTTAAACCAATAAAAAGACTGACTGTTCAATGACTTTTCTTCCCCTTTTCTTGCAGGGTCGTCTGTTTAAACAGATTGTGCTAACCATCTATGTCTGTGGAAATATAGTATTCCTTGTTGCCTTCCTGATGGCAGTCAACCAAGTATGAAATAAGTATTTGTGAATTTTGTGACAAAATACTGTGCAGTTGAAAAATCTGCAAGGAATACTTTTCATTACAACTTTTTTTCTCAACCTGTCCCTGAAAATATAATTGAAGAATTACAGCACATGCATGTCATGCTCAGTGTTGGGGAGACTGGGAATTCAAATCTGGAGTGGAATACTGCAGTCCTATGAAAGCTGTCTTCTTATTTGACTTTTAATGGGAACTTTTGCCTGAGTAAGGAATGAAATATCTATTTCTTTTAAGCACACCAGTTAACTTGATTGAAGCTTATAGGTTAAGAGAAGACTGAGAAGATGTGCTGAAAATATTATTTGGATAGTCAGTTCCCTAAACCTTTTGGGATTGGGGGAACTGGTAAGATATGACTGATCCAGATCAATCTGTCCTCTTTACTGTGTTCTAATGGTATGTGATGTGCCAGCTTCCTGCTCATGACAGTCTTGCGCATAAAGAAACCCTCAGCCAAACAAACCACAAAACTTGGTGAAAAATTGCCACAAATACATGTTGATGCATGAGCTAAATAGATAAGTAAAATGCAAAAAGCACTGTCTGCTCTAAGAGCACTGTACTTACACAAGTATAGAAGTTTGGGAATTTTGGTCCTTTAGTAAAACCACCATTTTCCTCATTCAAAATACTGCTCTGTCTCATCCCTCTTGGTGCTTCTAAATTGTAAAGGGAAAACATGTTTGCAAAAAAAAAAAAAAAAGAGAGTGACTAGAAAGAGACTACTGTTTAACTGTTTTGGTTCATGGTTTGCCTAAGTATGGAAGGATACTCTTGCAAGGGCATTTTGGAAATGAAAGCTTAATACACTGTGCAGTTACAGTGTTTTTCAGTTGTGTTAGTGGCTCTAAACAGCCTGCTGCCACACATCTTCATTTTTCTTACTGGAAAGTATTGATTTTTAGTTGTAACAATTCAAAATATATTTTTAGCTAGGGCTACTAAGGCATCTGGGAATGAAGGTATTGGCAGTATTGGACAGAATAGTGAGTAGTGAGACATGACTTGATATAGACTTTTACAGCAACATCTCTACCAGTATGGCCAGCTCTAAAACACTTGTAGGTGTGGTCAAGGTGATGGTTCTCTGCAGTTACCAAAGCTGACTGGTTCTGTCTCTTCTTCCACCTTCCCAAGCCCATAGTGCAGCCTGTTGCATGGACAGGTAATATTCAGGAAGCTACATGTTTGTTTGTAGTCAGTAATCTTTTTGGCTGCTCAGATATCTCATTTAGCCATAAGGGTGTTTATGGAGCTGGAATTAATCCCTTTGTCAGCAGCAGCTGACTGTGAGTGAGTCCAAGTTGAATCATCTCCCTTAGAAAAGTCATGTGCAGATTGGCAAAGGGGGACTACAAAGAAATGAGTTACAACCCAGGCTGAAGGACAAGAAGCATGGGGCCAACTGTGTGGGTGTGGGGGTTTTTTAGAGAACTCTGATTTCAAAAGCCTGGGAATCTCAGGATCATCTACTGCTCAAGTTTTGTGGGACTCTTTCATCTACTGTGAATTTATAGAAGAAAAATCACTCGACCTAGACATGATTGATGGCTTTTAAAATTAAGGTTAATGCCAGTTTCTTTCTGTAATACAATAGCTGTACTGAGGGTTGTTTCATTTACATGTGACAATGAACGTGGGTTTTAAAATATGAATGTAAATATCTCAATAAAAGTTCTTGTCCCTTTTAGTAATGTGAAAATGCTGTCAAAAGGAAACTAGAAAAGTCTTGCTTAGGAGAAAAATGGATTGTCTGTTTTTTGCAGATGTTGTTTTATAAATTAAAGCTATTCAAATCCTTCCTTGGGATACTAATTTTGAAATTGAATGTTAAAATAGTTTCACTTTTTAAAGCAGTTTCTTTTCCTCAAGAAGAAGAAAAAAATTCCTTGTTCCACATCTAATACAAGTCAAAATTGGCAAAATTGTCAGTTGCTTTGGATAATTTTTTTCTTCCTACTGCTTGCATTGTCTAGTTTCTTATAGGAGCCCTTATGTGCAGCATTGTAACTTAATTGCTTGAGACTTGCTAATTTTACATAATTTCTGTTCACAACACCACTCCTGCCCTTTTTCTGCATAACAAGTAAGAGGAGGTAATGTGGCATTGTATTCCAGTGTCTTGGTTGGTGGGTTTGATATTGGCAGGATAAAGATGACAGGTAGAAATTTGTGATTAGTCTCACAAGTAATTTACTGTTTTGATGGTTAGGTGCAGTCTCCAAGTACTGGTCATCTGTTCTGGGCTTAGCTACAAATCATATTTGTTGCCTGTGCTTTGAACAAGAATTACTTGCTGCGAATGTAATGGAGTTCACAGCTAGTTTGTTTTACTTTAGGTAACTTTTAGCTAATTGACATTTCAGACTGCAGCACGAACCAGAGGAAGGTGTATTTAATTTGTCCTTCTTACGCTGAATGCTACATTGGTTTCTGGTTTTGTCAAAAATCCCAAGATGGGGAGAGGTCCAGTTCCGTGTAATAATGGCCCCGTTTTTCCTTTAGCCAGGGCAGGCTAAGGAGAGCTTGCCTGCTTTGTGTTCCATCAGTTTGCAACACTACGTGGCGCCCTTGTGCAAATAAATGCACTTCTGTTGTGCTTGCTTTCTGTAACTGTCGCTGAGAGATTGGCATGTAAGGGTTTTATAGGAAGTGTTCCTAAAGGAACTAATTGGAAAAATTCTCAAGGTTTATTAAGAAACTCAATCGTTACATTCAAGCCAGCTCATACAGAGAGACATTCTGGAATGGGTGCTTGCTTGATATCTATTCTCAAGCTTTTGTTTGAGAAGGTATGGATGATTTTCTTTTGTCATGTGGATATATCCTTTTCCAGACAACTGAAGATGAACAGCAGTCACTAAGGAAAAACTGCAGTATTCTGCATTTCTATGCAGAAGTTAACACCTTGGTGGTTTTAGATCTTTGGTGCACGCTGAAGTAAGAAGAGTCCAGGTGAATGGAAGGATGGTCAACAGGGATGATCTGCTAGTAGGTCTGAGAAATTCTTTGCTCACATAAATATCATTCTGACTTCTCTAAGGGGTTTGTGTGAACGGGAAACTGTTGCATATACCTGAGGAATTGGCACAGGACAAGTCCTTCAGAACGTGCTTGGAACCACCTGTTCTGGTTCATACCAGACCTACTTCAACCACTGTCTAGCTTCTGTTGGTCTTCCTTGTGCTGTGCAAAAGTGACTTTACATGATATAAACTACAAAACTGCATCACTGTGAATCAGCTATTTATGACAATCATCCCACACAAATGGTACTGCACTTAAGGAGTGCAGCTTCAGCTTTGCTTCAGAGAGACTTTTGTCTTGTGGGGCCCTAGAAATCACTTGGCTGTAATAGAGTTTTGCATGGCAACTCTACTGACATTTGAAAAGATGATTTGCCACCTTGTATTTCTGTTGTTGTTGATAGAGGATGCAGGTAAGCTCTGGGGCTGTAGCACTCAGATGATGAACATTCCTACTTTCCAGAAGCACAAAACTTTTCAGTTTTTCCTTTGAACTACTTTGACTAGTATTGTGATGGTGGTTGCTCCCTTTTCNATCTTTCCTTTAAACTATGACTAGTAGTTTAAAGGAAAGACTGTGATGGTGGTTGCTCCCTTTTCCATGTTATTTAAGTTTAGTAGTACAGGTTGTTGAGGGAGCAGAGGGTGAGTGTCCGTAGCCATTTGCTGCTGTTACAAAACCCGTTTGTGATTACTTCATATTACTCACCTACTCTTATTTTTTGGTGTATACTTAAGAGTTGAGGCTGAAGCCTTGTGCTCTCACAACCATCAAATAACAGAAGCAGCATAAGGAAAAGACACGCTATAAAACAACAACAAACAACAGGATAGACGTAGAGGAAGTGTACTATAATAAAATTTATTTGTTTTTATTTACTATTCCACTCTCCAGGTAACCATTTCTGACAAGTATTAAAATTTGAAATTATTACCCACATCAGACTGGGAGCCACCAAATGTTTAGAGGCTACAAATCAGTCAATTACTACCATCGTGCCTCAGTATGAGGTAGTAACCAGTTTCCTGCTTTGAAAAGAACACCAGCAAAAAATTAAAGCTTTTTTTTTGGGCCGGTGAATAATTTGAGTCGTATATATTCTATACCAGAATAAGACAACCTGAGCTTTATCTGTTTAGTGTTACAAATGAGGCTAAGACCTAGTGAATTAAAGCTGTTGTACTGATTTGGGTATTATGGTGTAGTGTGTTCTGAGGCACTTCTTCTCCCCAAGAACTGTGTGCTGGAAAATCTGACTTGGGTGTGATTTTTCTAGGTGTGATTTAACCTGCTTTTAGGGCCCTTATCTCCTCTATCATGTGGAAAAAATTAACCTGTTATTTGGTGGGAGCCTTGAAACTTGCTGGAGAACTGTGGCCAGCAGTGGCTGCCCCTGTAACAGATATTTGTTTTCAGCTGCAGGATAAGCAACTCAGTATGTCTGTGGTGGGAGGCTTGCCTGATTTTAGCTCCCCAGCCAACTGAAACCTAAACACTATGGGTGTTG
>VYXD01006830.1:1581056-1628486 GCA_013397195.1 Hylia prasina
TTTTTTTCCTGTTGTTGGGGGGTTTTTTTTATGTTTTGGTTGGGGTTTTTTTTTGATGGACAGGCACTGCCTGTCTGGCAACTAATTTCTTGGAAAAGCAGGGCTTTCTTGGCAACCTGAGAGGTGAAACCATGCTCAGGAGGTCAGGTTGTTCATATTATTATGCAAGGATTGATCTGTGAGGTTGTGGGTGGGCAGGATGTTTGTGGGATGGTGAAAAGAGCTGGGTGTGAGGATGGCTACACTGTCATATGTAACATAGAAAGGTGAATGGACTGTGGAGCTCTAGAAGGTGGCTAAATATTTAAATATGCTGGCTTAATTATTTTTGGTTTGTTCTGCTATCACTTAAAAAGGAATGCTTTACCTTTCATCCAAGGTAGTGTAACTGGAAAGCACTTTTTCTATTTACATTTCTTCCTGCTCCTCTCTGACATTTTGCTTTTTATTAACCAGTGCTTTTACAAAAAGAATGCTGGAACAGCATTTTCAGTCAAAATCAGATAGGTTGGCACACTTTAATGTGAAACAATGTCCCATGAAGTTCCATGGAGATAGGTGTTTATCTGCTGTGTATATAACAACAGCATATTTCTGATTGTGAGAACAGGTATGCACATGTCTTCATACTTGTATATACACTGCATTTATGGCCTTAGGTAACTTTCCACTACTTTTAATGAAATCCAGGGTGTGATTTGTGTGTATGTGGCAGTTGGTCAAATCTGAAAGTCTGTTGAAGTCCATTGCATTATGCAGAGGGCAAAATAGCCCATTAAACAGAGTAGCAAAACAAGCATTATGATCCAAAAAAAGTATGTGGAAGAAAGTCTTCTTAGCTTTATCTGCTTTGAGTGGTAAATTTTACTTCCATGCCATTACAGCTGTTAAAGCACCTTTTTCCCCAGCTTTGCCATTCTCATCCTCAGAGCTGCAAAAATAAACAAACAAAGCCATTGCACTTTAAGTCTTTCTTTCTATTTCTGAAACAAAATCTTCTTATTTAGAAAAATGAAGAATACACATACCTCCATTGGTTAATCCAGCAGAATAAGCATTGTTTTAGTGTTATAGGAAGAAATCAGTAGAAGGTGTTAGTTCTGGTAATTTTGCAATAAAGTGAGTATATTAAGAAATTACTCCATAACTGCTATTTAAAAGTTACCACAGCTATCTACTGTTTTGTCTCTGTTACCTTCACTAACACATTACACAAAGTTGCTTTTGTCCTTGACTGGATGCTGACAGATTAAAAGGATGCATGAATAATTAAACAAACTCTTTGTTTAAACTAGACTCCTCAGTGGGAGCTGTAACTGTTTGAAAACCTTTTCCTTTTCTGTGATGCTCAGAGAAAACTTTCCTCTCTTCCTGGTGTTGTGAGTCAGAGTGGATGTTAGTCATGTTCCTGATTTGATCTGATGCAGTAACAGTACCTGTATAAACATTAGTGTGGCTATTGTCTGTAACTGGGAATAATGTGGGTAAGTTTGAAAGGGACAGCACAAGGCCAATGATTTAAGGTTAAGGTTATTTTTAGAACAGCAATATAATGCTGTTGTTTGATATGTAAAAGCCTCACCCCAGCACATTGTTGATCTGAGAATGCAATGGGAATAATCTCCATTACTCTGACCTGTTAGTTTGAAGAGTCACCAAAAATAGACGTCTCATTCCTGCTCCCGGCATATGTCACTCTGCTGAGGCACGAGGGGTCAAAGCAGCTGTTTACTTGATTTACACATGTCAGCAAGTGTCCAACTCAAGTTATGTTTTGAATGCTGAAGTTGATGCAAATCACAGAAGCATCTGAGTGTAACTTTATATCATAGAGCCGCTGATGTTAACCTTAGCTCTTACAAAGACACTGTGTACTTTTTACAGGCTGAGGAATTCTGAAGGATTCAAGCCCTGGTCATGGTTGAAGAACAGTCAGTTTGATTCCTCACTTATAGCTCATAGTCTGTTTTTGTCTTGCTCTATACATTACAGAAACAGATGGTGTGCATGAGTCTTCATTAAAAAGGATTTTTATATTTTGGTTTCTTCAACACAAATGGAGCTGTATCCATTGTGTTTTTTTGAAGGTTGCAAAGCTTCCAGTGGTAGGAAAAAAATAGCTCATCTAGACTAGCTAGCTGCCAAAAGCCTTGGACCTTTGTGTCCCCTGAGAGCCTGTTCCACACTGTCAGTAAGTTTTGCTGCTTATTCAGCTTTAGTTTTGCATTTCCTTATTCATTTCACTATGTCTAGCCTGTGTTCCCTCCCAAGTGCTTTTCATTTCCCTAATGAGTATTGCATCTTCAAAACATTTGCACTTGAATTAATTTACCTGAAATTTAAAGAAGAAAATAAGCTCTAATAATGCAAATCTGAGTGTACCAATTATAGCCTTGTCATCCTTTTCTCTGTATGGCTTTTCTGGGGGCACATGCTTTGAGATATTGGTGGGGGAATGAAAATTGCTGCTATATGGAGCGAGGTATGTCCTACATCTTTGTAAGATTGTGGGCATGAAAAGCTCCTAATTTAATCTGATATATCTCCATACAGATTGGCACATGGAACAATGCCTCTGCTTCCTTGTCCTTGGCCATTGCTAACTAATTCAGTAACTTCTTCTGAAGGCTCATGTCTTTCCTAAAGAAAAATTGTTACATAAGGGGCCATCATTCTGGTCTGTCCTGTCCTCCTTTGCTTTTCCTTGTCTTTCAAAGTCCTCAAATGCTTGTTTAATGTTTAAATGCTGCAAGTGCTTCTCAAAGCTTTAGCTTCTGAGAGGATTACTTTTCTGTTTTACTGTTTATTATTTTAGTAATGAATGATGAGCTACCAAAAATAACTGACTCCACTCTTTTCTCTAGTGGTGTTTAGGGTGAACCTGCTAGGGTGGGCATCAAACTGCTTTGAAAACAATATATTTCTCTAAGAAACAGTTCTGTATAATACATTGTTCTAGATTGTGAGGCTTTCCTGGTTTTGTTTCCCTTTTAGAAGACTCAGTAGGATTATAGGGCTGCTTGGAAAGATTGAGTCACTTCCTGGCTTTTTCCACTGATAAAAAATGTCCCAGGGAGTGGCAATAACTAAGTGGAGGACTAAAGAAGAATATGGCTTAGTTCCAAGTTCTACTAGGTGTGAAGATACTTAGAGACAGTGCTGGCTGGGGAAATTTTTGAGGCAATTGCCAAAATACTTGTAATTTAGCTGGGATCCATTTTTCCCAATTGGCCATTTTCTTATTGGTGGAATAGTTATAAGCAAATGACTGAGAACAAATACAGATTTACAGGACAGACTCTCAAATATCTTTGCTGTATTTGTGCTTAGTCCCCTTTTCTGAAAGTCAATATTTGTTTTCCACTAACCTCAAATGAGAGAGAACCCAGATTATTTGGGAAGTGTCTGAACGGAAAGAGAAAAATGTAGAAATTTCAGATGCTTCTCCTGGGACAAAAAAATAAGTGGGGGTTGGTACAGATAGATGTGTTCAGCTAACATCCCATGGCCTCTGTATGGCCCACCTGAATGGTACTGCCAGCTTGTAGTTGCTACTTGGACAACTGTTTCCCAGGACAGGTTCAGAAGCACCCACTCAGCAGGCTGTAAGGTGAATGACCTGTTTCGGTAGAAACCTGTTGGTGGGTGGGTGAATGTCCCTTCTCCATTATCTTATACTTATGTCATGGGGGAGTTAAGGAACCATCTCCCACATATAATGGGCTGGAGCAGCTTCTGGAGTGGTTTGTCTGTACTAACTACTTCTGCTTCCAGCTGGTGGCAGCAGCCCTTGGTACTGGAGGACACAGGGAAGTGCACAGATGGCAGGATGCTTGAGGAAAGCAAAAGTCCTTTCAAGTAATGGGAAAGTGTAGTGGCCTTATTGATCAGAAAGGATGGGCAACACTGCTGGAATATTTTTGACTGTTGTGTGCATGACTTTATGATGTTGATACTCCTAAAAGCTGAGAGCCTTGCTTGCTGAAAAGCTTTTCCCAATAAGTCCCTATTGATGCAAAAATACTTGAAAGTTCTTGCATGATCCAAATATCATCCCCTCTCCTGGCTTTACATGTAGTGTAAAGAATTCCTGGGCTGTCAATGCAACTTTGGGCAGGGCCCAGACTAAGAATTTTGCTTCAAATTTGTCTGGAGGGAGAGAATGTGGGATCAGGACCCCTGATCTTCCTGTTCTTTCCTTCAAGTGGAATGTGACTACTGTCTGAAATCTGCTGCTCCGTAAGTATACTTAAATGGAGTTTAATTGTATGCATTTAAGTGCAACATAATCATAAAGGAAGAGTCTTCTATGTTTCTGGAAGATTTTGCTATTGCTTTCAAACTTTTATTATAAAACTTTGTAGTATGAAATAGATACTGTATGTACTAATAGAATATAAAAAGTATTCAAAAATACTTGTGGCTATTGGACTATGTGTAGTGATGAAAACTTTCACTTTCAGAAGCTATAAAAATGTCTAACTCGGGTTAATGAAAACATGTTAAAACTTGCATGAACACTATCAAGACAATGTTGATTCCTTAAAAATACAAAGTAAAACTGGTTATTAAGCAGCCTTTCTTATTTAAGGGGTAACTTGGATGATCTAGGAAGTAGATGGAGTGCAGACAGGCAGAAAAGCATGCCAGTGAGAGAGGAGTAATTGTTAAGCAGCGATACTGCTAGTTACCTGCAAGAAATGAAAACTAATTCTGTTAATTTTTGTAGCATCAATGGAACTTGAAAGAGAACTACTCTTCATTTTGAAGTTTACAGGAATGACATTTCTGCTATTAGTTTATCTTCCAAATTTTGATATGGTAACTAGTGCATTGCTAAAGATAAAATAATGCAACAGATCCAAAATGTGGATTGGTATTTGTTAACAAACCAGAGCAAAGAAATCATTATTAATAGCATATTAGTCTGAAACAATCCAAACAATCTAAGAAGTGACAGTTGCCAGCAGATAAGAGCAATATCAATTTGCTACATGAGCAAACAGCAGTGACATGATTTTCCTTTTCTGTTACCTGTTAGTGAGGGATCTTCTGTACCATCTCCAGACATCTGGCTGTGAAGATGAGCATGGTGTGTTGGTGAGCTTAAGTGTTCCTCTTGTTCTTGCAGGGAGATGGAATTTTTGTGGGGTACCTTGTTCAGCCTTGCACCCAGACTGCTCACAGCATTTGTCTGTTGGGCTTCTGTGGTTTTCCTGTTTGGTGGCTGATAAACTTGACTATAATGGCCTATGGGATGATATGCTGGTTTCTCAGATTTGCTGTCATCTTCATCATCATCATCAATGATAACTAGTTCTGCACGGATAACCCCATCGTATGGGGACAGCTTCTGGTTTGCTGCTGCATCGTCATCATCAACGCGCTGATAACCCATGAAAACCATTGTCACAGGTTCAGATTCATCCACGTAACAAGGCACAGCCTGCACAATGTTGTATCGAACATCCTCCTCACCTTGAGCTGCAGGGGATGCTTCATTAGGATGACAGGGATTTAAAAACCTTGTCTCACTATGTCTTTCCCTTGTATTCTGGTAAGGTTTTAATTCCTCATTTGCAGAATTTCTTTCTTCATTATGAATCATCCTGTTCTCAGGATTAATGTGCACTTTATTCTCTGTATGGGAAACTACTGGAGAGGGAGACTTTGGTTGTATTACCTTTGGAAGATCAAGGCCGTTCTCTTTATTTTGCTGCATAATGGATTCTGTTTGGGAGAACTCTGTCTGATGATTGCTAAATCCATTCATCTCCCTTTTTTCAGTGCCTTCCAGATTTGGTCCAGGGACTAATTTGTCTTTCTGAGGAGTAACTGGCCTGCAGAATTTGTTTGCAAAGACAGGTTCGTGGTACTCTGTGGGAGACTGAGAATTTTTTTCAGTTGCCTGCCTTAGCAGGTCTTCCACTTCAACAGGAGCCAGTTCATCCATCCCATTTTGTGTTGTGCTCCCATTTGAGGACACTGCATAGACTGACTTTCGGCCATCATCATAGACTTTAATTCCTGTCTCTTTAAACTCCTTTGAGGGAAGAGGTATTGTTGATAACACTGTGTTTTCGCCTGTCTTCATGTCTTTTTCAACCTTAATTTCCATGGCAAACAATGCTGTTGAAAGAAACAAGCGCTTAAACTGGTAATGCAGTAGCTGCAAGAAATACAGTTCTGACAGTGATAGAGAACAACTGTCAGAATGAATTATTAAATGTGTGAAATTATCACATACACAACCAATATATCAGATTCTCATTTTGAATGTCCCCTTCCATCCTGTGGAAAAACATATTCATCCTGTGAGGAAAAATCAGCTGTTGAGGAGACAGTTTTCATTACAGGATAGACTGAGAAACCCAGATCTAACCTTGGCCTCAGGCATTCTGCTGGGCAATAGCAGCTGAGGAGCTCAATGTACTGTGATGCCAGAGAGTCTTGGGCACTCTGAAGGGTTAGGAGGCTTTGTAGTAGTAGGGAAATAACCAGACTACTGCTGGTTGCCCAACAGCTGTAAGTGCAGATAGGAAATGTGAAATGAATGATATGGAGTCTGTACTTAGTTATGACAGGCAGAGGAAAGAAGTACTGGAAAGAAGTGGCAGTGGTGAAAGGAGTTACTCTCAGTGGCACTTACCTCACACCACTGTCTCACCTCTCAGTTTTGATGACCTAACTGGTAACACAGCTTAAATGAGAATAAATGTCTCTTATCTGTAATGTCTATTCTTTGCTTAAAGTGTATTAGATTCAATATAGAAGAAGCTTTTGTACATATTGACATCTTCTGGAGTTACTAAAAAGCAGTACCTTTTCTCTTTTCTTCGTCATCCGTGTCAGCATGTGCTGTACTTCTCAGTGCAGAAGGTCTGAAATACTTGGGAAGGTCAGGGATGCTGGCATATATGTAGTCTGCTGCCTCTGAGTAAAGAAGATCCACAGATCCACAAAGCATTAGTATCTTTTAACTTATTTTTGCAAGAAGCTTTTAAAAAATATTCTTTTGACTAAACGTACCTTTTTCAAATCCAGCTTTTTCAGTCTTCACAGACTAGGTGGGAAAGAGAACCATTAACAATAAATGTGATAGTTACTTTTAAGTTACAGACTGTTAACTAGACAGTGCTTTGGTTTCCCTGATAGCTTTAAGCTTTTGTGTGCACAGCTTCATACAGAGAAGGGGCTAAGAGTGAAATGTGCTCAGTTGGAGCATGGCGAGCGAGAAAATGAAATTTCTGTGTTCTTTTGCCAATATGATTCCAAGTCACACCGGGAAGGACAAAAATATTATGAAATGTTAAACAGCGACCTAGGCTCCCACTGTGGCCCAACCTGGTTGGTGTCAAAGATTTTTTAAAAAGTCCTACTTTGGCTTTCCAGATTTATTTATCCCCCTGTGTATCTTTAGAGAATGTGTCTGTGTATGTAAGAACAGCTGGAGAACTGTAGTTTCCTCACTATATTTTTTGAGGCTGTTTAAGATGATTTAAAAATACTAAAATTACCTTTTGACAAAGACTAATGGCTGATAACATTAAGATGCATCAGAATCTCTGTCAGGGACTTGGTGGAGAGCACAATGAAAGAGTATGAATAGACCAACCTCTGAACCTGGTCTGTACCTGATGTGCCTGTCTCTGGCTGAGATGCACAGTTGCTGGGTGTCAGTGGCAGTGCTGTTTTTAGAGATGTGCTGTAGATGAGTTAAGATAGGAATTGCTCCCCCACCCCCACAAATAAGCAAATGGAGGCATATGGGCACTTAAACAATGTAACATCGTGACCCCTCTGGTGTTTGAACTGCTGTCACTTCAGACAAAAGCTCATGACTACTCATGGGATCCATCTAGTTCCCCTTTGCCTGGATATGATGATGGTTGAGTAATACATTCTGTTTCTGGAATAATATAGCACTAACCTTTATTATGTCTTCTGTTGTTTTCTCCACAGACTTCAGTTTCTTTAAAATTGCTTCTTCCTTAGCTGAGACTTCCATTTCTTGTCTTTCCAGAGCCTCAATTTCCTTCTCCAGTCTGCAATCACAGTTGCATTTGATTTAATACCAGGCAGAGAAAAACATCATAGAGTTGATGCATTGGGAATATGGATGTTAGTAGGGCTGGTTCTACTTACCTTGACAAACTTTGCTGTTATATGAGATCAACTTATAGTTTCACACACACTGGGAAATAAGTGTTCAATAGTATTTTCATTTAAAAATAAAAAAACCCCACCAAACTCAACAACAAACAAAGCCTTCCACATGTAAACACAAACTGTTTTGCCAGTTAGGAGTTCTTTCTTTTAAAAACCCTTGTTGTTATGTGAGGAATATTGAGGCTCAGGAGTCAAAATTTCTTTTGGGCTATTGACACTTGCTGTAGGTTTGTATGTTGCAGCTCCCTTCCCTGCCCTTCTTATGTGTTAAGTCTATGTTGTATGGTTTCTTTCATGTTAAAGCTGAGTACAATGATTAAGGTATCTTTTTTCCTGATTAGAGGTTTTATTTTCTTAGTGTATGACAAACACTTCTAGGCAGAAAGGTCCAAGACAAAAAATTGAATCTCTGTGTTGGAGAGGGAGAAAGCTATTCCTGGCTGTCTGGGTATAAAGCACACTGCTAAAGTAAAGAATGTTGGTCAAATTTTTCTCAGCTGAGTAAGGTAGTGACTTAAGCAGGTGTCCTGTTTCCTATTTTTTAATTCTTTCTAGTCAAGACTACTCTTTTCTGCATAAGTGCATATTTGTTGGGTTTTAGATGGGATTTGCCTTATTAGCTGAGTAGTTGGGAAGATGAAGTCCATGAAGATCTAGACTCTAACTCCAGATTTAACTCTGAAGTGGGACTTGAACTTAATGTCTTATTCTGTAAATTAATGCTGTATAACTTTAGTCTTCTGGTTCTTTTTAAAATAACTTCTTTTAACTTTAAGGAAAAAAAAGGAAATTTCAAAAGCTTCCATATTTGAGTGAGATATACCTTCCACTTTTTTTTTTAATCCACGCTGGAAATCAATGACTGTAGAAATGTTGGCCTATAACCCCAAGGGAAAGAAGTGTTGTATTTTTGTATTTTGACTTCCTCACTGTGTGCTAGGATTCACAATATCATGTGAAGTTGCCATGAATGATTAAAGTCTGCCATCCCTTTAATCAGACTAGAAAAGCTGAATGCAGGTCGACAGATAAGCATTATTGATTTCCTTCTGTGTGGCTGAGGAATCTAAATTACCATTATGGCTCTTGCCCTATTTAAACTCAGATATGTAGAGCTATACTAACAGGGTGCTACGTGGACTTTTATCTGCTGGTGACAACGTCCTCTTTTTCGATATACAAAGGTATCACAGACCTCAGAAGAGATAAGTGAAAAAAACCCCCATCAGGATGAAGGTAAAAACTAAAAAAAAAAATTAAAAGCTGCTCACACTTTGGGCCTGAACTCTGCAAGATGGCCTTAGAACCCTGATCAAAGGTAGATTAGATGATTAGAGTGATAAAATTTAAAAATTTTTACAAGGGGGATGAATATTTTTGGACAGCTATAAAAGAAAGTATTGACCATGTGCCATATTTTTGCACTTCTTATGGAACAGTCTTTGTTTAATATATTGAGATGTTTTATTTTTAGATGAGACTTGATTGCATTATTATCATAACTTGAAAATCATTAAAAACTCACAGATGCAGAATAAGCTGAAAATCATTAACTTATACTGTGGATTTATTTCAATCTTGGCTCTAAACACTCCTAGACACACAGGTGTAAGAAGAGAAGGAAAAATTATGGAGATGCTTGAAAAAGGGAGGTGGGGAAAAAGAGAAAACAAACCCCCAAATAAATCAAAGATTATGAACAACATGTATTTACCTGGGTGATCAAGAAATAAATTGCAGTTTATATATGTTCTTACCAGCATCCACTTTATATGGTAATTAAGAGATCTAATTCAATGCTCAGTGGGTTTAGAGAGAAATTCTTATACTCATGTAATGGGAATTGCATCTAGACTCTTAAGTATCTCTTCTGCATTTATACTTGCAAAAACAGATTTTATGGTCTAATTTCAGAGTATACTGTCAGTGTGTACACTGGAATTTGTGGAAAGAAAACTTCTAAGAGATGCAATTTGTGTAGTTCAAAGCACTTGAAGCCCTTATAACATCATGCAGTTGAAAAGTTGGGCCAGGATCTTTCTGGTGTGTTTAAATGTTTAGAAGCTTCTAAGTCAATGACACAAATCACAGTTTGTCTTGAAAGAGTCTAGCACTATTCTAGCAAGTATCTGATCTTTTGTACAGTGCTGCATTTTTTTGGATAGAAATGGAAATATGACATAGCTACTGTATTAAATCAATCCTTTGATTTTTTTTTTTCCCCTCTTTTCAAGCAGCACTGATTATTTGAGGGGGGAAAATAAGTAGCATAGAGGTGTGGATGAGAGGAGAAACACTAAATGAAAGGTTTCTCTGCCAAAGAAGCAGCTGAATTAAGAAAATCTATGAAGATTGCCTGGATGCTGCTGGCCACCAGCTGATCTACTGGAGTAGGCATTACTGCCACCCCAGCAAAAAAAATAAATGGCTTGAGAATGAAAAGCAGATAGGAAGATACCACTCTGAGGAATTCCAGACTGAGGGGAAAAGGCAGTTTAGCAAGTCCTCACATGTTCTGAGGTGAGTCAAATGCTTTAGCAGCTCTGTAGTATAGCCTGAGTCTGCTTTCATGCATTACATTACATATTTATTACATACACATCATGATTTCATTACATCACAATGCAATTGAATAGACCTTAGTTGTTTTGCATTATTAAATATGTTGTTTAGCAACTAATTCCATCAAGAATGAGTGTTATTAACTGAAGATTAAGTGAGAAAACAGGACTCTTAATTCTTCATTCAGCTTGTTCCCTGACCAAGGATGTGCTCACTTGGTTCACTGAAGCTTCTAACATGTAAAGAGGGTAAATGGGACAGATAATGTAAATGCAATTTTTTGTCTGTAACCAAAGCATTCAGCCATTCATCTCCAAGGTGGCTCAGGTTGCTTGCTATTCACTGCTCTGTCATCGATACAAAGAATGGAACTTCTCCCTTTTATTAAAAAAAATGCTCAAATCTGAAATTATTAGCAGACATACACCAGCTCAATTTGACACCCAAGTAAAGAATGTTTCAAAACAGAGGTCCCATTTAGGAAGGTGATGGTAAGACCCATGCCACTACTGTAAATCTGCCAAGAATTGCAATTGTCCTCTCAGCAGAAAGAAAAAAGACTTGTCTAAAGGTTAATCAAGAAAGTCCTTAAAGTGATTCATAATTTTTTTAACCGATGATAAAACACATAGAATAATCAATAGTCAACTGAATATCTCCGAATCAAGTGAGTTTTAACAGTCAGATGCTTAAAAGAAAGAATTCTACTGAGCCTCTCAGTTTATTTCTACTGTATGACATGTCTACATGATCAGTTCAGCAATGTTTGATTTACAGGGCAGGTCAGAGGTCACACAGGCTTAGCTTTAGTGATATCTATGACATAGCAAAAGCACTGTGCAAGAATAGTATGATGCATATTTTATATTTATTAGTGGACTTTATTCCTAGGTTTCTGTATCAGTGCTGGCTGGTTTGAAACTGGCCTGGGTGTGTATAAACAAGATGTAATGCTATTTGGAAGGCAATGTGGATGTTTTTCTAGATGCCCTTGCTAAACAGCTATTAGGGAGTGGTAGGAAATTTAATTTATAGCAAAAGACATGAATAAACCTGCCTAAATTCTTAGCTCAGGCTTTGCTCATGGTCAACAGGACTTTGACTCTAATCTTTCCTCTCACTATTTAGAGAAGGGCTGAACTTCCAGCGGTCTGATGGGGAAATGCTTGCTCAGCATCATTTCCTCGTTGCTCCTCAGCCCTTTCTAGCCCTAGATACTGTTCTTTTCTGGCACTCAAACTATTATATGGACTCCTCTTGCATGCCTTCAAAATGACAGCCCCCGGGGATGTTTTCAGGGCATGCTGTCTACTTCCTACCTCTGCAACAAAGAATCCTACAGAGGTCTGTAAAAAGATGTTCTGTAAAGAAAAGTGCTATTGAAGTCAGCATAATTATAGGACAAACTAGTACTAGGCTGCTACCTGTCTGCCAAGAGAATTATTATCTGTGTCAGAGATGGAGGGAGGAGGGTAGAGGATGGGAGATCACCAGAGAAGGTAGTCTTGGTGACAGCTCTGCCAAAAGAGTGTGTGTGGGAGGACAGTGGAAGAAAAGGAGAGAGAAAAATGCTGTTGAATTGAAATAGAGGAAGAAGCCCTGAAAAAGGATGATGAAACTTTCCAGAATCTAAAGGAACAGGAACATTTCATCTTTTCTGTGGGTGCTAAGGGGTAGTTCCAATCAGTATGCCTGGACCCAGGGAAGGAACTGTGTACACAGCTCTGTGGTATTTGAGAAGGGCTAACTGGAGCTAGTAAGCACCTGGAACCGTGTCCATGGTAAATAAGAGTCTTTCATGAGACTGTCTCTGCAGTTAAATGTTAGTTCTGTGTGACAGGGAAACACCAGGCAATGAGATTTGTAGAAACATCTCTAATGAAAGGTTAAAAAAAGACCTTTGCTGTAGCAGGTTTCTGGGACTAAATTGGGTACAAAACACATAGAAAACTGAAGGTAAGTGTTGCTAGTGGGGCTAGAGAGTCTGTACTGTTCTGAAGTGCTGGTGTTAAAGGCTATGCCAGGACCTAGTACAAACTGAAGAGCTTTCAAAATTTATTGTTATTTTGAAGTTCTGATTCAACAATTGCTATCTCAGAGCAAGCCCTGTATGTTGTGGCTTACACAGACTGAATACAGCATGGAAAGGATATCTGGAATTAGAGAAATCAATACTCTGTAATATAGTTATTGTGCAATTTGTTACAATTTACACTGTGGAAAATCGCATTCTGTATTCTTTCATTCTGACTGACTAGAAGACATAACAAGAATTGCTTTACTCTGCATGTGTTTAGCACTTGTTGACATTTTCATCTTTTACAAAATAAGATAGGACTTTTAAGATGGGACCATTTTAACCCAGACACAAGGACAGGGGTACTTCCCTACCTGAAAATGTCTTGTTCCAGCTCATGAGTCCTTTGCATGTCCTCCTGATTCTGCCTTTGCATTTCTTCTTCTTCTTTTGGAGTCATCGAACTAAAACCATCCAAGAGCCATTTTTCTCGTAAGGCCTTTTTCTGATGGGGCAAAATAGACAAGTAAGTGAATACTAAAAGTTGGGGTATTTAACCATTTCCTGTATTTGTCATGATGCCACAGATGTGATCCAGAGCATTGTGATCTATCCAGCATAAGGCAACCTGACTGCAGTGAGTGCCACTGGAAGAGAAATACTAAACAACTTCTGTGTTTTGAGATTGACTTGAAAGCAAAATCTTTAGGAACAATGTCCCACTTTATTCATCCCAAAAAAAAAAAAAAAAAGTAGAGTATGTCAGCTGCTATCTGTAACAGATTAATACTGGTAAGTGGATCCAGTGGTGTGTGTGTCCTCAGTAAAGCAAACCAGTTGTACAACCATACATATAACAGACTCCAGTTAGAAGCACAACAGTTTTATTTCAATTGCCCTACTTTCTGGGGTCCTGGCATTGCATAGCTTCTGGAAGAAGGTCTAAAAGATGAGAAGTTTCTTATAGGAGTGAGAGATCTCTAGGGAGTTAGTGATGCAGTGCTACCCCTGAAACTTAAAATGATCTTGTATATTTATGATAGTGAACTCACATTTCAGCTGGTGAAGATGTGTGGGGTGAGAGGGGCAGTGAAAAGGTGGAGCATGGGCAGCTGGTGCCTGGTTAGTGCTTCAGCACATCTGCTGTGTATTTAGAGCTGCTCTTGCAGGGGCAACCCAGAGTTTAGGTATTTAGGTCCTGACCTGGTTAATGCCTGTGGAGTTCCTTCTGTGCAGTGGTGGCTTACAAATGGGCTTATTGCATGTGCACAGGTAAGTGTATCTCTCTCAGCTGTGTTTTCACATTCTGAAAAATCCAGTTGTATGCACTGATTGCTTCCAACAGCTGCTTTACTCTGGGAAAGTCATTAGAGCTCTCAAAAATACTCCTGGTATAAAAAAATTTCTTGGATATAAGTTCCTATTTGCAGGCTAAAACTTGTAAACCATGCCAACTTTCTTGCACTCTTTTTATTCCTTTCAGTCTAACTCAGGGGTATAAAAGCAGTTGCTGCCTTGGGGAAGGAGTTGGGACTCTTGAGAAATACTCTTTGAACGGGCCAAAAAGGAGCACACATATCAAGTCTTAAATTAACCATGAATGTCCCAGTTATAATTTACATTCCTTGAGCTGTCTAATTTCCATGTTAAGTTGTTGGTTTCCCCCCAATACAGTTTTGTTAATTGCAGGATGTGGATGCAGATTACACTGAATTTTGACTACTGCTGCTCGAGGCAGAGTGTGCCCAGCACTGGTGAAAAGGCTGCTTGCCTTTTCACCAGTGCTAATCTCAGTGCTGCTTGCAGGGGCTGTTGGAATCCCTGCCTGCATCCTGTGCTGAGTCACTTAAGCTGTTGCTTCCTACACTTTTCTATTTATTGTGTACTTTCCATGAGGTTATTACTGAGGCCCAGCTGGCAGAGTATATATATGTAGGACTTTATTTCAGTTAAAAGCAATTTTCCACTTGACACACAATGTCACAGAAGGTGTGTCTAAAACAGGCTTGCTGAGAAGTCTGTGCACTCCATGGTGCTTTTAATTTTTTTTGCTTGTGGGATGTAAGAGCAATGTTTACAGTTGCCTTAGCCTGCAGGACAGTATTCTGTCTCTCTCTGCACTGGATCCTAGGAAATCTTTGCAAACACAAGTTGCTCAAAGCTGATGCCCTGAGCCTTGACTCTGTCTGTAGAATCCGTTGGTAGAACTTCCTGGTAGTTGTGTTTTAGGCTCTAATGAAATAAATGCAGATGTTAATAGGATATTTTTGCATAATCTGGTAGATGCAGGTAGCCTGGTGTTGGCACAGCTCTTACTGAGCACAAAATACTGTGTTCTCAAGCTGGAGGGCACATAGTTATTAATTCGCTTTCTATCAAGCTGTTTAGATTTTAATGAAAAGTAGGACTTCCAGAAAAGTGAGGTTTTCATCATGGCTGGAACAGTGTTAGTCAAGTACTTATGTCTCCAAAAATAAATTTATAATTCCTTGTGAGATTTAGAGTGGGGCTGGCACTGTAGACCTCAAAAACCGATACCATCTATTGAAATCAACAAAAGCTTCTGTATGTATAGAGAAAACAAACTCCCTAAATACCAGCATAACACAATAGTGTTATTTTTGCATGTCTCCAGAGCAGTTTGCCGCTACTCCCAACTAAATGCCATATAATCTTTCTTATTTAATTAGCCATTTTTGAAAGAATGACACATTGTGTAGTTTGGAAACAGCCTTTGAATAAAAGCTAGTTTCAGGTCTGTTCCATCCAGGCAGGGACACAAGCCAGTGCAGGAGCAGCTGCTTTGGGCCTGACAGAGTTTTTTCTGCTGTCTAGCATTTCCTTCCATGACAAAATGCCTCTAACTCAGAACCAGGCTGTGCATGTGTTCTAGCACTGATGTGAAAGCACTTTCATTTTGCATTAGCCTCTGTGTGTTTTGTGGTTCATGGTCACATCAAAAGTACAAGGACAATATCCTGCAGAAAAATTTACAGTGTATGCTCCACTTATAACTCCACTGCCATTCTTACAAGGCTGGAATAGCACTGAAAGATTCACTGGAAAGCAAAGATGTTTTGAGTTTGTGGGTCTTTCTCTCCCAGGGGTATGGCAGTTAACATTTTGGAGAAGGCATAAATAATTTTCAAGGTTTTTTCACAAAAAAAGACTGGTTCAACACTTAATTACTGGAAGGAGGAGGTGTGTGATGAGCACCTACAAGGTAGCACTACTGGAGTTCAGGCATGTCAGAAGCCTGAAAATTAATAAGCTAAACTGTAAAAGCTCTTAGAAAGTAGATGCAAATCAGTGCTTACTGCACTTTTCAAACAATTCTCTCTGGTCCTTTCTCTTGTTGCTTCAGTGAGAAAGATTCCAGATAGAAGGAAGCATTAGTTGTTGGTGCATGTAGAAATACTGGATAAAATTTCCCCTGTACTCACACAAGCAGCCCCCAATACCCCTTACAGTTCTGTGAAGCCCTGTCCACGCAGGGGTATTTGCTGGCACCCTCTCCACTTCCTCTGAGAGAAGTGCACATGTAGGGAAAAATGTTCCTTCTCCACTTCTACCAGGTAACTAAGATCTGTCATGATGCCTCATCTGTGTCTTTCTAGTAAGAAGTTTGCTTGGGGACAGCAAACAAAGCCATTGGGAAGCCAGAGCAGGGATTCCTATTTGCAAAAAGGAGGTTAGAACTACTTATTTTTTTTAATGCACCAAACAAAAAACATACCAAAGAAAAGCTCCAATCAAAAAAAACCCACAAACCAAGCCAACAACCTTTTAATAAACCTGTTGCTAAGGGTTATAAATAGGAAGGACAAAATGAGGAACAGGACAGTGATATCCATCTAACAAGAACATATCTGTGGCAGTGAGATTTACTAACCTGCAATAGTTTCCTAGGGGACAGGTGTGAGTTATGTTAATAGATCATGGAGCTCTGGATTTCACCATGCAAACAATTGGTATGTCTGTAAATGAGTGGAATCAGCCTGAATTGCTAGGGAAATGCTCCCTCAATAAAATTTACTGCAGTGTTTAAATATTTTAGAACTCTAAATCCGTTTTAAAGCAACTTACACACTGGATCCTTTTGTTGTTTGACTGTTGAAATACTTGAATTAGTCTGAAGCAAGAATATTCATTAGGGGCAAAAGCTTCTGGGGCATAAAGCAAAAGATGTTCATGTGGTATTTGATATTAGGTGCCTGTCTTGTTCCTGAGCTGGAAAAAGTAGCCTACATTTTGCATGCTCCAAATAACTAATGATATGTATTTATACAGCATATGTGTGTATGTAAGTATGTATTTAAACTATATATTTAAATGTATGCTTGATTCTTCCTTTCCAAGTGAATAATTTCCTCAACAGATCCTTGCTTTGCCTCGTATATATGCAATAGGACTGATTTAATTTAAAATCTTTTCTGTGTGATACCTGTATGATTTCTTATACAACAGGCAGAGAAATCACATCCTCTGTTCTCTTCCAATGTAAAACCCTTTCAGTAGTATTTTTCCAGGAGTGTTTTAGCCTCTCGAAAAACTCCATAAAATTTCTTCAGAGTAAGTTCAAGGTTGGTTTTTTGCTTTCTTAACTTTTAAAACTCCACTGTACCTATTAATTTTAGCTGCAAACATGTACTAGGTCTGTAAGGAAACTGCCCTAGGGCTCTGTCTGCACACAGCAGTAGTGAGGATTAGCTGCTTTCTCCAACAGATCAGTTTATCCCTCTATAAAGAAGGGCAGAAGAGTCATCTGGATTTATAGACATGGAAACTTGAAATATAACTTTCAGTACTCAATGCAGCCATGTGCCATGATTGAGGAGTCACATGTTTGCTACTCAAAGGCTACAGGACTTGGAAGATATTCCTCTCCCTTTTAGACAAGATGTTGCACAAATGATCAGGCCTGTACCTTCCAATAAAACCTGGGCATGGTTGTGTGTTGGCTTGCCTGGCCCAGTGAACTAGTTATCATGGCTTTTCATTTTTTTTGGCTTGACAAAAAAGAAAAGGGTGGATGAAACTCAGGATCTGGTGTCTGTTTTGAAGAGGCATCTGTTTTAAATATGCTTCTCTCACATTTGCTGGAGGAGACACACCACACTCCTGGTGTTAGATTCAATATATCTTTCATGAGACTGTTTATCTGCTCACATAATGAAAAGAGTATGTAAAATACCAAGTCTTGCATATTTCTAGAAGCATATATCTTGTCTCATTTCCCTAAATGACACATACTGCTGAAGTGCTATAAATATTTTAAGAGTAGTGGTGTTGGGTAGAAATCGTTGCAATTTCATTTCTCTACAGAGGTGGATTTTTAGGTTTCTTATACCTTTGGACTTTGTAATCCTGAGTTTACCAGGCCATATTTGAGAACAGTATGTGTAACATTTATACTTTTTTTTAGTATACAAAGGGAACAGGATTATTTTACTAAAGAATAAGTAAACAAGCTGACAAAAGCCTTTTTTTTTCTAGGAAAAAATGCAATTAGACCTTATGATTGTGCTGCACCTTGTACCAAGTGAGATTACTGTTGTGGCATTAGGGATTGAACACACCTAGTCTGAAATGTGAGGCTTAATTTTCATCCGTGAGTTTTTCCTGGTTATGATCTCATTTTATGCCATGAAAGTGATCAAGCAACATTAGCTCCCCAGTGTAATTTTTTTTCAAAGAGTGATGCTTATTAAAGTCAAATGGAGTCCTGGCAAGAGTCCACAAAACTGAAAATTTGACAGTAAAAGCACGACTTGAATGCGTGAAGATTTGCATTCTGAAATCCCCAACCTTTATTCATGCTGTGTGACTTGAGGCTATCTTTAGTTACATAAATCTAACACTTTACTTACCTTTAGATGTTGATGTTTCATTTTTTCCTCTTCTACTTTTAAGCGTTTCTGTGCAATTTCTTCTTGCAGTTTTCTTTTGTCCTACAAATTAAGAACAATAAAGCTTTGTTTAGAGAAATTACTTGTTAATAAAATTATTATGTAAGTGTTGTTCAGTAGAGTGAAATCAATCCATGCAGATAAAGCTTTATTTTAAAGCTTATGTGGTGCTTAGGCAGTGCAGAATTCTTTGCAGCAATAACTTGATCCTAGACAAGTATGATTTCCACCGCTCTTTCTCCAAAGTACTTTTAATTTTGTTAATGACCACAAAGGAGGGATGATGCAAAATAAAAATTATTTAGTCTTGGGAAGGGTAGGGGGCAAAAACAGGAAGAAAGTACAGTTGAGCAGAATTGTACATGCAGAGTGAGACTGAAAATTGGTCCTGACCAAAATTCCTAAGGCAGCCCACGCATCGTTTAGGAGAGGCAAGAGTCTGTATGGTCTACACTGAGCAGCTGTGATACCTCACGAAATGAAATGGGCTGTCAGTGAATCCAGCACTGAGTTTATGTATCCTGTGGCTAACAGCTGAAATAAACAGGAATAAACAAAGACTTAGAAATTTATTTTGTTAGTCAAATAATGGTAAAGATGAGAAGAGAAATGTAATATACCTCATGTATGTTGTTGCTACTTCTCAATTTTAAAAAAAAATTTTGGCTTGTGTGCAGGCTGTGTTCATGGCTGCGGGTCTTCAGAAGGAAAAACCTTGTGTAGTGCTGGTCTATCCTAATGCCACCTTAACACTTTTTATTACAGATAAAAAAGGATTAAGGAGAAAAAAAGGAAATGGGTGAACAATGTCTGAATGCTGGCAACGCTTGAGCCTCTCCTGTTTTTGGATAGCACTGTCACATGGAGTAACCTT
This sequence comes from Hylia prasina, assembly GCA_013397195.1. Lineage (NCBI taxonomy): Eukaryota > Metazoa > Chordata > Aves > Passeriformes > Sylviidae > Hylia > Hylia prasina. Next base: position 1,600,588 of record VYXD01006830.1, read on the forward strand.
GTGTCTCCTCTGTGTGCAGCCAAATGCTGATTTAGTACCTTGTGTCCTCAGCAGCCGGGGGAAAGATACCATGCCAAAGGAAAGTAATTTTAATAAGGTGTATTAGTAGGCTATTGTCTTGGTCAGCCTTAATGCTGTAAAGTTCTGTTATTGGGCAAGGCACCTTGCCATGTGCCAATCAAGAAACATTTGTATTTGTTTCTTGATACATTTTAGGGAAATAAATGGAATCTGTTGTCCTGCAGAAATGTTTGCTGACTGGCAGCTAATCCTTCTTTCCTTTCAATTGGCTTGGCCCTTTAAAAAAAGTGGTAGCTTTTTTATTAAGAGTCTGTTTCCAGACAAGTATGCTTTAGGAAGGAGTTAACTTCTTCACAAACAGAGAGAGAGCCTTGCCCTTTCAGTCCACCTGAGGAACCAGCTGTGTGTAAAGACTGGAGAAAGTCAGTAAGGAAGTGCTGGACATAAGGCTGGGAGTTGTTCTCCACCATTTCCCTAGGATCTGGGATTTGGAAACAGGAAGAGATGTGGTGTGCTTGGCTGAATCACTTCACTGTTACTGGAAATTAGAAATTAGCAGCTGGCCACAGGCTCTAAGGACACTTTTCTGAAGGATAGGATAGAAGTTGGGAGAAGTCACCAAGCTTTCTGGGGCTTGAGGGCAGGATACAGGCTGGCCAGGCACTACTGATACTAGGCTGGGATTTAGCAGGTGAACGTCAGAGTGTTACTGATCTCTCACACTCTGCAAAGTGTAGTAGTTATTTATAAACCCTTTACGATTTTTCTTTGATGGTGTTAGTCTGCCCCTTTAATACTCCAAACAGAACAGGTGGGGCTCTTTCCTCAAAATACATGCTATTTTTATCTCTGCAGTGGTTTTGTGTTTTGCCAATGCTCTTCAATACAATTAACAGAGTTACTGATTTAGGATCACTACAATATGTAATTTTTCTGAAATGATCCTTGTATGAGATTTTATCCAAAAGCTGCTATGCTGGATTTTTCTTAGCCAGTCCTGATTTTAAAGACAGAGTATCTACTCTCTGATCTTCACACTTTTCCTTACTTAGGAAATATTCCTGATCTCATGGTATAAATGGCCTTTAAATAACCCATCATTAGATGAGCAGTATGACAAGAGCTTGTGTTTACAAGATCTTTGCATTATTAAGGAAAACTCTTTTTGTCTTTACTAAAGTTCTGGATAAGATTCTTAGCCAGAGAACAAACTTTTACTTGGTTTATACTACTGAAAAATGGAATGCTAAAAAATATTCTAAGTCAATTTGAATATTCTTTTTGTACCAATGGAGATGTAATAAGAGTTTGGGTAGTCTGAAATGAGTACTTGTACATAAACTACTGTGCAGAAAGAAATCTGAGTATAAAATCAGAAATTAGTACTTTTTAAACTAAATGTATAATAAGGAACCTATTTAGTAAAGAAACTTTTGCCTGTTTTTTCAGAGGTCCATGTTTCTTTTACATCCAGTGTTTTTTCTCTGAAAGTTTTCTTCTTGTTTCCTTTGGTGTTCTAGCATGTTTTCATTTCATGGTTGGTATTAAATATCCATTATACAGTTATCCAGATTAAATTGGCTGAAATTCATTGTCTTTTATATGTCTAGTCTATATATCTATATAGTTTAGTCTAAATCCAGAGGCTAAGAAGCATGCTAAGAAGCATTTGGAACTTTGTGTGCAGGTTGTTAATTAAAAACCTGTTAGAACACTTTATACAGTGTATTCTGCTATGCTTTCTCTGCACAACATACCCTGGTTTACAAGGCTTTGACTAATGGAATAAATGTTTATTCCTGGATAGCTGAGGGAGCCATGGTTATATGAAAACTCGTGTTTTGCCCCTGCAGATAATCATGTTGCTGGCAGAAGTCCTTGAATCCTCTCTTACTATGCTCTTGTTAATGTGAGCAGGATTTGCTTTTTATGACAGAGCATCTTCAGCCATTCCTTTCTGTTGTGCATCAGTGCAAGGCAAGACTTGGTGTTAATTTTCACTCCTGCTGAAACATGTGGGACTCTTTCCTGACTTCTGTGCACAGAAATGAATTGTGTTCTAAACTGGATCTGTCTGAAAGAAATGGAATCACATCCACAGAGCAGTATCTTGTGAGCTCTCTTGTCTGCTAAGTCCATTAGTTTGTGTCAGTGTTCTACAGTGGTGCCAAAGATGGTGGTCTTGGTACCCTGGCAAATGCATGTCAAATTCCATGGAGCAGCTAATGTATTTTTATTTTCATGTCATTTTCCAGGTATTACAACCCATTAAGCATCAAAAGTATTAAAGCTTTCATATTTAAGGTATGAAAGTCTCGCTAACAAAATGAAGGCATTTGATTTTTTACTTCTGTATTCTAGATACACCAGCAGCAGGTGGTAGCTACATAACCAAAGGAAAAAGTTTCCTTTTCAGAGCCGTGGGAGCATCGAAGTATTTAATAACAACAACATCGTGAACAAAAACAATAATCAGGTTTTCGTTGGCTATATGGAGAAAAGATCTGCAGAAGACTTTGAAAACGCCTACTGGCTTTGTTGCTGTCAAGGAGACAGGTATTTAACAACAAAAACCAAGAAGGTTTAGTGCAGGTGCAGTTGTTGACTGCTCTGAGTGCCCCTTGCTATCTGGTTAGATTCTTTACAGCAAACATCTGGTAGGTGGCACTTGAAATTCCCAGGTATTTAACTTGAGCCAAACCTCCCCAGAGCCATGGAGGAGGTCGCTCTTGTCACTGCAATGTGTTGTTTCCCTGGACAATTCGTGCAGGTTGTTAAGGCTGATAACTTCACCTTATTTAGGCTACTTTGTTTTTGCAGTCAGGACACTCCAAGTGTTTCAACTGAATGCTCTGGGTTGATGGAAGTAGAGAGCACCTTTGCACATCAAGTGTAATAAATGAAGTTATAGGCAGAACCCCAATATGATTTCCTGTTTCTTCTAGTGCAAGACACTGGAAGCTGCCCCATTTCTTGAAGCAATACTGACTGCTCCAGTACTCATTTGCATGCAAAGCTGCAGCTGGAGGGTGCCAGCCTCAGTATGTTCATAGGGATCCTCACCAGCCAAGAGTGCTGCCCCATTCCTGCTCCTGGATCCCAGGCAGCATAAAACATTTTGAGGCTGGGACTTCTCTGGAGTGCCAAAACTGGTGTTATCTTTTGAGTCCACACTAGAGGCAAAGTCCAGTTTATGACCCTGGTTCAGGCAACATTGCAGTTAAACAAACAAATGTACTCTAAACCCTCTAAAACATTTCAAATTACCTTACTGTGGGCTTGTGTCAGGTCTCAAGTAAATACGTTAAATGGTCCTATTGGCTTTTATCAAGTGCTGCAATTAAACTCAGCTGAATTAAAACACAACCTATTAGACTCCCATAGATTCTCAGTTATGCCTTCTGACATTTATTTTGATTCCAATAAGGTATTTTTTTTAATTCTGCCCACCATTTATTCTGCTAGCAATGTTTCACAACTAATCTATCATGTTAGGAGTGTGACAAATATCTTTGTTTCCATTACTGGTTTTTAACTAAGAGAGTGAGTGGTCCTTTTGGAGGTTTCCTTTCATCTCAGAGGCCCAAATTTTGTTTCAGCTTAAGTCTCTTGTAACTGAATCAGTTCAGCTGGTGATCAAATCAGAGGAGAATTTGGCTTCAGCCACTTTTAATAACATCAGGTTGTATTACTTTAAAAATAGTTTAGTTGTTTCTTTTACACACTAGAAATAATCTCTCAGATTTCCCTTTAGAAGAGAAACTGAAAATGTTTTCTAATGTCTCCAGAATTCTTCCTCTGAAAACTGACAGGTAAGAATTTGCTTAATCTAAGCTTGTCCTTTTTATTTTTCAGAGATACTTAGAACAGATCATTAATAATTCAGAAATTGTACTTAATTTCACGGTGCAAAGGAAAAGCCTCTAATCTCACATTGTGAAATGTAAAAATTGATTTGTTCTGGAATTCTCTAGCTGCCTTTTAACCTTCAGGCAAACATTCAGTATGATGACAGTAATGTGTGTTTTAGACTGTCCAGCAGTGATTTGCACACATACTTTCACTGTTTGAATTTCATTTTGAAGTGCAATACAACCAACACAACCCATAATAAAGTCAGTACAGTCAACTTAGGTGTCTTAAAGCAATATCTTATAAACTAGAATTATTAAGTAACAATTTCAAGCAGACATAAAGTCTTTTCTTTTTCTGTCCTGGCATAAATCATTATTCAGCAAACACACAGCAGCTCATTAATAATATTACTTGTAAGCTTTTNTATTAATAATATTACTTTTAATTTTTTTTTTTTTTCTTTTTTTTTTTTTTCCCCCTTAAGTAGTGAATTATAACCATGAGCACTTACTGTTATGGCCTGGAATCTTTCTTTCAGCAATTCGGCTTCCTCCATTCTGCAAATCAAAACCAGACAAGTAGTGAAGGCAAACAGAATGAGACCATAAGCAAAAAACCTCCTGGTGAGGCGACAAAAAAAAGCTGAGGTGACTTGATCCAATTCCAGAGCAGAAAGAGGCAGAATTTTTGACTTGTCAGAAGAGTCCCTGAACAGATGAGCAGATCAGTCCAGACAGACACATGTAATGAGGGTGTGGAGAGGAGGCAGACAAGGAGAGTGCTGGCATGAGTTGACTGACAAGTTGGAACAGTGGAGCACAAGCTCTTTTCCTTCAGGAGCTGCCAACTCTTTGTTTTAATGTGCTGGGTTAGCATGCCACTGCTTCTTTAACTGTTAAATGCCCAAAACAGACTCTTACAGGACCATGGTTGAAGTAAACTTTTATTATGTTCTTATTTCTTTTTACTCTCTTTTCCTATGCTTCTGGTGATAAACAGATATTTGAAACTTATTAAATTTATTTAAACTGGTAAAGTTTATTTTTTAGATTATTTTTCTTATTTCCCCAGTATGTTTTAACCTGTTGTAGTATTAGCATTGTAGGTGGCATGGAGTTTTTTTGAGATGGTTGTTTCAATTTAGTTTTGTAGATGAAATTTTTAGAAAAGCTGTATTCATAGCTGAAAGAGTTTTAGAACTGCTAACCTGAAGTAAGATAAACTTTAAGTAGTCAGGTCTTTCATTAAATGCAAGTGCTAATCTGTGCAATTACTGGTCAGCTATCTGGGACTCAGGAGAAGCTTTGTCTAAGCAAGGATTTCAGGATCATCATTGCAGTGTTACCGAGATGAATCTAAAATGCTGGTGGCTCTCAGGCTGGATTTTTATTCAGCTGATTTGCTGCAGTCTTCTGCTGAAAACAGCATTCTGTGCCTTAAGGGATGGTGCACATTCTGACCTTTCCATTTACCTGAGTGAAAGTCAGCCGTCCAAAATCAATCTAGGAAACTTGCAGAACAAGTGGAACTGCCTTAGTAAAATCCAGTTGTGGAAAAAATTCTAAGCAAATCAAACAGCATAAAGGTGTAATGTGAATCTGGAATCCCTCTGTTACTTTCAGTATCACGTAACTTAAGTCTTTTAAGGACTCCAGCAGAAGAGTCAGTCAGCATGTTTGGGTTTTTCCTGCTAATTCACTGACGTGACTTAACTCAGCAGGATTTGGTGACAGGGTTTATTTTACATGTTGGTACAGTGACCTGAAGCTTAGTGGCAAATCAACTCATTATTAGGAAATTCTAAGATGTTACAGAATTGAATACTGGATGGTGAAATTACAGCCTTCTAATTCAATAGAAACAAACATTTAATTTCAATTTCCTCCTTTATAGAACGTCATCACTCCTCCGTATCCATGAGGAGATTTTCCCCCACTGTACTGGGGATTAAGGATTCATTAATGTTTTCTTTATACTCTGATCCACCCTGAGATTTTGTTCAAACTTGCAAAGACCCGATTTTTATTCTCCAGTGAAGAGTTAATTTCTTTTTTTAAAATACTAATGCATGCCTTGTTTGGTCAGCACCTGGAATTTTAAAAATTACAATATTAAAGCAAATGCAAAGTTCAAAGACAAGTCTATTGAGGTGTATCAGGAGACAGATTACATGGGAGTTTAAATAAGTTTTGTTTATGGATAAGAGAATAAATTCAACCACCCCATGAAAAGAAATATATTGTTGCTGCAGCAGCCAATAGAGAGACAGTCTTTCTGTTTAAGTTTTCATAAGTTGATATAGCGTGCTTTACCAAACACTGAAAAAAAACCAAAACAATTTATTTTATTTTCATCCTCTGTGAAGTTCATCTTAAATTTTAAGAGTGTATGCAGACTTCAGAATGTTTAAAAATATTTGAAGCAGCAAGGGATTACATGAGAAGTAAGGATGTCTGTTTTGGGCCAGAATCTGAAATAAATGAGATCTACACTCAATGGATGGGGCAACTAGATCTGTATTTCAAGATCAAATTAAAATCAATGGGTTTGCATTGCTTAGAATTTTTATAATCTAAAATCATCTCCTAAATTTATGCTTGAAAGTTATTTAAGTGTTTTTAAAAATCCTACTTGTGGATGTTATATAGTTACAGACTGGAAAAGTGTTTAACATGTCTTTCCCTAATCTACATCAGTAAGTTGGGGTAACCTGAAGAAGGGTTCTAGAATGTTACTTGTGTTTTCAGGTGACAGTAATTAAGAAAGTATTTAAAACCCCCTTCAAATACTTTAAATTGTTTGAATCATATGTATCCCCTTGCTAGGCAGGATTTATTGTTCAGTCAATAGGTTGTTTTCCAGTTGTCTTAATCCTATTCTAAATGGGATTTATGGGCAAGAGAAGAAATGGACCAGCTGTCATTTTGTCTGCCCGGTAAGCCTGCCTTCCCAGTAGGAGTGTCCATGGAGTAAAGGCTAGGGCAGTGAATCTGAGCAGCTGTGTTTTCAGTCTGCAGGATTCTCGGAACAAAGTTTCTCTGAACCTGCCTGCAGGTACATATCCAGAGGAAACTATCTAACTATTCTGCAACTTTAAGAAAAAGTTTGTTTTTCTTTTGGTAGAATAGATTCTCTGAGTGATGCAGAAAACATTTGTGTATCATATAATGAGTCATACACATTGGATTTTTTGGCTTCATTTATTTCTTTGTTCGTTTCCCTTTTGCATTGTGTACCTACTTTAGGAATAGTAATGAAAATCTACAGCACAAGGTGAGAGAGTTCCATTATGAAGTCTTACAGAAAAGGGGGTGGGAATTTAGAAGAATGCAATATCGTGAGACAAAATCTAGAAGGACCATAGAAGCACTTTCACAGCTGAAAATACAAGTTCTGTTGTTCATCTCTGGAACAATGTCTGAGTCCTGGAATGGTCTTCAGAGCTGTAGGGGCTTTCCCTGGCCATATTCTACAAACAATATCAGCCTCAGTTCTACTCTTGCTCATTGTACGGGGATTTCTTTTGAAACACATAATTAGCCTAAGGTACAGTGAGATGTAGATTATTGTAGTAGCAAACAATTGCCTCTGAGAAGAAACATTGCATTAAAGGTAAGGAGAAAGAAGCTTTCACTTTTTCAAAAAGTGAATTTGAAGTGAATGGTGTTGATTAGATTGTTATCAGCTAAAAAAAGCCTGTACTTTCTGGAAAGAGTGGTTACAGAGTTCATTTTGTTCATCTTAACTAGTTTGATAGTTTTGCTTTGTGATGAGCTGTCTTTGGTAAATGTGTTTGAGACACAAAATGGGTGTTCTGGACTCAGTACAAAAAAGAATTCTATATTCTTACAGTGAGAAAATGTACTGTCCTTATGCATTTGTCTACATGTAGTCTTGACTCTGACAGCTGGAATAGGGAGGAGATAAATTTCATTGAAAGTGTCTCAATACAAATGTTTACTGCAGCCATCCTATCACTTGGCCCAGAAGTCTGTTACTGGGGGTGTTTCAATTGATTGAGACAGTCTCTTCTCCAGCTAGAACCATGGTTTTGCATTTTACAGGTACAAAATAAACCTACAAGAAGTAGGAATTTGAAAATCTAAATCAGGCTTGTGTCCCTCCATCCAAATATGCATTTGAAATTATTAAAAATGTATACATTTTAGGATCTTAGAGGAAATTTTTAACAAAATATTTTCCAGCTCTCAGGAGGGATTAAATTTTGCTTTGAAGGCCAATTTTGAAGAAGTAATGCCCTACTAGGCAGGTCTTTTAACGTAATGAATTTCTTGTGTCCTCTCACTGAAGCAAAACAATATCCAAACATCTCAGATTTATACAGTTTTATAAAGCTAAATTCCACCTCATTTACTTGTTTGAGTAGATACACACCCTAAATCTCTGGGAGGAAAAGCCTTGGACTATTATGTTTCAGTTGGTACAACTCCCTTCCTGTTGCTATTCATAACTATAAATATATTAATTCTTTAAACTCAAACTAAAAACCCCATTATTTGTCATTATCACAGGTTTTTTTAACACATTGATTTTTTAAATCATATTTTATAGTACATGCTCAGGCATCTTTCAATGCTATGGAGAGGTTTTAGAGTGCAGCACAGGTGTAGGTGTCCCTTCTGTGATAGGGGTCCATCTTATGTTGATAAGGTAAAATTGATCCCAGCTAAAAGTGCCATTGTGTTAAACATGGGCCATCCTGCCCCTATTTTCTACAAATACATAGTGAAATTTGCTGAAGTATACCAATTATTTTTTAAATAGTTAACCATGTTTTGTGTAGCCTTTTTCATGTTCCCCCACTTGCATGTTCTTAGTCTTGTGTATTTTATGAACCTCTGGATGTGGAAGGCTTTCCATAGCTTTAACACTCTGTTGTGTCTCATCTAAAAATCCCACTTCAGTGAATAGTTTAAGCATAATTATTGTGGTGATATCAAATTTGAGACTTAATAGAATGTGTTCATCTGCCCAGATAAGTGATAGGACTGATTTTTGGTGGTCTGGGGTTGTTTTTTTCCAGGTTTTTTTGTTGTTTTTTTAAATGTAAACTGAAACAAGTAAACCCACAAAGAATCTGAAATACGCAGGACGAGTGCTTTAAACACGTTGTGGAATGCATTGCTTGCAACTTAGCATTTTCCAACTGCTGTAGATATGCACTTCTAAGAATGGGGCAGAGTTTTAAATCCTACCCAGCCAACTGTGGGGAAATTTTAGCACGGCTCTGAGACAAGCTTTAGCTATTGCATAGTTTGGTTATGTTTTATCAAGTGAAAATAAACCATAATCAGGGCCAAATACTGCAAAAAGTGACAAAACCCAAAAAGGTGCTGTGCTGTCCATAGGAAGGAAACTACATCTCATGTTCTTCTGATTCTTATTTTATTATGCTCTTGGAGAACACAATGAGAGCAGTTGTGGTGTTTGGATCTAAGACACTTCAGTAAAATGGCAGAGCAAAATCAGGGTCTTGCAGACATATTTTTGTGAACACTTAGTGCCAGGTGTACCAGTGCCACAGTACCAAGTGCTGCAGGTGAAAGCCTTAAAAGTACAGATCATTTGTTCTAGAAGATGAGCTGAAGTGGGAATTCCTTATAAGAAAAGCTCTTTCTGCAGCTGGAGCTGGGGAGGGTGTGGTGTGGAAGAGGCAGGGACAAGACTGGAGGTGGGGAAGCCATTCAGCAGCCTGTGTGGGTTACGTCAGCTGGCTCCCTTCTCCTGAGGCATGGGCAGAGATCTCATGCTGCTCCTTTGAGAAGCTGCCTAACTAGTCTGTGCCTGCAACCCTGGAGCTCAGACGTTCTGCAAGATGAGGTGAACCTTATCTGATAGCTCCCAGCAGAGCAAAGTGGAATTACTGCTTTCTCCTCCCACACTTCCAGCCACATTTTCCTGTCACTTCCCTTCATCTGATTAATCTGTGAAGCAATTATATTTGCTAATCTGTCAGGAAAGTAATTAAAAAGAAAATTTGAAAACAAACCTAACCCCCCAAATCCATGAGTATCCACTGCGTCGGTGAGCTGAATAGGCTCAACAGGAGATGACAGGAATGGTAGTGTTAGGGAATATGAACTCTAATTCTGATCAGGAGACAAACAGCAAGAGGAGAAAGATGGAAATGTAGAAAGTATGAAATGTGACTTCTGACAGCAGAGGGAAGAACTCAGCCACCTTGCAGGCTTCAGGATTACCTTCCTGAGTGGTCCAGGGACCACCAGAGACCTCATGCTGACATGTATGATAAACACATATGCTTAGCTATTTATCTGAAGCTTGAAACTGCTGTCAAAACATCATGACTTCAGACTCTGGCAATCCTTCCCATGCTTCAGTATCCTCTGCTGTGGGTGGGCAAAAAATATCCCACATACAATTTGTTTTGCGTAAGCCTTTCCAAGTATTAATGGAAAAAAATCCTCCAAACCCTTGATAAGGTTATGCAGAACTTTGTTGTTAGCAGAGGTGATAAGATTGTTTATGTCAGGTGGTGCATGTTGCAAATACAAGCCTAGTTTCTTCAGCGCAGACCTGTTGTTTTTTGCTGAGGAGTTTATTTGGAAGCAGCGGCTGAGGGAAAACTCGCAGCTTGTCAGTCACGCAGGCTGTTGATATCAGCTGTCCCCTGTTTGTTCCCAGTGCCAGGGAGGTCATCTCAATGACGCGGGGCTCTGCCGCCGGCTGTGCCGAGCGGTGCCGCGCAGGCAGCTGGACCTGCGGGGTGGCCGCGTGCCTGTGACAGTGTGTCACCAACTCGCGTTTTTCAACAGATTCAGATATTCCACTGCTGCTTCACACAGCACGGTACATTCACTTAACCCTTTACCTTAGCGTGGTGATTATTAACTAGGAGCAAAAAACTTGGCATAATAGAGTTGCCTTATTTTTGTGTAGGTTTTCTTTTAATTGGTAGGATTTCAGACCTGTTTCATAGCCACATTTTCTAAGCAGAAAGATACTATTGTCCTTATTTTCACCTGAATCTGAAGTGGATTCTCTTAGTGATATTCTACTTGGTAGTGGCTCATGGTGAAACTAAGAAGTTTGAACTGATATAGTGGCTCTGAGAGGCCAAAAGGAGACATCCTGCTTCTGTCTGTATATCCCATATTCCCACAGTTAACGTGGCTGTGTGCTCATTGAATCTGCTCACTAAGCTGGCTGAGAACTAGCCAAGCTAAAAGGTGGCTATTGCTATGCTGATGGGTCAGATCATTGCCTAGGGAAGCCTGATGAGTGCCAAAATGTGGTAAAGAGAGAGGATAGAGGGTGAAACTGTGGCTACTGGAAAATGCAGAGGAGGAAAGAGCAGTGGAAGAGGAGGGGCAAGTAGGAAGAAAGGGAAAGTGATGGTAAACTGCTAAATAAATGTTAAATATAAATTTCCCTTCAGACTATGTAATGCTACGTGTGGAAACTTCCTTTTTTTCCTTTCTCTCTTGAGGCTGAATAGGCCTTTGAAACACTTTTGTCACATCAAGGGTTAATATTACCATTCATGAATGCAAAGAATAATCTGGTTGTATGAAAGAATATTTTGGGGGCTATAGGAGTTCTTTTCTAGTCATGTCTTCTTAAGACGTGAATGGGCTCTTTACCCAGAGGCTTAAGGGGAGCCAAGCAAATCTGCATGTGGTGGCACTGCTTCATTAGGTATCATTTCTGAAGAGTGTCTTTGCAAATTCCTCTTCAGCCTGGCAAGCAGGACCTGTAGGTAGTTTGAAGATCCATTATGGTTTTTAAATGCCCTTGGAGACTGATGGCCTGCAAAGGCTGGAGTTAAGTACTATTTTAATAACCTATTTTAAGAAAATCTTTGAAATTTTGGAAATGCCATTGTGTATAGCCTGCAGGTGAAATGACTATTTGAAAAGGGTTTGATGCATTGTGTTACTCTGGAAAAAGGGCTTGTCAGGTAATTTCTCATCTCACCAAGTATTAAAATAGCCTGCTGCCAAATGGATCTAGCTGTATTGTCAGACATGGAGCTGATGCAGTTACAAGACATTAAGAAACCTGTTCTTGGGGTTTGAATTAGAAATTTAATTCACATTTCTTGCTTATAATCACACTGAGTTGGACACAATGTTGGTGTTTGAAAGAAAAATCAGGAACACTCCAGTCACTCTAGTTAACACCTATCATCCTCTAATTTTGTTGGTCTGTTCTCTCATTTTGGCTAATGCAGCTCAGGAATGTAATCAAAAATTGTCATTATGTCGTGACTGCTCAGTGTTTGTATGACAAGTTTAATGTTCTCAGTTTCCAGTGGGCTGTCATTAATGGGAGAAGAACCAAAATGTAACAGGCACAGCAATCTGTCCTTTCAGTGAAGGAAAGGTTCACTGAAACAAATCAGTATAAGTAGTATCAATATCTTTTCTCATAGTCTACATTTCAAAAATCAGTAGAAGGTAAAAATGAATTTATTTATATGTGTGTATTCTTTTCTGCTGAGATTCAGGAACATTCTTTATGGAAATACTCTTTGTCCAATTGTATGAAATAACTGGTATGTTCATATTAATACTCGATTCTCTTAGGAGACAGCCACTTAGATTAGTATTGCTTGGAATTTATACCATAAATCTCAGTAATTGTTGCAGTGGTTTGTTGTTGCTTTGTTTAATGCCATAGCTCAGAAATGGAAAAGCTAAAGCTAGATGGATCAAAAACTTTAATAACACCAATTTAGACCTCCAGCTGAAAGAGGGAGGCATGCTGGGGGAACCTAATGATCTGTCTGAAGGAAATGGGACCTTAAACACATCTGAGGGATCTTAGCTCTCTTTAGTTCTGAGTCCTAGTCTCTAGTCCTACATCAAGGTTGTATTATTCTGAAATGATTCTTTTTATGAGTTTAAGTGCATGGAATGTATTTCATGATTGACAGTTTCACTTCATGTGTGTCATATTTAGAGAATTTAATGCCTTTAATGCCAAATAGGCATATTATATACTCTTCTAGCCTCTCATTAATTTAATAATTCTGTAAATATTTCAATAAAATATTGACAGGCCATGGTTTCAGAGTTCCATTTTGAATATTTGTATCATTGTTGGTTAAAAAAAATATAATGAATTTGCATTTTTTAAGAGTATCCCTCTACCACAACAAATTGAGCAACTTCTGTAAATAAGAGCTCTCTTGGGAGATGGCACATGTTGGCAAAGGCAGTAAGTGAGTTTTAGTAACCCTTTGACTTCAGGGAACTTTGGAAAAAAAGTTACTGCAACATATGATCACTGGCTTTCTGCAGTTTGAAACAATTCCATAAAAGATGTGCTTGAGTTCTCAAGAAGTGAAATACAGATTAGAAAAGGAGACATTTCCACACGTTATGACCACAGCTCCTACCTCTGCTTAGGCTAATTTCTCTGTGTTCAGATAATGAATCAGGGGCTTGACCTGACAAATAGTTATGTTGGGGGTTTTCAGAGTTGTGTGAGTGTCCTGTACTGGCACTAATGGGGTTTTCCAGAGCTGATCCAACACTGCAGCTGTATGCTACCATATGCAAATTAGCAATTAGAATTGGCAATATTGGTAGCCATTGGAATGGGTCTCTTTGCTGGCTCCCACTAGGGGCTTCAAAGTAATTCTTCCTCTAGATCCTTATTCCTTTGACTGCAAACATTTTTCTTAATTGCCTTACTGTTATGGTATCTTCAACAGAATTGACTACAGTACCTCAGGTCTTGGCTTGTACTTTCTCCAAACTGATAATGCTTGCTTTCCAAAAACACCTTGTGAGACCCTCAACCCCTTCCACCTCCTCCTACTTCAGCTAGACATTATCCTAATCTCCAGTCTTTCTCCTATCCTGTATTAATCCCATAAACCCTGAGCAAATCTGCCTCCCTCTGTCAGTATCTGATGAAGGTCTGGGGTGACAGCCCCATGTGCACTGTCTGCACTGACAGGCTGCAAGAAACTGACCCCAGCTTGAATCTCCCCATTTAATTGTCCCCAACAAGCAGTTAGGAAATCCACAGAGCAGCTCAAAGCACTCATAAAATGTTCTGAAAATGTTTTTTACATGCTGGTGCTTTTAGTTTTGTTGTGTATAATGCTTGTAGTATAGGACTGTCTTTGAGTTAGTGAAATTTTAAATGCCAGTTGTGAAAATAATATGAATAATATAAGGAGTGGTGAATAGGTAAGACTTTGAAAGATCATGACTGTGACTCAAGCAAGTGGGATTCTCTCCTGGTCACAAAAACATCCTGACTCTTGATTCTTCTTGCTTCTCTTGCAGAAAATTAATTTAAAATCCCTAATTAACTTTTTCTTGAATGTACTTATTCACTTGTGATTTTCTAGTTCTTGGACATAAAATCTATCTGTAGTAGAACTTGTCAAAAACATTTGATGTAAAAGTCTAGAAGTGACACAAACCCTTCTCTGCTAAAACAACATCTTGGAATTCTTTTCCATTCCCCCCCCTTTTTAAATGCTATTTGCATCCTGTCAATTTTGCTGGAAATATTTCAAGAGGGATGCTGAAATCTGACTGGAATATTATGGGAAGAATAATAGAAGAATTTAATAGAAAGTATGTTCTACAAAATGAGTATAACTCACTAAGTAGAAAGCTAATTGGTTATTCAGGAAGACACAGTTTCTTACTGATGGAAATTTGACAGTAGAAGTGAAAATGATAACAAAACTCAGTGACTGGATGTTGAAAGGTGAAATTGCTGCATGTGAGAAGAGATTTTTAAGAGGGACAGTAATTCCAGGGCAGTGACAAAAGCAAACTGATGAAACCTATCACAGAATGTGAGAACGCTCTTAGCATGCTCAAGAAAGTGACTAATTAGATGATACATAAATGGCTTAACGAAGGGCAATTAAAAAAAATTTCTTATTAATTTTTTCCAATTTCCTTTTGACTTCTCACATTTCCTGAAGAAATTCTTAAAAATTTTTACTGTTCAGAATGTGCTATTTGTCCTGGGTAGATGGTTATTTTGGCTGTCAGGATTATAATATCGTGTACAGTCCTATTGTACCAGTTACCAAGATATGTGACAGTTGCTGCTGGATCCACTTGCTTGCAGCCTTCCTTTTGGAGCTTTGAACGTTTTAAGCAGTAACCTGTTGTAACCCAAGATCAGTGATTTTCAAATAGGGACTGAATTTGCCATTCTTTTTGGTGTCATGAACCAAGAAATGTGAATATTAAGATGGTGTCTTTTCACTGTCTTTTCATGAGCCAAGGCAAATTGTGAATGAATCTGTGTAAGTCAGGAAAATCAGCCCTGCTTCTCTGTGTATTTCCTGCTTCCCATCCAACAGATGGGCAGAATGGTACTTTCCCAGCTCACAGGGAAGTGTGCCATGGTTGAATATGGACTGTTCCTTCCACAGCCACTTAGATGATGTTTGAATTTGGAACATACCATAAGTGATGGTTAGTCATTTGGTAAAATAAATATTGGGAAAAAAATCACTTTGAACAGCTTTTTGATTTATAGATGTCCATGCAAAATAACAATTGCAACCAGCCATAGTAATAATGGAATACTGCCAAAACTGTGCTACCAAAATTCAGGCCAGCCCAGCCCAGAAGCAAATGGAAGCATCTGCTTGATTTTTGTGGAAAATCCTGGAACTCATAAGCAAGTGCTCACCATGAAGTATAAGCTGCCTATGTTTCAAAGGATGTCTCTGTTGTAATTTTTTTCCTGTTGCAATAGGCCTCTGTGCCTTATTGGTCTCCAGAACTTTACCTTTTAACAAATTATTTTGGATGGCATGGACCCAGCAGCAGGCTAATGTACTGTAGTCATCATTAGCAAATGTGCTTTGCCCTTGAACAGTCTCCTATGCTAATCATCTATGCCATTACCATCCTTTTTCAGGAGTGGCTGCCCTTGCTAAAAGCAGCCTGGCCCTGTCGATTTGCCAGAGGGAGGTCCTGTCATGTGATTTAAGTCCCTCTCAAAAAAATCTCTCTGTGTGGCTTGGCTGACTTCTCAGTTCATTGCACGCTGACACTGAGTGTAGCAAGCTATCTTCACAGAGGACTGTAGTTCAGCTGATCTTAGAGGTATTTTCTAACCCTCAGTGACTCTGTGAGCTCATCTGCTGCCCTTTCTAAATGGGCACCAGACTGATGTAATTAACAGATCATGGTGCTGGGTTTGGTGAGGGCTGCATATTACTAAAAGGTGTATCTAGGAATGTAAAATCCATGAACATTCTTCTTACATGTGTATCTCTATAAATTAAATGCTCCTTCACTCAGAGATCTGGCTGCTGACAGAGTGCAGTCTGTGCAGTCTTTTAGCACCAGGGTTGCATATTGTGGTCCAATCACACTGGGTGTTTTACAAACATTCGGGCACACAGTGGTGCCAGTGGTGAGCTTATAAACTTGGAAAGTGAAAGGGGTCTTCATAAAAGTCTTGGCTGTGAATCTGTGATGCCTTGTATGTGCTACCTTTTCTGATAATGTTAGAGACCTTATCAATACCAGGTGAAGTGTGCTGTTAGAAAACATGTTTAATATACTCTAAATAACATAACATGATTCAATGTTTACGGTGACCAAAGCTCACATAAAACTAGCTGGAATTACTTAGCCTTCTACTCTCCTAACTTATAACTCCTTTTCTGACTTGGCTGTCTGCATTTATTCTAGGCAATAGCCTAGCTTAGGGTGTTTATAGTGTTTTTTCCTAACAATACCTTCCAGTTTGGGACAGATGCAGAACATTTCACTACCTGAAAGGTTACAAAATTTAATCAGAAGAGTAGAGCATAGTGTGTCATGGTCCCAAACACACAAAATATGAGAGTAAACTGATGTTTCTGATGAATGGTCACTGGTAGAGGGACATTTCTCTGGGCTGTAATACTAACAATGCAAGATGAGGGGAGAATTAACCCCAGAAAGCATATTTAAGACCAGAAAAAGAAAAAATTAGGAAAGCATACAGGAAGTCCACTACTCGCTTTTGATTTGGTTTCATTTTATTTGTGACTATTTCATGTCAATGACTAAATTACAGATGTACCTTAACATCTCTGGAAACATTCAAATAGATCATGCTTGAACTTCTGGAAGATATCTAATTGTAATTGGAACCTCAAGAACACATGAACCAGGATATTGTGAGGTTCAGAGATCGTGATGAACACTAGGAAAAAGTTAACTGATACATGAGAAAGTAAGTTGCTGAAGAAGCAGTTTCGTGATCTATCGTTTGGCCTTTTGTCTGGCCTTCATCAGGTATATAATAACAAAGCTGGAAAGCTCTTTGATCAGCAGTTCAGCTCCCACACTGGGAATGAGGCAGGGCTTGCTCAGCTGATACCTCATTGTGACAAAGAATTTGAGTTACAGGAGGGACATAGAGCAGGAGTTGGTGTGGCATCAGTAAAAACAGTAGTAACCTTCTATCAACCACTGTCTGCAGGAGAAGAGCATGGACAGGTTAACCAACAGCACATCTAGTATTACTTGTTCAGCTGCAGTGAAGGAAGCACTTTCAAAAAAGGAAACACAGAAACTGGCGTTCCTCCCGGGATGAGCCTGCCAGGGCTTGTAGAGCTTGGCTGTCCATGGTGGGTGGGGAGATTCTAGACATGTTCTGTCAAACCCTGGCATCTTCTGCCTATGAAGGAGGGCTGTGTTGTGTTCTGACAGGTAAATATGGGATGACACAGTAGCTGTGTGGAAACAACATAGTGACACAATCATCAGACCACATGAATCTCATCGAGAGCAGAAAGAGACGGCTTGAGATGGCATCTAATGCAAGAGAGAGTTCTTTCTTTTTTGAAGTCCTGATGTGATAATGGTTCTTTCTGAGGGTACCAGCTGTCCCCTTTGCTTTCTGTACTGGATTAAACTCATATTGCCAAGGAAGTGTCTGTAGGTGCTTTACACTATGACTGTCAGTCATGTGGGTACTGACACACACTTCATAGTGACTGATAGTGATCCTTCCAGCCTGCAGCATGCGGAAATTGTTATTAACAACTCAATGTATTTCAGTCTAGGACAAATTTAAGTCTAGGACTTAAATATATGGAACCGAAAATTTATGAAACCTCAATTTACAGGGCCTGACCCTCTGTGTCGGTTCACCAGTTCCCATCTAGTCTAAGTTCCCTAAGAATGATGTGAAACCTTCAATTTTTGGTCAACAATGCACAGAATCATGTCTGTTTGTGAGCAGCTTTGGGAACTGTCAAGCAGCATGTGGTTCCAAAGAGCTTTAGTCCTGTGAGGTACAGCACAAAGTTTGCTCCTGGGGTTTGGGGCGGCAGGGGAGTAGTTCAATTATTTGTAGAGATCAAATTTATTAAAGAAGGTTCTGGCTGTACAATGTAATTTCTTTATAGTATCCACTGGAACATTGCAAGCTTGGGCTGATGGAGGGGCCAGCCAAAGGGTTTAGCACCTCATCTGCACTGAGGTAGTTAGCCAAAGGAACATTACTCTTGCAGTGCTCAAAATTGCCTGGAAAGCTTTAAATAATTTTCAGTGGCATGCTTAAGGTAGTTTTTGGCTCATTCATAGGCTCCTGAGGGTAGTTTTCTAAAACAGTGTTTCTTGTGAATGTCTTTGTAAAGACATATACAAATACAATATTCACTCCCCTAGCACTGACTTTGTAAGGAACATTATCATTGTCTTCTATTTTGAGAGACGTTCTAGAGTTATGCTGAGAATAATAACCTGAATTTAGCCTCTGCTTGGAAGCCCTTGGAAAGCTCTGGGTAGATGAGAATTAATCTCTACTTTCTGCAACTCTTACTTCAAGAAGGTAATTTCTGTGTACTTCATGAACGTCTTGAAAAGGAAGTGTTTATTTTGAAAATAAAAGTTCTTGAACTTCAAGCAAAAACACCACTTTGGGAATGGACTTTCTCCATCTTTACACTCAGTTTTGCATGGATCACAAATGCAAATACCAAAACAGTAGTCATCCTTTACTAATTTAGGCATCTCTGAATTCTAATTCTTGAGTAACATGTTGATAGAGTTTAGTTATGTTTCACTATGCAAAACAATGTCTTGAAATACAAGGATTAATTAGAAAAAAGTCTCATCTTGTTGCAAGGAATTTGCTGACTCTTTTTGGACTCAATTGAGCAATCCCAGGGCATGGTAATCTCTTCAGTGCAGGAGCTGAGGAGGTAAAGAGCACCTATAAATTAAGCATTTGTTGTTCAAAACATATAATTATGAAATCTGTCTGGGCAGATTCAAGTTGATGCTTGTTGCCTGGAGACAGAGAATATGGGAAATTACAGCTATTAAGTCTATAGAGGACAATTTGGGCAGGGGGCAAATACACAAAACAAACGGCATGGATGTGCTTCAGTATATTGAAATACCCTGCAGTGCAATTGGAAGTTTCTGCCAAAAAGCTCTTTTGAGAACACAAATCTTTTATTTCTAGTAGCAGCAGCATTGACAGATGACAGCGAAGACACACATCATCCTGGGTATTATGTAGTCAGCTGGGAGCTCTATAGTCCCTGTATGAGGGGGAAAGGAAATAAGATTACCTTGGCATTTCCTGAGCCTTTTGGGCTTTGTTTTTGGCTAGTCAGCCATTACCAAAACAAACAGGGCCAAATTCATTCTTCGAGTATCTTTGAAGTCAGAGGAGTTATAACTGTACAAGTCTCAAGCTTCTCAGTATAAAGACTGTGCTGAATCTCACAGGAGAATCCCCTTTTCAGAGCTTTTCTCTAATGGTTGCACTGTTTAGCATGGCTTTTCATTATTCATGATGAGTCATGCTGCTGCCTGTTCAAAAGCTGCATTTACAAAGATGTGGTTTTGCCTTTTCTCAGTTTTCAGTGAAACTTGAAAAAAAATCTCATGAAACAATTAAGAATCATGCCTAGGCCCATCAGTGTGGGAAAATTAGGAGATGGGTCAGCTAGGGTAAAAGGCATTTCTGTGAAATGTTTTGTTTCTACCATTGCATTTAAAGGTCTCTTGATGCCCAAAAGTCTTCATAGGGTTCCTTTTGCTATTTGATTGCTGTGTCTTTACCTCATCTTCTCTGATGTGTGTAAAAAGTCAGGTAGGCCTGGTGCCTTTACAGTCTTTCACCTAGGTTGCAGTCAAGGTTACTAGCAGGGAAAAATGTTTGTTCTCTTTCCCCCTAACCCTTAATGTAGGGACTTATTTTATCTACATCATAAACTGATACAAAAAGTAGTGGAAGTTTTTTGCATAAATGTTTGTGTGATCCCACTAGGAAGAGCACAATCCATGTTCGGATTTTTTTCCACTAGCTGCCTTGTACTCCTTGTGATGGCTTTTTTCTTGGGGAATTGCTTTTTCTGTACCTGATAATCCCCATGGTAGTTTTCCCCAATACCCCAACTTCAGCATCATGTTATAAAGATTTCAACAGGACCGACTCACATCTCTTGCAACCTTGAGCAAGTTGCAAATACTTGGCATTCCAGTTTATGTAGCAAATACTTGCCTCCAAGTACTTGCTTCTGGGAGGCCATCACAGTGAAACTAACTGATGGGCAAGTCCAGGCTTGGAGACAAATGTTTGTTAATTTTCCTACTTTATTCTCTCTCATATAACATCTGCTGTATTTTCCAGCTTACTGTGCTCAGCTAGCACTGCCAGCATTGGCTGTTTCCAGACTAATGGAAACTTTCTCCTGAGTGAGGCAAGTTGCAATGCCATCTATTTGAAAATGGAAAATATCTGTAATGTTTACGTACAAAGATATTACCATAAATATAGAAACAAAGCACTGTTTGTGCCCAGATCTCAAATATATCTTTGAAATAGCTCTGAGCTGAAAAAATGTTTGGCAGTGTGAAGGAAGATGAATGCTCTAAACATCCCATTATGAAATGCAAAAGTTTATTATTTTATTTTGCTTTTGATCTCTTTATTCCCAAAGGATGGCCTTTTGAAAAAGGAAATGGGGCAAACAGGAAAAGAAGGCACTTAAGTATAAGCACAACTGTTGCCTGAATTGTTGGCTTGATTTTATCACATTCTAGATAGAGGAATTGAAGGTGGATGGATTCACACCCAAATTCCATTGTAGTGATCAGCAGTAACTTTAGAACTGGGCTCAAGGGCCTCTTGTCCACCTCCATGTACAGCTATTAAAGTGCAAGGATCTCTCTTTGTCCTGATGTACTTTTAGTTGGTTGATCCTGTTCTATAACAGGAGTGGGTCAGGTATTATGGGTGCTTCCACAGTGACAGAGAGGTCTGTAACCCTTAAGAGACATCCTGTGTAATTTTTCTGACGGGGATTCAGGATCCTACAAATCTGCCTTTTTGTTCTCAAGGCAGTGTTTTCAGGCCTCCCAAAAAAAGCACAGCTAGTGTTTATTCCTCCTCTGCAATTTGCAGCTGGAATTGCACAGTATTTTGCTCAGGGTAGAAAATGCTGCTATCTCAAGTTATTTCTCAGATTAAGCTACTGTATGGAATAACTGTATAGTTATGGCAGTTTTGCACATTTAAAAATAGAACTGCACAAATTAAACTATAAGTAAATGGACATGTAAAAAATACTTCAACTTTCTGTAACAAGCTTTAGACAGATCAGATTTCATCGTTAACTATTTAGATATTGTGATCTCCCTGCCTCAAAATCAGATTAGGAAATGGAAATAGATTATTAACTGAATGTTAATGCTGTTTATGTCTATATATTACAGAGGGAGCCACGCTTTTCTGTAGATTTCATGTGGCACTTGCCAGAAAAGTACAAGTAAAAATATCAGCAAAAAGTCCTGTTTCACATAAGCTTATTTGCATATTTATATAGACTATTTAATTGCTAGAAATGGTTGCTTTGTAAGAGGAGTGTGTCATCCATAATTTGGTGTCTGGACCCCAGCAGACACTTTGAGAAAGAACTTCCAGTAGCTTTTATGTGTTTGTTTTCATAAGAACATTCATTGGCAGGCCTGTCAAGTGTTTGCTGTGTCAATGATCTCTCCAACGTCTTTCTTATGTGTGTTAACTGCCCAAAAATTGCTTTGGCATTGCTCATTTCAGGGATTATACTATAGACTGAAAGTAAATACAATGCTATGAAGTAAACCTGGAAAAAATTCACCTCCTCTTCCCTAATTTTATTTGTTCATAGGTCTATGTTGACTATTTCAACCAATGCCTGGCTCATCCAAAATAGAAAATTACATATGAATTTGAGAATTAAGCTATCAGCATAGCACCACTGAGTTAATTTGTACCTCAATGAATCCATAATGAGATATTTTAACTTGTTTGCATTGCCTGACACACTTTAAATATTAAACTAATATTATTACTGTCCACTAAACATGAGTCCTTCCCAAGCTGGGAATATTCCTTATCAAATCTGAGTAATCTTTCAATTGAAATCTCTCTCAGGCAACAAATGGAGTGGGAGTCTCTGTAGATAATGGCTATAGGTAAGTACTGTTCACAGGTGCCTTCCCTTTCATACTCACTGCCTGCCATCAGCCACCAGGAAACCTGGCTCTTGGAACCTCCTTAGTAATCAGTATGGACAAAGGGACTTCAAGAAGTGCAGGAATTAAAAGGAATAGGAGAAATGTTTTGGCTTTTGCATAAGCAGAGGAATGCTTTCTATAATTATAATAAGTGAAGGTTTGGTGCTGCGTGTAGAAAACTATAGGTAGGGAAAACTCTATAGCCCCATCTTTGTAGTGTTTGCTAGGAGTCACATTGTCCTTTGGCATGTACAGAAATGCATAATGCTGGCGAATCTGACTCTCTATTTCCTTTGCCGATTGTGAAATCCCACTGGAATTTCAAAACTTGAAGTGTCTTTAAACAAATAGAAGCATCTCTCAAGTCGTGATCATGTTCAGTGAGTACTGGCTTACTCTGATTCAAATGCTTTTGTTAAGTTACTCTGTTTTGTAACAAAAATACCACCTGGAAGGGCTGGAAAGGTGTTGAGCTGTGGTTGCCACAGCTGAGTCCAGCTCTGTAGCACTGCTGGAAATTGTGTGCACCGCAGTGGAACAGGCTGGTGCTGCTGTCACTCTGAGTCAGCCCAGACTTCACCCCAACACCCAGCCTTCCTACCCTCCCCTGATCCCCTTTCCCTTCAGACTTTCATGGCAAGGCTATTGTGCCTTTTCTTTCCTGCTTCCAAGTGCTTAAATTAATGAACTCATACAGGTTCCTATTGCTCTGTGTGCCCATAAACCCTGCTATCAGCTGCAGGGCTGGTTGTGACTGATTTGTGCAGGCTGAAGGTGACACAGACAGTGCCAGGCACTCACAGGGCTGCTGTTTGCCCTCTGTCTTTTGCTCTATAGAGCCATGTTCTATCACTTCTGACACAATCCCACTGGGAATTTTTTAAAAAACATTTTTTCTGATGCAAACTAGAAAAAGAATGGCACTACAGCGCTGCTGAAAATCTGGAAAACATCTATGTTTGTCTGGGTCATGGATTTTGAGAGGAACTTACCATGTTTAGCCAACAGAAGCACACAAATACTGAGATTTTATATGTCATTTCCTCAGGAAAAGAAGGCTATAGAAATCAATGGCCATTTGTTGGACTAAAGTTGCTAAAATTTTATTTCAGCTTCAAATTTCTCTGTGCCTGAGATTGGATGTATTGTAATTTTTAAAATAAGTGAAATTTTTAAAACAATAGTCAATAAAAATCTTAACTACATTAACCTGCATCTGCTTAATACTCTCACAGGAACTTAGTGGAGGAGTTCTTTGTTGAGATAGGTATCCTGAGATTAAACTAATTTCATGCCACTATTTTTTAGAAGTTTGTGGACAATGTCATTCCACCAATTTCATGTTCAAGCTTCAGCATAAAAGGTAGATTTCAGAGTTCAGTAAAGTGCCCTAGAATTCCTACAACATTGATCAGCTTTGATTTTCCTTGCCCATCTTTGTGTCCTTTCACACAGTGCTTTGGGTGCTTTGTGTAAGCATCGATATTTCTGTTGTGATGTGCACAGTGAGTGGTTGACAGTGGAACTGAGATTTGACATTCCTAGGTAATCTGTATGGGAACAATTTGATTTGTAACTTAACATATTAAAGGAAGAAAACCCCATATTTTATGTTACCTGTATGATTTAAATGAAATAATGAACATCAACAGCTATAGTGAAAGCATGGGAGAAACTTACTAATTTTTCAACCAGTTCCTAATTCATCTGCTTGTGTTCCTAAAACAGACAAATATCTCTACCAAAACTGATAAAAAACAATGAATGTCCAAGACTCTAATTTACCACTGGAAGGCAAAAGTCATTGTGGTTAATCTTCTCTGAGACTTAAATCGGAAATGAATATTCTGCTTATCACTATTAAAACAGAGTGAGACAGAAAGGTAAATGGTCAGGGGAAATGTCTTCTTCATGCAAAAGAAAAGCTCTGTCTGTGCAGGCATTTATAAACAGGTTGAGGGCTAGGGAGGGGAGGGGCAAAATACAACAGAAAATTGAGATTTTTCTCTTATTTCAATCTGAGGATATAATTTAGAGAGGCAAGAAGAAGATTTAAATACCTATTTTCAGCAACTTAAACAGAAGGTTAATGTGCTAGAGTGTTTGAAAGGTGAAATAACCAATTCTGAGAGTGAGAAAAGCTGAGCAGGAATTGTAATTTATGGAGGTTAGGGACTGAGGAGTTAGACAAAATCATCATGCAAATGTGACTTCTGATAATGGAATCATCACATGAGATAGCAGGAAACTCAGTGTGGGGGTGTTTAAAGCAATCCATTGCTGGATGCAGCTCTGAGGTGTGAAGAATATGCACAGAGCAAAGCAGAAGTAGTATTTGTTTATATATTTATTATACATATATATATTTTTTACTTGGTGATGGCTCTCCTCACAGTGCTTCTTGATGCTTCTCCTGATCATACAGAACGTTTAAGCAACTAGAACTGGCTAACTAGACTTGCATGTTAAAATAAATTGTTCTAGTTCTGATGGTGAAAAAGTCTTGTTTAAATTAAGACCAAAACACAGGATCTGTGTATCTATATAAATTAGAATTATTGCTATGCATTGCTGCTTTGCTGATGGCCAAATCAGCCCAGTGACCACTGTATTTTTCTGTATTCAAAGTCACTATCTAATATGATTTCATGTCACAGAAGCAGGTTTAGAACAATTAGATTAAACCCACCTGCATTTCAATAACACCATCTTCTCTCTTCTCCATTTTTCTATCTTCTCTCATCATTTCCCCCTTGTCCCTCAAGAATAGCTGCAGTCACAGGCACACATATATTTTAAGATTTATGTAGCTCTGCCTTTGAAATACTTATCCATTGTCAGCTGGCACAAATGCATTGGAGTTACAGTGCATTCATACAAATAGTTTTCTGTCCTTTCTTCCCACATCTGAAAGCACAAGAACTCATACTCCAGATCCACATCGTAACTGTAGATGTATAAACTCGGAGCTTTTTTTAGTAAGAAAAGCAGAATGAAGAGCGGGATGAAAATACTATATAAAGACAGATTTTGATTGACAAATATCTTAAGAAATAGATTTTAAGAAATAGTGACCTTACCTTTTTCGTTGTTGATGTTCAGAAACCAAAGTGTGAGACTGCATTTTGATGTCACATTTATCACCACTTTGCAATTGACAACGAGGTAGAGGACTGGAAGCAGATACGTCTGAGATTATAAATCCTTTTGGTGCTACGTTACTGTGCTTTCTTCATGCCCATATCTATCCAGGTAAAGTCTTTTTTAGGCCTAAGATAAACAGATGGAAACAGATATTTTAGAAATGTCCACGGTGGGCTAAGGAATACTTGCTAAAGACTTTTCCTCTGATAAATCAGTTATCATTGAAGGGACCTACTTGTATGTCAGTTAAAATCTAGTAAATTTTTAACCTGCTAACTAAGACACCTGGGGCTGTGTGATTTATAAGTGGGTGTAGCCCTCACTTTGGCATTTATTGTAGCCCTTTGTTCTGGACATATCCCAGCTAAATTAGCGGGTGAGGTAAAGACTGTGATTTACTGTAATTTCTGAACAGATAAAAATGCTGGGCAGGTGCTAAAGGTTGTTTTTTAAAAAAATTATAAACTTTCATATGATGAACTGTTTTAAATGAAATTGTGTCTTGACAGTACTCAGGAAAAAACACAGCAAACACATTCTGAAATGGAACTTCTGTGAATAGGAATGCTGAATTTCCTTAGTGATACAATGAGAATGCTATGCTGGATATGTAATCAATACATGTTTTGTTTCATGTAAAATTACTTTGAAAGCAATCATTTCATGGCACCTGTTGGATTTTCCTCTGTCGAGTTTCATGACACCTCGATTTATCCATTTAGTTGTGTGGGAAGAATGAGAGGGAATGTGGCTCTTTGTGACAGGATGGCCTCTGAGCCATATCTCAGACTCTGCAGCATTCAACATACACTTCCATAACAGAGAATATCTCCATCAAATCTGCAGGGGGTTTAGCCAAAGGAATATTTGTTTTGAACTATTCAAGCTGTATAAGAGACAGACTGAATAATCTGGAAAAGCTGCTTCCCTAAACAGATGTGCCAGGAACAGATATTTGCTTCAGGAACAAAGAGCTAAGGAAGCAGGGAGATAGGTCAGAAATGTGAGGGACCCTAGACCTTTGCAGTGGAGTTTTCACGGACTGGTAAATCTCTGAACTAGAAGAGAAAAGCGTGGTCTTTCTATTTCTTTCCATTTTGCCAACGTGGGATCTCTTTGCTTTGTGGAAATAGTCAAAGGCCAGCTGGGCTATTGTTATATGTTTTGTAATATGAGTAAAAGTAGCTTGGCACGGGCTTTGGTTAGCACAGAACACCAGCTGTGTGGCAATCTGTGACCAAGACCACACGACTTGGCTGATTCCAGCTGTGTTCTGCCAGCAGAGTGTCCCAATTCCCCGAGGTGGCTCCTCCTGGCTGAGGTTACCAGCTAGAAGTAAGGTCTGTTCCTTGCTGATGGGGAGATCTACTGACTTTTGAGACTTACTTGTCACAGGGTGTGGCCCGTTTCCAGCAGAGACTGAAGGCTGGTGAACTCTGTCATGGTGCCACCTCCTAGTTTTCCTTCCCGACTTCTTCCCATCTTTTGGATAGGTTAGACATAAGAGAAGGGGAAAATATGGTTTTGTAGGTGTCCTTTCTTCACTTGGCCAGGTAGAACTCCTACAGGTTGCTTTATTCTCCTCTCTGTGATACCCTAGTTATTTTTATTTTTTTTCAGGAAAAGTTAAGAAAAATACGTTAAATGCTAGTAAGGAAATAATTTCAAAGGAGGTTAAGAGACTAATCTTTAACGGCAATGGATATCAACTCCTTTAGTTGAGATTTGCATCTTTAGGCTGCATAGGAACCCAAACGCTGTGATTTTGCAGACGTTTCCTTTAGGAGGATGCTGTGCCTTGCAGCCCTGCTGGGTGCCTGAAGTGTGTTTGTGTGTGTGTGTGCGTGTGTGTTTCTGTGTGTGTGTGTTTGTGTATGTGTGTGTGTATATGTCTGTGTGTTTGTGCGCGTGTATGTGTTTGTGTGTATGTGTGTGCGTCTGTGTGCGTCTGTATGTGTGTTTGTGTGTGTGTGCGTGTGTGCGTGCGCGTGTGTGCGTGTGTGCGTGCGCGTGTGTGCGTGTGTGCGTGTGCTTGTGCGTGTATGTGTGTGCGTGTGTGTTTCTTTGTGTGTGTGTTTGTGTGCGTGTTTGTATGCGTGTATGTGTGTCTGTGTTTGTGTGTGTATGTGCGTGTGTGTGCGTATGTGTGCGTATGTGTGCGTATGTGTGCGTATGTGTGCGTATGTGTGCGTATGTGTGCGTATGTGTGCGTATGTGTGCGTATGTGTGCGTATGTGTGCGTATGTGTGCGTATGTGTGCGTATGTGTGCGTATGTGTGCGTATGTGTGCGTATGTGTGCGTATGTGTGCGTGTGCTTGCGCGTGTATGTGTGCTTGTGTGTGTCTGTGTGTATGTGTTGGTGTATGTTTGTGTGTGTGTGTGTA
>VYXD01006830.1:1628600-1645623 GCA_013397195.1 Hylia prasina
CGTGTCTATGTGTGTGTATGTGTGTGAATGTCTGTGTGTGTGTGTGTGTGTCTGTGTCTGTGTGTGTCTGTGTGTGCGTGTCTATGTGTGTGTATGTGTGTGAATGTCTGTGTGTGTGTGTGTGTGTCTGTGTCTGTGTGTGTCTGTGTGTGCGTGTCTATGTGTGTGTATGTGTGTGAATGTCTGTGTGTGTGTGTGTGTTTGTGTGCGTGTGTTTGTGTGTGTGCGCTCCCCGCGCTCTGCCGCGCCCAGCTCTCCCTCTGGCGGCCGCTGCCGCTCCCGGCCTTACATCTTATTTGGGCATATTTCTCTCTGCAATTGCTTTTTAAAATGATCTATAAAAATGCACAAGTGAAATTTTTTTTTTTTGCTACAAACCTATCAGCATTTTTAAAAAGGGGTCAGAAGTTAAGGAATGATAGAATTTATGTAATTTTTATGCATCCCTTATATATATTTAATAAAGGCTTACAGTGTTTCATGTTCAAGTGTTACAAAGGTTTCATTCTGGTCTACTGTGAATGGTTTAGTCAATTTTGAATAGAAAAAAAAAAAGCCTGAGTTATTACATTAAAACCAGGATGGGTTTGTAATGAAGTTACACAAATATTGAGAAAAGACTGGAGTGCAGATGGACCTGCCAGACTTTGGTAAAAAAATTTACCTCCATAATATATATATATATTTTTTTTTGTTTATTCATGAAAGCATTATCTGTGTCTATGTGGTGCATGAGGCAGGATCGTGCAGTCAGTGCTCTGCAATCAAAACTATGCACACATGTGCATTAAGGACCACTGACCACTTTGGATTTACATAATACTGAGTTCTTTGTCTTGATCTAGTAATGTCTGTGGCTTGAAATTAATGTTATTTGCTGGACTACAGGATTTTTGTTTGTCTGAAGAGGTGATTTTTGTTCCCTGAACTGCTACACAGTATTATAGATGTCATAATACTTTTTTGGTTACTTTCTTTTGACTCTTGCTACAATTGAATTTTAACCCCAAACTGCTTCAAAGCTAAAGAACACCTTTTCCTCCTCTGTTACAACATCATCTTTTTCACTGTTGCTCAGTTTAACTAGAACAGAAAAGAACTGAACAGTTCAGGGCTGCTAATGGATTTATGCTTCTTTATTTTTTGTTCTACTGACCAGGTCTGAGAGGCAGAAGCAAAAGTGTGTGAAGTCTCAACTTCTCTGCGTGGTTCTCTTGTAGTGCCACCTAAATCAGTCAAGAGCTGTACGTATTTGGACTTTCTTAAAATTGGATAAAAATACTGAGATATTGAAATGCTAGTTCACAGCTAGATTTGAAGTCTCTCCAGGTTTGCAAATATTACCCATGATCATTAAGAACTAGCAACTGCAGTGGATAAAAATTGTGTTTCGTTTGGCACCAGATCACCATTGACAATAGTATTTTGAAATTCCTTAAGAAAGAAATTCTTTAGTGTGTTCTAAACATTTCCAGATAAATATACACAATTGCTATTGTCTTCTAGCCCCTCACAGAGTGCTGAGAATAGATTGTTTTGGAGTTCTGTTACTATATTTAATTTCTCTCTGAATAAAAGGAATTTTCTTTCCATTGAGGCATGTCAACATACCTTTAATTAATTTTGTGTGATTAGATTAAAAAAGCAAACTGAGAGTGTCAAAGGTCTTAAGCCTGTAAAAAAATCCTGATTTTTCTTCTGTCACCTGAATGTCACTAGAGAAACATCCAAGACACCAGAGGAGACTCTGCTTTGTGCTTAGCTCTGTGGCTTATGCTGCACAGATGCTTTCACTTGATTGAAATGTAAAAGCAATTTTTACTCTTAAAGGGAGTAAGATTACCTTAAATTGCCTTCTTCCATTACCTTTGATTTTTAAAAAAATTCCTGCCTATCTGTTTGGCTTTTACATAGCATCACTTTACTTTGGAAGATGCATCCTGATTCCACTTTTCAGAGGAGCATCTCTGAATGTAGTACAAAATAATTTTTTTCCCTCTGCATATCATGCTGCTCGGATCTCATGCAGAAGAATTTATAGTGTGTCTAGATGAGTAGTTTAGTTCAGATCAGGAATGTGCTTCTGGAGCTAATCTGCTTGTCCCTGGTAAATGTGCTTTGATTCCTACCATGGGGCAGTCTTTGGGTGCTTTATTGGATCTCTCTCAGATTAAACTGAAAGAACAATGCTTTCCAAGAGCATTTTCAATGCTCACTGACTGCATTCAGTCCCTAGTGGGACCAGATTTGTTCTTTTTTGAGATAAGCACTAATGAAATATTCATGGTAGCACGTCAGGTCATCAGCACCAAGTGTCTCATGGCACAGCTCTGTTTCTGTGAACCCCAGTCCTTGCTGATGTGTACATGGCCTCTGGCTTGTTGTCATGGTCACTTTTAGCAGAGGTGGTCTCTGACTCTTTGGTCTTGAAAGTACTTGTGGAAATCTCTTAACAATTACTCTTCTGTGGGGCCACACCCCCAATTGCACTTCTCTGTATTAGGAGGGAAGAAGGAAGGAAACCAGTTCTCTACGAGAGCCCAGTCTGTGATTTTACTGTATACATGTCAGATTGTTCAGTGCTGAGGTTCTGCTTTGCTTAAACTGGACAAGGTGGAATCAGCTGTGTTTGAGTTCAAATTATCCCCAGAATCAGAGCATTCCCCAGGTACTTTCTGGAGCTTAGCTTCAGGTTTGCCCCATCTACAAAAGTAGGGGAGAGGAAAGAGACAGAAAAGGAGATTTGCAAGTGACAAAATAGATCATCCTCTCTTTATGTCATATAAATAACTGGTTCTGGAGTCTTCTGGGTAGATTTTCACTTCCATATTCTGTCTTGCCTTTCCAAAAACCTTCTCCAAAAAAGAAGTGATAGAAGCTGAACTTCAAAAAAGCATGTTTCTTCATGTAGTATGTTTTGGATAAAGCTTGACTCTAGTGAGACTAAAAGAAAAGCATATTTCAATACTGAACTAATGCAGTCCCAATGGAACGCTTCTGGTCTGACAGGGACTTAATGGTAGGGCAGTGAAGCAAATTTCAGGATTTTAATGAGCAACAAAATGCTGCCCTTTGTGCTACTATTAATAGACTAAACTTGGTTAAATTAGAACAGAAGCAGTTTGCAGACTGAGATGTAGGTATGCTGTGGGAAATACTAAGGTCTACGCAAGTGACATAGTAAAGATTTTGGGTATAAATAATAGCCACACATTAGGAAATTGAATTGTTAATGCTTCCTCAAGTCTGGGTTTGGTATGGGTATTTTTTGTTTCTTTGTTTGTTGGCTGATGTTTTTGTTTGGTCCTGTCTGTCTATCCTGTCTGTGTCCCCCTCCCACCTTCTCCCCCCACTCTTTTTTCCCTGCTCTGTAGCAGTTCTCTGTAGATTCAAATGAACTCTGGAATAGAGAAATTCAAATCTGAATAGACTGAGATAAAATATCCTCATTAAATGGGAACACCTGGTGCCTATAGGACAGTTCAGAGAAATTTTGAGTTGATCCTGGTTTTCTGAATTTTATCATGATTTAGCACTTGTAGTTTTAAACTATGTTTGAAGCTAGCACTCATTAATACATCTGAGGTTGATGTATCTCTAGCACCTAAAAAAAGGAAGTGATAAGAAAATTATCCTCCTTAAGATTTTAGGTAATTATTCTATAGAATTAGGATAATCTGTGGTAAAAGTACTCTCCAGTTACCACTTTAGTCCAAGCAAGTGGTTTGAACTGAGCACACAAAATACTTGATGTGCTTCAGGTATGAAACATGTTAGTAACTTTTGTTTCTCTTTGGAGGTCTGAAGCAGGAAATAAACTTCACAGGGATGCTATTGGAGCAGTGTGTTATTAACTCCTCTTTGCAGTCAAATGAAGCCCTGAAGAAATTGGAATAAAATTCAGATGTCTTAATGAAACAGCATTTAAAAAATTCTATTATTTATCAAGCTAATAGTTGCTTCAAAATTTTGCTTTGTTAACTGGAAAGCATTAAAAGCTCAAAACCACTGTGAAGGATGTCATGAAAAAAAATATTAATGAAATGTGCTCATCTCCAGATATATGTTCTCATGTATAAATATCAGGGCTCTTTAATTGACAGCTATTAAATATTGTGGTTATAATGGCTGAGTTAGCAGCCTCAGCTGCTGACTGACATTCAATATTGCCAATGTTTTTCTCTCTTGGCTATAAAAATGGGGCTGGGGGGAGGGAGAGAGCCTTGATCTGCTTTTTACTACTGGGAAGGTGCTTAAGATGCCAATGAAAAACTCTCCTATCCCCTCTTTCAATATGTATAGCAAGTGCATTCAGCCTGTCCTTGCCTTCCCCCTGTAAAACAACATTTGTTACTTGAGACTGAGCTGTGCAGATTTCTGGGCTTCTCAATGCTTGTGCTACAATATAAAGATCATAGATCTCATTCCCCTGTAAGGACACCTTTTTCTGCAGCAGAAACTCATTAATTTTAATATACACCAGTGAAGCAGCTGAGTGGGCTTTGAGGTCTCCTTCATAGCAGCATGTTCTGTTGCTTCTGCACCACGGAGTTCATTATTGTTTTATTAATAAAGCAAGGAGGAATACAGTGTGTACAGTCCTAATGCTGTCTTGCTCAGATATCACAGGCCATCAGCACTCTTCAGAAACATAGAGAGTCTGCTTGAAAATTGAAATGAAACGTTCTTTGTTTTGTTTAATCCCTGAGTGAGGAACATGGGTCACATATTTCTACGTGGTTTGCCTCTTTATTTTCTTCTTACTCTACAGTTCCATAGGTCAAGGCTATGAAAACTGGTGGTGTAAGAAATAAATACAATGTTATATAGGGCTTGTCTGCATTTCTTCCACCAGCAACTGTATGAAAGGTGGTTCCTCAAGCCTCCAATATTTAACTGCGCTGACATGAGTACTTTTAGAGATACATATTTACTTTCTATGTTGCCTCATTAGGATTGATACTTCTTTTAAACCTTGGGAGCACTTCTACCATTTCCCAAGTGGGCTGAAAGTCTCAGCCCAGGATGCATAAGGAGATATTCATCCAGTATTCAGGCAGTGAAGATTTTTAAGGGAGGCATGCAGTGGTGCTCAAGACCTGCCTGTATTGGTTCAGGTCCAATTCAGATTTGAATTCAGAATGGAGGTTTCATGCAACTGCCCAGACCCTTTGTCCCACTTCTGTTCTGTCATTACAAAAATAAATAGAATACAGAATCTTTAAGTTTCAGCACAATGTCATTTGAACTTAGGCGAAATAAGTGGTCACTTCTGCATATTCAAATATTAGGATGTTTTTACTTTGTTCATTAAAGAAGTGTTTATTTAATTTGTGTTTTGATTCCATAGATTTTCTCAGGACTTGGATGTGGAAATTAAAACTAAACAGATATTTTAATTGTTTCTAAGACCAAGTTTCCCATTTCTTTTCTCTTTTTTAGGTTCATCTCTGCTCACAGTCCTTATGTAAATATGCCCTTTTTTTTCTGGTTTGCCCCAAGACTTATTCATTCTAATTTACAGGCCTCAAAGTCTCCTTTGTACGCAGTAATTCCCATACCCTGAAAAATGTGCACCACAAGCTCCAGCAGAGGCTTATTTAACCTGCCTCTCCTGTTTCAGGAAAAAGAATGAAGGAAAACATATTGGAATGTCTCCCCATGCTGCTATGGTGATTGATTAGTGTCCTGTCAAGAGCTGCATGCCTTGATTGATGTGTGCTGTGATAGAGGGATGTGCTGTGCTTGCTTGTTTGCAGTGCCATGGACAACAGAAATGTTCTCTGTAGCATCCTTCTGCTTTGCACTTGGAACTGGGGTGTGGCTGGGCAGCAGAGAGGCAGCCTTGCTCTCCTGGCCTTGTTACCTACAGAACAGGTTAGGCGAATCCTGTAACAGGAAGACAAAGCAGCTGGGCATGTTTGGCTAGGCAGACTTTTGCCTGGCATGCACAGAGACAGAGAGCTTCTGTGAAGATCAGAGTAGACAAAAAGCCAAGTCTTGGAAATGCTCCAGGAAAAGCCTTTCCTCAGAACCCAGAGCGGTATGCTGCAATCTAAAGATGGAGCAAAGTTTATTGTATGTATTGTTCTTCCCCATGTCTGTATTAGTGCCAATGTTTTCACAGTTCCCTCAGAGTTTTACCTGCCACCAGAAATCCAGAATTTAGCCAGATGAATGTTTCTGAATCTTTCACAGTGCTCTGGCTGCCAGACATAGGAGAAGGAGGTGAAGATTGTGATGTCTTGGAAGCAGCATGGCCTTGGGTCTGTGTAAGCCAATTGGAAAGATTCTGTCACCTTTTATCATTGCCCCATCAGGCAGAAGACAAGATTTGCCTTGGAGTAAGTAAACAACCTGTTAATATTTAAGTAAATCACTGGGAAAGCTGGTAACACCCTTTTACTGTAGGAGGAGAGTGTTTTCCATGACCAAATGTCTGCATTTGCTGAGTTAGGGCATAGTCAAAATGCTGGTGGCTGGTATGCTAGAAGTAACTGGCTTGCTGTCAAGAAATCTCTGCTAGGTGAATGAAGAGGTTTAGAATCAGAATAGTATGCTGGGGTATGAACAGACTCCTAAATTAATATCCTCTCTCCATCTTGAGTGCTCAGTTAGGCAAAGGGAGCTGCAGGTCTGGCCCAGAGTCTGGGTAAATGTTCTGGCAGTGGTAGCTACAGAGAGATGCTTGCTGCTTGAGAAAAGGTAAATTCTGACTGAGGTCATCATGAAAAGCATTGAAGATTCTTACCCAAAGAGAAATTCATGCCTGGAGATAACTGAGATTTAGAAAATGTCAGGTTTTATGAAAAGAGCCAGATGATGGCAGCATAGAATGCAACAGAAAACTGGGGAAATTCCTGGGTTAAGTAGCATGAGACCTGCCCTTGAAAACTGAGTCAGGGATCAACCTTTTCATCTAATCCTCCACTTCAACAATGGCTTTTGAAATATAGGTTTATAGTTCTGGAAAGAAGAAAAGAAAACAGTGATTTTTTTTCTATGTGACTGGGTTATCTTTCAAAAGCTAAGCAATAAATCAGCTCAGAAATCTTTTCTATGTGGCATGAGAGATAAACAATTCTGTTTCACCCTTTCAGACCCTGAAGCCTTGTATTCTGTTCTCAGGTGCATAAATTCTTCTAGCAAGTGCTGCCCTCCACTTTCTTAATTTCTTGTCATCAAGACTAACTCTATAGCTACTGAAGCTTCCAAAGGAGAATTCAGAATATATCTCTAGATATAATAGGAAACATAAACCATGTGCATGTTATTTTTTCAAGAGAAAAGCTTAACAACACATGTCTGAATCAAAGATGATTGACTTGGGCATCTAAGAAGCTAATTTCTTTTTTTTTTTTTTTGTTGTGTGACAGAAAAGTGCTGTCTCTATGGCAAAATATCAGCCTGCTTCCTCCTGGAACACTGTTTAATGGTATTGGCAAAGGTCAGGCTGATCACTGGGCAGGGACTGGTTTCTCCAGATCTACTCATGGAAGAAGAGAGATGGGTTTTTAGCTCTTCAGAATTGTTTCTGCAGAAATATCCATGCAGCCCTGGGGAAACGAGCATGTAGCAGATTACTTCTAGGACATGCACAGTTAGGAGATAGGAAGTGAAGCAACACGAAGTCACAGAGTATTCACAGCTGCTTGAATATGACTCACACCTATGTTGATACAATTCAGAAGTGAGATTGCACCTCTTTTTGTTGGTAATTCTCAATTTGGGGAGAATTTCCACAAGCCAATCTGCTCCAGTGATTTTATTTTAATGTTTATTAAAAATATTCCCATCACAAGCTTGCAGAAATAGTTTCCTGGGTAAGCAAAAATGGCTGTAATGCACTTAAACATTGACTGCTTTTTTGACAACAGAGGCCACTGGATTAATGCTTGTTACATCTGCAGACTCCTCAGTCTCCTTGGGATTTAATTAGAAATTTCAAGGATATGAGTACTTTACAGTCCTGAACATTAGCAGAGAGGAGTTGCTGCGAAGAGGAATGGAGACTGTAGCAGTTTCTGGGTGGAATGGGAGTGCAATATGTTTTAAGTTCAACTGATTTCTGGAATGGCAAACTCTCATTGCTGCTGTGACAAGCTGCGGCTCTACAGATCTCAGTTACTGTACCTTTGACCCTTGGCTCTGAGCAGAACTGGCTCTTTTGCTTGCACTTTCCTCTGCCACCTAGAAAGGAGTAGTCTCCTATGGAAAACAAGGATTGTCAAGTCCTGTTTCACTGGGCTACTTTGAAAAGCACCAAGAACAATGACGTTTATCCTTGTATTTGTGGAAACACCATCCGTGGGACTGCACTCATTGTGAGTCTCTACCCCAGCACTTGTAAAAGATAAGATTCTTGCTAATTCTGGTTCCATTAGTTGTGATAGTAAATAAGGACATTTGAGCTAAAAAGAAAAAAAGAGGATATTTCCTTGTGAAACCTACCCAGGACAGTTCCATTTTATGGCAAGGAAGCAGGCCTCAAAAGAAAGTTGACTCTTATTTCTGTGGGATATCTTACAAAAAATAGAAGTCTGAGGGATTGCTCTGGCTGGTAAAAATTCAAACCATTCAGTAGCACCAGTAAGGAATTCCTAGCATACCCATAAACAGAGAAGTGGCACACTTCTAGCCTATGGGGAATAAAACAGGAAGGAGAAAATAATGAAGAAAAAAAAAAGAAGAAACAAGGTACCTGCTGCTACTTACTGTCCAATGCAAACTAAAATCCTTGCCAAGAGAGACAAATTGCTTAATACCCATACAGTGCTTTGAAAATCCAAAGTACAGTAAGTGTTATTATTATTATTATTATTTTTACTACAGCTAAGAGCTGAGATTGCTCTTCTAAATGGATATACTGAGTTTGATCTTTAAAACATTGTATTAAAAAGGCCTGCATGAAATTTTTCTGAAAAGGAATGAATGATACGGTACATTTATCAAAACAGTAATAAAGCATTTGCAATTAGACTCTCAGCTTTAAATGTGCTTGGAGAAAAGGAATTTCTGAGTCAGCATGTGGTGTCATCAAACATATTTAAGGGTAGTTTAATAATAGCCTTTTCACATCCTTTTAGTGCATATGACCATACAAATAAAAAAGGGAAGATTGCTCCTGGGGGTAGGAGTGCACTGTGTTCATGTTATTCCACACCTCTGATTGTAAGTACTGCTATCAGGAGGGTGAACAAATCATGACCATGAGAATGGGCATCATAATTGTGCAGTGATACTCTTAGTGCCCACTTTCAGGAATGCTAAGTGCTTGTATGTCAGGGGTAAGCACACAGAACCTCCACACATGGCTGTGCTGTTCCCCCTCAGAGATGTACAATTCTATTAATGAAAGCTTTGGTGTCTTTCCTAACCCATAATTTTCAAGTACTGGTGTGTCTGCAGTACAGTTTCTCTCTGCTGTTATTCCTTTGAAGTGAACAGGAATATCTGGGCAATGGATCTTGGCACAGTCAATTTTAAGAGTTTGAACAGCTTGAAGAAAACTCTTTACTCCTAATTAGCGGTTAGTTTAATACACAAAAGCTTTGCAGCTGTCACTCGGCTATGCTGAAAATCGTTGCACTCTTGGTTACAAAACATTGCAACGCTGGAATCAGGAAAAGACCCACTGGTCATTTACTGTAGAATCAATAGCATTTTCTTTATCTTTCCTGGGACAGAAAGGACTGCTGGGGCTGGGTTATGAGCATTAATGTGATATTAAGACTGCTGTGACTTTGTGTGACCAGGCCTTTATTACTGTGGATGGGCAGAAGTTCCTAGAAAATCAAAAGATAGACCTGGAAGCTGAACTTCCTGGATTCTTTGGAAATTCTTGTTTCAAAAGCATCTTTACATATACTATGTTTCCAATTTCAAGTGCAGTGAATGATTTTGTAGTAAGTTCTCCTAGGAGCTCTATAAATATACAACATAAATTATGTTGTATGTCTACTTAATATTCATTTGATTTGTTAAGCAGCATTTCTATTTGCCTTCTTACAGCAGACAAACATAATATGAATATAGCCACAGCACATTAGACAGATCTGGGACTGAAACAAGGTTCAACCTGGAAGTAAGGTTGGAAGAGGTAACATTTTCAAATAATAAACCTCACTAAGGAACTTTACATCATTTCATTTGAAAATCATGACTGTTTTCTTTGCTGACCTTGATGCATATTGCAATTTATCACATTTTCTATCTCCTACTGTTCATCTTCCCCAAGATGGATAGAAAGAAAATTATATTGTCTTTGAAACAATTGTTTTTTCTTGATTATTCTTACTTCAGTAATGACATTCATGACAGTGTTGGAAAATGTTCAGAGCCTCCCACACTCCTACCTATAACAAATACAAAAAATAGTATAAATTTTCTTGGCCACATTGCCTACTGGGACACTGAGATTAAAATGAGGTATACACATTTACTGTGCATATGTACAGTGAATGTCTGTAAAACTGAAATCAAGTTATCCATATAGTATTCTGTTCTTGTTTTCAGTGTCTATATTTGAAGATCATTTTATCAGTTGCACTTATCAAAAGGAATAAACTACTTTTCATAAATTATTACTTCGCATATAGGGTGAAACTGTGCAGATTGCAACTGATTTGTGAGTAGAACTTGTCCACCTGTGCTCCTCTCATGATTTCAGTTTGCTGTGACTTTATTTTTCACAACTAGTTAGAAATTGTTTCATAGCATTATTGTGTGCTCTTATGTATTTCCAAGTTTTACCCCAGAGGTATTTGTGTTTCAGTTCTGAGTGAAATTCTTCCACTACAATAGGTGGTTTGCAGGGTCCTTTGTAATATTTGTTGGTAAAAGGTGCTATGTAAATTATCTTTACTACTGTATGGCCTCTTCATGTTCCCAATTCAAACCCACTGGGAAAAATCTCTCAGCAACATCAACAGAAGCACATCTGGTCCACACACAGTCTATGACAGAGTATTCTTTTGGTTTGGTCTTTCTATACAAGTTCAAATGTAGTAGACATAAGAAGAGAAAACAAAGCTTCTCAAAAATGAAACCCACTCTATGATGTGTTTGAGATATGCCAAACACTGTTCTCAGTAGAGACTAGCTTTACAGATTTTAAAAGGACTTAGAGAGAGGTAAAATCACTTGTAAGGTCACAGCTTGTAAACCACCAGGACTTTCAGGTCAGTAGTTTGCTGCAGAAATGCTCCAGACATTGCATATTACAAGACAGCATGATGTATTTTACTAAGTTCTCCTCTTCCCCTGCTGCTGACCACTGGTGCACTGATACAAAGTAGGTGATGACTGTTGGTACAGTTATGTTCTGTGATGCTTTCAGATGAGGGAAGCAAGTACTCACCCATGGGATATGCTGATTATCATGCCTGCAATGCAGGCACAATTTTCTTCTACTGCTTACAGAAAAGCATGCCAAACTTGTGCCAGTGATTCTTTCCATTGCAGCCTCTTGCATTATGAAAACATTTTCAATAAAAAAATGACAATGCCAGTGAGAATTAACCTTGACAGCAGTATAATGAATTGTGTGGGAGGGAACACTCAATCTGCAGACTTTGAAAGAAAATTTTATTCCACCTCCAGTCCTGCAAGATGTGGTATTGGACCAAGGACTTTCAGTACAAGTAGCAACAGCATACAGTCTACTTCACGCACAGTGAGAATAATCCCTTCTGGTGCATACAACAGTAATACTCCAGGGTTTTCTCCATCTGTTTTCATGTATGATTAAAGTGTACCTCTTTGAGGCAGGAAGTGACTTTATTGTTTCATGCATTTACTTGTGACTAGCACAGTCAGACACTCTTCA
This sequence comes from Hylia prasina, assembly GCA_013397195.1. Lineage (NCBI taxonomy): Eukaryota > Metazoa > Chordata > Aves > Passeriformes > Sylviidae > Hylia > Hylia prasina. The sequence goes on from VYXD01006830.1 coordinate 1,640,428, forward strand.
GGGAATATAATCACTACCGTAGTACAAATAATTTTTTTTCTCTTGAAGACCTCACAGGAACGAAGATATGATACTACCCCAAGGCAGAAGAATTGGACTTGATGGACCTTTCCAATTTAGCATGTTCTGTGATTCTTTATAAGCTACTTTCTAAAAAGGGGTGTATTTTTTGTAACTGAATGCAAGTGTAAAAGTTCTCATTACTTTGTTTTAATGAAGGTCCAAATTTTCATGCAATATAACTTGTATAAATCTACTTAAAAATGTACAAGAGCCTTTCAGCCTGAAAAGACTTTCAGTACTGGTGGGAAGACAAAATCAATAATAATGGTATATGTGGTGAAGGTAGGAAAAGGAAACTGGGCTTCCTGACAGCTCAGCTCTGAGGGGATAGGCCACACATGATTTATAAATCATGGTTTCTCCCATAAAACCCAGGCAAAAACTCCTTATCCAGCCCTTTAAACCTAAGTACTAAGAAGCTGGACTGCAATTCTACAGCCATATAAGGAGGAGCATTCCTATTTGTAATCCTGCTGCAATAAACAAGGCAATTCTCATGATTAAATTGCTGTGGGTTTATAGTGCTTCAGGTGAATTTTTTGTAAGTTAGATGTATTAATGACTAAAAGGAACCAGGAAAAGGGTGATGAACTTTAAATGGCTTCAAGCAAAAAATGGATGCTTGTCAGTTTTGAAAGAATTCTGCATTTAAACATAAAATTAGAGGATTTAATGGCCCTTTATAGACCCTATGTGTTAGCCATATTAAAAATCTAGCAAAGATTAAAAAGTAGTTGCACAAAAGGAGGGCTTTGTCTCTACATAGCAGCTTCTAAAAGAAAATTTGATCCAAGTCTGCCTCTTTTTTCCTACTTAGTATACTGAGTACCCTCAACAATTAATTCCAAGCCGTTACTTTTTAGTTTATGAATAGGTCACAGATAAGAAATAGATTAGACTCCTATTTGCATATTCACTTATCCTTTATTGTCCTGCTAGCCTGCACTTTCTCAAGTGAGTGGTGAGCATTTTTCCAGCAGTGTCTGCTGGAAAAGCAGAGGCAAGGAATGTCCAGCTTGCTGTGCTGTTGAAGTATGTTTGTGTTTGGCTGATCTGAGAGTTACATTGCTCATCAGGGAAGCTAAGAGTGTGTTTGTGTCTTTTGGGTGAGGAACATGTGTTTCAAACATATTCCATTAAAATATTCCCTCCTGGGATGAAAGTGCTTTTGCAGAGAGAGACTGCTCAAAGGAGATAGGAATTTGGAAAGTGGGCATTTCTTCCAGGAAAGCATTCAAGTGATTTTTGTGTTTTAAGATTTTTTTTTTCATCCTGAATTAAGATAAAAAGCAAGAGTTCACAGTCTCTCTTGGGGTAAAAACTCTGTTTTAAGAGAACCAGATTGGAAATTTTGGTTCTTCTCTAGCTGCTAACAGGCAATACGGCCTGGGAAGGGTTGTATTTCTCAAATTCCAGTAACTTCTTTCATGCAAGTGCTTTTTAGCTGATGGTATATTTCTTTCATTGTAATTTTGACCAGCTCAGATAGTTAGCCAGGGTGGGATGTGGTTAGGAATGAGAGTGAAAGATTGCAATGACTCATTCACTACGGAAAATTCAATTTCAACTTGCTTGAACTGCAGCGGATCACGAAAATTTCAGAAAATTCCTTAAAAAGGGGCTCTTCTGCGGGTGAGGAAAACCGGCACCTATTATGGAGGAAAACCGGGAAAGTTTTGTCACTGTTGAGCAGTGCTGGTGTCACGCCAGCGATGCCGGGGTGCTCCCGGGCTGTCTGTCTGTCTGTCTGTCCGCGGAGCCGGCGCGGCCTGCGGGAGGCCGCCCTCAGGGCAGCGCCCGGCGCCCGGCCCCAAGAAACGGGGAAAGGCCGCAAAGGTGCCGGGCAGCGAGGAGAAAAGGGTGGGAAACAGCCCTGGGACCCCGAGCCCTCCTCCGCGAGGTGGAGGAGGCAATCCGCCGGAGCAGAGATCCATGAATTGGACAGGAGCTCCATGTCGCAGCCAGCAGGTTCCCTCAGTCTCTCCAATGAGGTGGTGCGAATGTCTTTCTAGTACTTGCTTGTTACAAGCCGTGGCAAAAAAATATCTCAGGTAGGGGAGCGCACGTCCTTCTGAAGGAAATAATGTGTGTTTGTGTTTTAAATCTACTGAAACAAACAAAAAAGTGTGGTTGCCTAGGAGACAGAAAATATACAAATATTAATGATATTTCATTATTGAACTGGGTCGTTGACCTTTTGGTCATAATTCTTAAAGCACTTGGAGCCTGACGAGATAGTTGTCATCCACACTAGGCATTGCCACAAAAGGGAGTTTTTCTGTAAGGTGAGTTCACTGCCAGCCAGGGAGTGAGAGCCCAGCCACAGACCACAGCCTGCACTGAGGTCACAAAGCAGGGCCCAGTGCTGGAAGTGGAAAACTTTCCCCAGCTGCAGTTTCTGGTCACTGGCCTGAGTACAGGTAGCTCTCAGCCTCCTCTTATCCTGTTTGCTTTTCCAAAGGCAGTGTGATATTTAATTAGCTAGTTTGTCTATTTTTGTAGTGAAAACAATATTTGTAATTTACATCATGTGGTACAACATGTTAGGTCTGATACAGCCTAAAAGAATGTCAATGCAAATGGTTTTTATAAATTTCCACATGCAGTTCCTGCACAATTTAACATGGGCTGTGTCCTGAGGGGTCCTTTCTGCAGCCTAGAGGTGGGACAGAGCTGTGCTCTCCCTAGATAGCTGCAGGAAGGTTGCTCCAACTTCCCAGGCTGTTTGTCAGTAGGCAGGGTTTGACTATCTGCCTCTTCCCTGATCATGGCAAGTAAACTACTTATGGACTGGATGGCCCAACCAAACAACTTTTAAGTATGATAGTATGTTCAAAGTAGCACAAAAAAAAAGCTACTTTTTCACTTTGCAAGGCTTCCTACTAATTTCGTGTATGCAGTTCCAATATAAAATCAACGTCATTATTCACCTCAGTGTATGCTGTTTAACTAAATCAATTACAGTCACTGGAGACAAACTAAAATTCATTCTGTTTTTCAATGTATAAAGAGTTCTTCTTCTTTTTTCTTTTTTCNTTTTTTTTTAATTAGCCTTTACAGCTCTTACTTGTACCCTTGACAATTTAACTGAACTTATCCAAACTGAAATCTCATTAGATCTTAATTTTGTGGTTAGAGCATAATTAAGATAAGCCATCAAACAGGCCTAAAAACACAATCCTTTGCACCCCAGTACTTGGAGTTGATAAAGACATATAGTCCCTAAATGTTTCACCACAAATTACTCTGGATTGGATGCTTAAATAGAGAAAAGGTTGTGCTGTGGTAATATGCATTCATAGGAAATTGTTCTTTAAATATTTTGGTTTTAGACCATAGCTGGCAATTCATCTTCATCTGCAACCTACCATTTCTTACTGGGTTTTTGATCAGTCAGGGGCATTATGTAGCTCTGTGTCACATAACCCAAGGCATTTTCACACGCCTCTGCAGGGTAGGCCAATTTGATTGCAACTTGTAAATTTGCCACTTAGGCAAACTGTTATGTAAGTGCAGGAAGATGTCTAATCTCCCTTTGCCCTAAGCTGTCTCACATGGCTGGATTCTTGTGACTGCAAAACAGTGATTGAAGGCAGTGGAAATTGTGCTGCTCTACCAGCTGAGAACCCAGGCCAAAATATATGTGGAAATCATAAAACCTCTGCTACAGTTCCTGATATTTTCTGCTACTTTAATGTTTTGTCCTTCTATATGCCTTTACATTAACTTCTGATTTGTACTGTCTGGGTGCAAACAGGATTCAGCTTTTCTATCAGCTGCATGTACAGATACATGTTCAAAAGTAACTCTTGCTCTCTGCAGTAGGAAACCAAGGAAAGGTGTAAAAACCCCTTTTGTTTTGGGAGATGAGCCTAGAAGAAGTGGGGTGGACAGGGCTGTGCCTGCTGCTGAGACTGACCTGGTTTATCAGGATGCCAAGGGTGGCTCCTGGAGCCCGGGGAGTGAGTGTGCTCCAGTGTCACACCCCAGCCAAACATTGTTACCTCAGTGGCTCAGGTGTGCTCAGAGACTGCAGTGCTGCTGTTCTCACTGGCAGTTCAGTGAACTGAGTGGGGCTGAAAGATCTTTCCCATCTCCACTACAGCTCTGATGTAGCCAAAAGCAGAATGTGGTGCCTACAACCATTAGTGTCTGTAGAACCTGGAGTCTGGGACAAGAGACACCAGAAAGGCCAGGAGGTGACCTGGCTACCTGAAGGAGTTGAGTATACAAAGTGTTTTGACCTTAAATGAGATGAAGGAATTGAGGGTGCAATACAGATGTGTCAAAAATAATCTAAAGATGGCTGACAAGGTTAAAATTAGCATTTACTTGCACTGGTAGTATCTTAATTTGCTACTCTTAGAGGGTATCATTCAGTGAGAGTAGAATTGCAGCAGTTAAATGGATGGCAAGTGTTAAGACTTCTAAAGCCTTTGATTCTGCTTTTTTCTTCCCACCTGTTAGATCTAAAGTATTTTCTACTACTGAGCTGAAACCCAGTGCAGGTCTGTGCTATCATTTTGTTGATCCTTCTTGAAATAAAAGAAAGGAATTTATGTAATCTTTAAGTAAAGAAGCTCTCTGCTGTAGATGTTGGTATATCTTGAGCTCCTACTAAAACACCACTGAATAATAAGCATTGTATGTTTATATAGATATATATATGTATATAAAATTTACTATCCATTCTCATTTAGTAGTAAGTATTAAATATCTATCTGGAATAGAAAGGACATTTATTGCAATGTGAATATTCTGCAGGTGAGTTTAAGTTTTAGAGAAAGCAATTATTTTATTTAATTATTTGGATAAAGCCATTAATTAAATAACAATGCTGTTAAATAACTAGTATGTTAATTGGCACATATTCTTTGTCACAAACATGTAAGAAATGCAATGTAGTTTGGGGTTACATTGTAAAACTATCTCTGTGAAACCAACAGGCCCGCGGCCTGTGCTCCCACCAGGGGGCAGGACGAGACAAAAATTAGAGTTTCAAGGGGACAAACACAACAGCCCTGCTCTTAATCCTCCCCAACCTCAATTTTTGCAAAGGCCCAAGCTCTGCAGCTCTGTACGACTATCTAAGTGAAAGCAAGTATTCTGGTTTTTGGTTTGCCTTTTTTTTTT
>VYXD01006830.1:1645647-1685476 GCA_013397195.1 Hylia prasina
TTTTTTTGAAGGGGTGTTATGTAAACAATGCTTGGCTTCTGCTTCAGTGAATATATACATACCACTGCCTCTGAGGTACTCTATGTCCTCAGAAACAGAACTCCTAGGCTCTGTTTGCAGAAGCACTTTTTAACTATGTAAAGCTATATAATAAATCTGTTTCAAATCTTGTAAAAAAGATGTTCTTTAAATCCCCTCTGCAGTGTTCTAACTGTCATTTTTCTTAAACAAAATTGGAAGATAGACACTGCAATCCAAGACTGTAGCATTATAATTTTTTTTGTAAAAACAACATAGTAGGAGCCTGAGGCTTATCATATGCCCAATTACAGGAGAACTCTGCTGTCTTGTGTTTTTCTTGTGTCTAGGAATAATGCAGAAAGCAGCCTACTTTCTAAGATATTGCAGTGACCCACTTGTGCTCTGGTGGGAGGAGATCACTGACTGAAGGCTGTTTAGCCCAATCATAAGTCATTAGCTATGAGAAGCAAAACCCAGTGCAAAAACTAGGTTTGTTCATGAAAGTGGAAGTGCTTAAAGAATGCTGTTCATAATTAATTATAGCCTAACCCCAGATGATTTGAATACTCATCTCAGAGCAAGAAGATAGTGAGAGGCTTTTTAGTAATTACACCACAAAATTTAATATCTGTAAAAGGTGAGAATCGTCTGAGACTAGAAATGTGTCACCTAGTTACCAGGCCAAAGCCACAGCTGAGGTGTGAAGTCCATAGCAGGTACCTGTGGGTCACTAACAGTCATGATTTTATGTGTGTATTACCAGAGGTACAAATTGTGATGCACCAGCAACTGTGCTGAGAGGAAGAGGGTTTTCATCCCTCCTAGTTTTGGCAGTGAAAAAGCAACTAAAATTAACAATACACTCAGCTTTGCTGAAGGAAAGGCTTAAGGAATGTGTTTTAGCAGTTACCAGCAAAGCAGTACCCCCCTTGTTTAAGAGAAAAAGATTCTCTTTATGACCTGTGATTAGACTCCAAGAACTTGAGTGTCTCTGGAGTTGTGGTTTTTTTTGTTTGTTTGTTTTCATTTAAACTTTATGCTTCAGTGTTGCATTTGGCTTGAGAGATAAGTTATTCAGGTAGGTCAGCTGTGTCAAACAGGTAGTTAGAATAAATACAAACAGATGTGGAAGGTCTGAATGCTCAGGGGGGTAAGTAACTGCATGGAGGCTGATTTATACTATTTCTTACCTATCACTCCTGAATTAACACTGTGAATCTCAGCACTGTGCTTTGACCTGTCAAAAGCTAAACAACTGCTTTGGGTGGTGGTGGGTTGTATTGATGAAAGTATTTACAGGAAGTGACCACAGTGCAGGAGTCAAGTAGCACCTCTGTCACAATGACATCTTTGTGATCACCCAAAGCTGCCAGACTCTGAGTATGTTTCTTCTATACATCCTTGGGATGTTTTTCTCATTTCATAACTCAGAACTATAGGGAAAAAAAGTCCCGAGTCTGTAACACTTCATAATCTGTACTTTTAAGTATATACAGACCCACAAAGTCATGCAGGCTGAGTAGGACCCAGCATCCAGCCCAACCCAATTCTCAGAGCATAATCTATGCTGAGTTCAAAAGAGACTCATCAGGTTTTTGAGGCCTCCAAATCTGGAGCTCCTTGGGCTCCCTGGACAACCCATTCTACTGCTTCGTGTCCTGTCACTGTCAAAAACTATTTTCCTAATCAAGTCAGAACTTTCCGTTTTAGTTCGGGGTAAGAAAAGGCACAGAGGAGTTAAGCAGTGTACATAACGTTAAATACTTAGGTAGCATCTTAAGTAGTTAAAGTGAGAATTCTGGCAGTTAGAGCTGGGATATGAGAACAATCTGAAAAAATAGCCCCTTTCAGAATATTTTAGATGGAGAAGAAGAAATAACTTTTCTATTCTTGATACTCTTTCTCTTCTAACTACTGGGCCTAAAAGCTGTCAAACATGAGTTTAAAATGAATCTGGATTTCATTAGCTGTTGGAAGATGTAAATACAAGTATTTCTTATGATGAATTAGCTTCTATCTGATATTTTTCTAAACTTCTTTGGATCAAAATCTTTTAAGAGAGTCTTGGCTTCTCAACTATTTTTCTATCATTTTTAATATAGAGAGAAGCCTTAAAGGATGATCACAGCTAAGGGCTTATGTAACAGTAGGCAACATTTCCTCAAAGAACTCTTTGCTTTAGAGCAGTGACTTGAGGATGCCTAAGTTGTTATTTTTAATCCTAGTGTTGATGTTACTATGACCTGTGAAAATAAATATATGGGAAAGAATACAAGAGATTATATGTAATCTGACGTATTTTAATGAAGAAAAATCTCATAGCCAGAACTCTAAACTTGTGTGAGGATAAACCAGATCCTACAGGAGGAATATGGAGGGGAAAGCAGCTCCAAAAATACCTGTGACATGGCTAAGAATAACTAAATTTATTGTTGCATTCAATGACTTATTTTATATTGAAAAGAAAAAACAGAGCAGGGACTACTCTTTCTCCTTAGGTGCTTCTGTTTGAGTTTTGATTTGATGCTTTGACTCACTTCCTACATCCCCTAAGGTACAGGCAGGTTGCCCAAGCTCAGTCAAAGGAGAGAAATTCTCTGTTTCTTCCCCTAAATGTAGAGTGATCTCGGAGTCAGGAGGCTCTTGGAATTTGGGACTATTCATCTGCAGCTTCAGTGAACAAAGAAAACAGAACAGGCTGCAGAGTTTGCAGGGAGGGCCTAAAGCCTTGGTATTTCCATGGCCAGGAGGAGAAAGAGGGAGTACTGCACACCTCCAACATTCATGGACTCTCATGAGCTGGAGGATCACCAGGGGACAGAATTCAGTACATTTCCAGATTATCCTTACTAAGTCCCCATGCTCAGCATTACTTTCCATGGTTTGGAAGTTAGCTGATTCTCACTGTTTATTGGAATTGGCATCAAGGCCTGAAGAGCAGATTTGCACATGGCAAGACTGCAGTGCATTCCACTGTGTTCAGTTCCTCCCTTTGTGGTCTGATGTGGCTGTCGGAGCCCATCAGCTGTGATTTCACATATATCTACTTCTCAGCCTCATCAAGGTGTGAATTACAACACTCTTCATTAAATACCTAATGATATTATCATATATCTCTTCGTGCCCTAAGACTTAGGGAGAATGCTTCCCTTTGTGAAAAAAGTGCAATGTGGAAGCAATGTGCTGTTTCCTTAGGAGAAAGGAGAATACAGGATATAAAAATAATCTATAGATGCATACATATGGTGGAGTAGGAATTTCCTTTGTTTTCCCTCCTTTCTCTTTCATCTCCTTTATTACTTTAGTGTTGCATGTAACATATTTTATAGAATAAATGTATTTAATGTTGGTTTAACTGAGAAAATGTAGAGGATAAAATAAAAGACATAAATCCAACAGAATGGCTATAGATATCTTCTTGGCTTGCAGATATCTTCTTCAGTGCTGTTTCCATGGAAATTATTTATAGTGCCTGGAGGGAGTGAAGTGCAGGTCACAGATCTGCAGAGCTACAGTAGGCTTTCAGCCCAGTTAGGCAGAAGCTGACAACAACAAATGGGCATGTCTTTCAATGGAGCTCTTTTGCTTTCAGAGGAAAATTTAATCTCTTATAAAAATGTGGCTTTGAAAGAAAAATATTAATCTCTATGGCAGTTTGGGGTGAAACTGGAACCAAGAGCTGTCGGTTTTCATAATGAAAACAGCTTCAAACTCTTCTTCAGCTTCCCCTCCCCCTGTTGCTTGAAGTCATTAAGGGCTTCATCACATTTATTAGAGCAGAATTCTAAGTACAATTGCAGATAATCACTGTGTGTTCCAGTTTGGCTAATTATTTTACTTCTTGAATATCTACCTGGGATATGCTCAAACAGAGCACAATAGACAAATCTTGCAATTGCTGAGGATATTGCCAGTCATCATGCAGCATATTCTGCATTTTATTTACATAAAAATACATTTTATATAAAATATTAAACATATATGGGAAGTTTTGATAGATTATATTTATGTATATTGCACATATGGTTAGTTTTTCTTCTCAAAGATTTACAAAAGTATGTTATATAACAATTTATGTGACAGCTTTTCATAGAAATGAATACTTTGTACAAAGATTTTGTAAAGGAGGGTGTGCAGATATATGGACTGTAGCTTGAATTAAGAGTATCACTTGTTTTGTCACAGATTATTTGGCAGTATTCTCTTTAAGAATAGAAATTTGTTATCCTCTTAATTAACTATTTTTTCTTTTTTTAAGTTAGTAATTTGTTTCTTCATTTCTGTTTTTCGAATTTATTAGAGAGCAAGGAACACTCCCTATACTTTTACAGATTAGGGTATGCCTAGGCAGACTCTCTGTGAAGCAGATACTGTGTAAATAACTACAGTGGAACAGTGTGTGCCCGGGCACTGTTTTGGCCAATTTGCTGGAGAAATGCAGGATGTTCAATATAGTAGTAAGTTACTTCAGAACGACTCCATCTATATTCCAGGCAAAGAATACATTCAGGAGGAAGGTAGTGAAATGGAATGTCCTGATAATTAATTTTTTTTTTAGGATGGTAAATATTTGCACTAAGAATATTACTGTTTCTCATTTGACTTTGCTCTCAGTCACCTTTGAACTCCTGTAGATACTGTTGTACACTGCATTTCCAGTAGTTCCTTCAAAATAGTCCCTTCAAATGACTGAATATTAGTGATCACAGTGAAGTGTTTCAGTAACAACTCTACAGGTATGAATCAAATTCAAATTCGTTTAGCCTCAAACTCTGATTTTAGGTCTTGCTTCAAACTGTTTTTCAGCTTTATTTTAGTGTCTGAAAGGTTCTATCTACTGTAATGTGATACACTTTACTGTAACTTAGCCAAATGAACTGGGAAAGTCAGGAGATAATGAAGGTATTGAAACAGGCCATGTCTGCTGGTTATATCAGACAAGTAATTTCTGTGATATCCTAAATGCAGATGAATCACAGAATGCATTATTGCAGTTGAATCACAGAATGGGCAAGGCTGGAAGGGACAGTGGGTCATCTGGCCTGACCTCCCTGCTCAAAGTGATCCCAGAGCACGTGGCACAGGATTGTGTCAGACCATTCTGGAAGATCTCCAGTCAGGGAGACTCCTGGTCAATCTGACCCTCTCTGGTCAATCTGTTCCCATGCAGGGTCAGCTGCACAGTACTGAAGTTCTTCCTCATGTTCAGGTGGAACTCCCTGTGCATCAGTTCCTGCCCATTGCCCTTGCCCTACTGCTCAGCACCCCTGAGCAGAGCCTGGTCCCTCCTCTGACACCTCCCTGCAGATACAGACATTGATGAGGTCCCCTCCCAGTCGTCTCTTCCTGGCTGAACAGCCCACATGTCCTCAGCCTTTCCTGGTGATATGCTCCAGTCCTTTTTTTGTATTTGTCAACCTCTGCCAGAGCCACTCCAGGAGCTCCCTGTCTGTCTTGTACTGAGGAGCCCAGAACTGGTCACATCTCCCCAGATGTGCTGGGGCTGAGTAGAGGGGCAGGATCACCTCCCACAACCTGGGGCAATGCTCCTCCTGGCTGACACAGCATGATATGAGCTCATGTAGTTTGTATGTCTCTCCTCAGCTTCTCAGAAGGAAAAGAAAGTATTGAATTTCCATTTCTACACTAGTGTTGTGACAGGGTCTCTCTAATTCCCTCTCCACTCTGCAATATTTGTTAACTTTCTTTTTCATTTGGTAGATACTCTTAAAATTAGAACAGAGTTTCTAACAGGTCAATTAGGTAGGCCACTTAACCATTCAGGTGTAAAAATCGTAGAGGTCTCTGCTGACTAGAGGTTAAAGTAGGCCCCTTGACCACTCAGGTATAAAAATCTTGGAAGTGTCTGCTGACTGGAGGTTAAATATTAACCACAACCTAGAAATTCAGCACTCACCTCATTAATCCATTTGAAACCATCTGTCATAAAAAGTTGCAATATGTGACACCACTTTTTTTCCCCTTTGGCATCTGTCGATTGCTTTTAATCTCAGGAAAATGTGTTGTTAAATTCAGTAATTTTGTAACCGTGCTTTTGTCAGTTTAGAAATCTTGGCTGGTATTTATTAAAATTGCTTTCATTAAAGTAGCTCAATTTGAAATCTCTTCTATATGGCAGTAAACAATTCTTCCTTGGTGTCATTTTTCTTTTCATTGTTGGGACGGACTGTTCTGAACAGCAGCAGCACAAAGCTGTTGTCCCTAGGAGATGGTCTGGGGGGAAAAAAAGAGCAAAACAAACCCAGTCCATATGGTCCCTTCCTGTGCAAAATGTGTTCAGATTCCCACAGTAGCATGGAGTGGGTATGGAAGGAAATACCTTAAATATGCAGGAACATGCCCATGGTCCATTCCTACATGGCTGGGATGCAGAGAGCAGTAGGAGTGGTGAACCTTTCCTAACATGGACAGTGAAAGGAAGATTGAATACTGAAGCACATTCTGTAGTACTGAGGAGAGTAAATCTGTGTTTCTAGGATATCATGTTGTTACGGACTGAATGCCAGCCTCTATCTCTCTAACTGTGGTAAGAAATTCAGCAGCTGACAATTTCATCTGTTGTTACCTATGGCGGTGTTATGAAAATGTAGAATACTTAGCTCTGTGGGAATAACTGCTGTGAGTAAAAGCACTGATACACCGCCATGGCTGCCAGAACAGGGCACTTAGGCATACAATACTCCTTGACATGCAGTAGCCTGCTTAGATCCTTCTGCACAGCTATTCAAATAATCTTTGTTCTTCATCACAATGAGGGAGATGGACTGCTTCATTCTTTGAGACGTGTGCATTTATTACTTTTTCTCATTGTGCTTTGAAGCTCCTTTTTGGTAAAAGAAGGCTTAAGACAATGACAGCGTTCTGAAAAATGAATTTTTAAAAGAGCATTAATCAGCAGTATTGGTTTTGCTGCAGGTCTTTTATATAGTCTTTTCCAGCACTGTAAAAAAAACTTTATTTCCTTTTGTAAATGGAAATAGAGATATTCTTTCTGTCTATATTTTGCACCCAAATTCCTATGCATATAATTGCAGTGGTAGTTTCCTAATTACTTGCTTATCTTTTTGATCTACAAAAATCTTGAATATATGCAGTCAGAAACCAGAGTATATCTCATAAGAGGAGCTCTAAAATATCATTTCATAGGAATGAAGCAATATTTTAACCCTGTGAGATACTTCTATTTTGATGGGATCCCTATTCTTTCAATTGTATAGCAACTGTATTTGGGATTAAGTGTAATAATACTATAGTAAAGCTGAATATTTAAACTCCATTTTCAGGATGATGTTTTGCCATAGTACATAATTTTATTTATCTTGCACTTTGCTAAGGAGTAGTTTTTAATTGATAATTGGTTAATGAATATGTGTCTTAGTTTAGTAGCCATTGTCTGCTCTTCCTTTGGACTGGCAGAAATTGCCTGCTAGAGATCAGTACACTGCTACTGAGAAGGGCAAGTCTCCTATGATGAAAAATTTGCAATGAATTGGTTTGGTTTTGTTTTTTCTCTCTGAGGTGCTAATTGAAGCTTAGCAGTAAAAAAGACCAGATTGACAGTGATTAGTGCAAACTCTCACAGACACCTATACCCACTTCAGAAAATTTTACTAGTCTAAACAACTATCTTGGCTTTTGTTTTCCATTGCATCAGATTATTATCTTTATTCTATTTCACCAAACTGAAATATGTACAAATAAATGTGGGGTAAACAGTTTCTTTTCAGCCCATGACTAACCATGTGCTTATCAGCCAAGCAAAATACTACCCATTAATGTGAATAATACTTCTAGACTTAGTTTTGCACACTACTGTCCTTTTTCTATGTGTTTTTTAAAAATTTATTTATTTTTTTTTTATTTAGGCGCCTGAACCTCTCTTATCTTGTGAAATACATCTATCAGAGATTAGTTTATAAATTAATTTAATGCAGTTGTGCCAAGCTTGTTAAGGACTGTAAGATGGACATCCCTGATGAAATATTCAGGAGAGATTTGTGGCTCTGTGAAGTTCTCTACTAGTCATTACTGTGTGGTTGCTCTACTGAGACATAAAATATACAATATATGAGATTTTCTTGTACCACTTCAGCTTCACTACTCTTTCTCTAGAGCTTATTTCCACAGCAGCTTGTGCAGAACCACTATGAATAAATATCTACTCTTGTGTTTGCATAGTCAATTCATATAAGCATGAATGAGAAGAAACGATAATTTTTCTGCTGGTTACTGCACTTGAGAGGAGCACTTGTTTCTATAGTTGAGAGGAGTACTTGTTTCTATAGTAATTATTTTATTTCTTTGTCTTTACAGCATTTTAAAATATTAGTTCAGCATCTTGTACACATGAGCAGGATGATAGTGTGCACTCTGAATAATTCTAGGCAAATAAATATTCAGATATCTTTGCAAAAAGGTGTGTTTGAGAGGAAGAGCACCTACTGTAATCCAAAGTGACCACAGGTAATGCAGTCACATGGATGTGTCAGTTGCCTGTTGTCCAATTGAACACAAAGCTTAAATTTTCTATTACAGTTCCAGGATAATTCTCCAGTTCCCTGACAGGAATGGACTTGATCAGTCCCAAAACAGAGTGTGTTTGCTGTTGAAATCAAATGCAGTCAGCTGCTCTTGGATCCTGCTAATTAAGACTGTCACTGAAGGCATGGGAGAGAAATTGTAGGTAAATTGTGTAACTGCCTTCAGCTCAGGTCTGTAATAGTGATTACACATGGAAGTACATGAAGCAGAATGATTAATTTTTCTTGTGTTGAGGACTGCTTTGCATGACCTATCTGCAAATGGGTGTGTGGTTTATGGTAAAGAGTTATTTGGGCTGGGATGGCAAAAGTGACCAGATGTGATGCTAAATGGAACCATTCCTGTGGGTGAAGTTGGCTGTACAAGCTGGTGTGTCTTAGTTGTACTGATCTAGTGACCTAGCTCAGATCAGGAGGATTTTTTGCCTTTTGACTTACAATAGAATATTTTAATTGGGGAGGACCTATAATTATGATCTTATCTAAATGCCTGGCCAACTGAGGGCTGATCAAGGGTCAAAGCTTGTTATTAAGGGCATTGTCAAAATTCTTAAAGGCTGACAGGCTTGGGGCAGTGACCACCTCTCTAGGAACCCTGAGCCAGTGCAAAACCACCCTCTCAGTAAACAAATGGCCAGTCTAAACCTTCCCTGGCACAGCTTTCAACCACTCCCATGTGTTCTATCACTGAATACCAGGGAGAAGGGATCAGCACCTTCCTCTTCACTTCTCCTCCTCAGGAAGCTGTACAGGGCAATGAGGTCACCCCTCAGCTTCCTTTTCTCCAAACTAGACCAGCCCAAAGTCCCTTGCTGCTCTCAGAGGATGTTCCTGCCCTTTCCCAGCTTTGTTGCCTTGCTCTGGATGCATTTGAGTTCCTTCACATCCTTCTGAAGTGGTTGAGCCCAGAGCTGCACACAGAACTCCAGGTCAGGTTGTACCAAAGATAAATACAGCAGGAGAATTGTCTCTCTTAACAGACTGGATTGTGTATAGAGAAGAAAATTTTGATCACAGCTTTACAGCTGCAAAGGAAGGAACTTGCTGTCTTATTGCAATGATTAAGTTACAGACATACCTAGTCAAACCTCAAAGCATGGTTAGACATCAACTCAGACCACATTGCTCAGGGCTTCCTTCAGTCTTGAAAATTGCCAGGAGTGAGGAGGCACAGAATCCTTGGGGTACCTGCTTCATTACCTGATGGCTTCACAGGGGGAAGGTTCCTCCTTACAACCAGCCTGAACCTCTCTTGTTTCAGTTTATCCCCACCACCTCACACTCTCCTGCTATACCAGTGTAAAGGTCTTGCTCTGCCTCCACCAGAATCTCCTTGCAGGCCCTGGCAGTTTGTCAGTGAATTGGAAGATGTTTGAAGCACAGTTTGTTTATTTCACCTGTGTCCCTCCTGCATGTTACATAATAGCATTTGAAAAAGCATTTGCATTGAACAAGATGCACTGAAACATCCCTGAGTATTTTTTATTTTTAAATCTCAAGCTTTCGTAAATTCAGATTTTATGGGAGGAATAAGCATGCAGTATTTTTTCTTTCTTCCAAGCTCTTGAGTGTGTGTGAAAGAAATGAAAAAGAAATAGGGAAAAAACCCTAAACCACAACAAACAAAACCCATCAAAACCAAATGAAAAGCTAAAAGGTAAGTTTTTATTTTTCACGCATTTTTAGTTCCATTCACACTAGCATTCTGTCTGGATGTGAAGTGTGCATGAGAGGATGTTGGTGAATACATCTCATAACAGAGGTATTGCTGTGTTCACAAGCAATGAAGTCTTAATGCCTCCCTTTCACATTTGGTGTACCTGAATATAAGGGTGACATTAAAATTAGGATCTCAAGTATAGCAAAGTAATGATTGTTTTGTAGTTATTTTCATTTTAACCATTTGGATCTGTTTGTTCCTCAGTAAAAAATATACAGTCAAATAAGCAGTAACACTAATTCCAGGGTTGAAGTTTTTATATCTTTGATTATAAAGAATGGTACTGAAAGCAGAGTGAGACAAATTATTCTGTTACACACCAGTGGCTGACTTCCTACATCTGTTATTTATTATTTGCAACTGTTTATATCAGCACTGAACATGGTATCATGAATTTTTGAGTTTATTTAGTAATTTAAATATCTGTTGGATGAGTTTGCTATATAGTATGACATTAACTAAATGAAGTTATGAAACTGTGGAAAAGTAAAATAGTGACATATACAAGCTCTACTCTGATATATTTTAATGGGGATTTGAGTCTTAGATTTAAGCTTACCATGCAACAAAATCTGGCTGATTTGCTGACAGCCTTTCCCCCCGCAAAAAAGAAAGTGATATGAGCCCTGTGACCATGTTTACTCAAGAATGCTGAAGCATGTGCAATAAGTACAGTACAGTAATCTTTGAACATTTATGAGTTCAATGGAAAATCCCTAAAGATTCACCATATAAAAATGAACAAATGGTTCTCACACAAGGGCACAGCAGGACCCCACTACTAATTCAAATGCTACTGCACACATGGAACACACTGGCCCATCTCTGATTATTTGATTTGTACACTGAAGTTCCCTCATTGTATACACACACACCAAAAGACTGAAGCAGTGCAGAGAGAGAGGATGTGTTTCACAGCCCCCACCCTCCTAATTTCAGCGGAAGTAAAAATGGGGGAGTAGGAGATGCTCTCACTTCTTCGCATTTGGGCATCTGGGCTTAGACCTGGATGCTGATTGTTTAGATGTCCTTGAATAGAGTCTTTCCTTCCAGTCTTCAGCTGGCTGCAATTATGTCTCTATCATCTTTATTTTTAATATATGCTGATTTTTAATTTTTTAAAAATCTTACTAAATATGAAAGCAGAGTCAAAGAAAAACATCTGCTGTAGAAAATATTCTGAATTGCAGTTTAGAGAGCTCATGAATACTGTAGGCTTAACACTTGCACAAAACTGTGTGGGTGGCACACTGTCAAGTGCAGACAGTGGTGGGAGATTCCAGTATGGAAATCTTTTTTTAATGGTAGTGAAAAGATCAGAGAAAAAATATTTGGAGGAAGAAGGCTTTATATGAAGGGAGAAAATAGCATGTTGGACACAAATTAAATTACTGTATGGATTTGGACAGATATGACATGATTCAAAATCCATGTAGTTAATCCACGAAGCCTTTAATAGAGCTCATTACCATCATGTGGGAGAATTCCTGCTGAGAACTTTGGGCTGATTAAGTATTAACCTATGGATAGCAGGGAGCTGGCCTTTTATTTCTAAAACCTAAATTTCTCCTGCCAATCAATGACCCAAGAAGGATTTGAAAATTCAGCCATGCTTTTTCTTCTCTAGTGAATCCATGAGTTTTCTGATGCTTCTGTTATTGTTTTCAGCTCTTTCGTTAGTGCTTCTACCTGGCTTTAATGTTGCTATTTTACCAGCTGTGTCTCTAGCTAGGGCTCAGAAAAAAGTAACAGAAAGTAAGAAATTAATGATTAAGATGAACAAAATAAATATTGGGCTCTGACAGAATGTAAAAGATTGTACTTGTTACCAGAACATTCTTCTGATTTCCAATATAAATGCCAGCTAATATGTGTGTTCCACAGACCTGCCTGCCAAATATGTTGGATTTGGAAAAGAAATTTTCCTGCCAGTTGCTGTATACTTAGCCTGCCTGTCATCATCTCTCTCAGCCTTTTTTCCCCAAGTGATTGTGCATTTTACAGAAGTACAAAAGACAAGCAATTTAAAAGGTTTTTTGTGTATAAGATGCTCTCCAGGCAACTTACCTGCTGGAAATGAAGTGATTTTGTGGAATAATTTTCTCCCCTGTGTATAACATTTATGCTACAAAAATCATGGTTGTGGAGATAGAGTTCTTATTTTCTGATGCATTAATTAGAGTGAATGAAAGCATGACTTTGTATATGATTTAAACCAAGCCAAGTAATTTTTAATAAAAACATTTTCTTTACAGCAGGGCAGGAAATTGTTTTTTCTATCCCTATAAATACTCAGTATTTAAATACCTCCTTTCTCATAATGAAATTTGGACCCTTTAAAACATTAAGGAACTTATATTGTGTCAGGAAACTTGAAACATCTAATTGAAATTACTTTGAAATATTGAATTTATTTTTTATCCTCATTTGATATGCTAAATTTATATATACAGACATAAAAAGAAATTCTAACCAAAATTAGTGTTTTGAAAAAGTAGCATAAACTATTTGGATGTCAATAGATATTTTTCCACTTCTCTTAACCAAGAAATCAATTAGTGTTACTTTTTCACAAAATGTTTAATTCTGAAAAAGACATGTTTTTAATTGAAAGTATTTAGTCAAAGACTTCTCATCTACCTGCACTACAGACTTCTTTGTTATATCAATTTCTGAGCCAACCAATACTAGATTTGTTTACTGCCATTTAATTTTTAAAAAGCAGACAATATTGGACATTTACCATATTTTGAATTCTTTCAGTAAACTGAGCAGACCCACTATTTTATTGATCTTTGCAGCAGTTTAGTCACCTAAATATGTTAATGAAACTTCTGTCAGAGCTTTCATATTGGCACAGTACTGAATTATCTTGGACAAATTATGCCTATGCTGAATACAAAAAAATACTTGACATATTCAAAGTAATTTAGGAGTGAAAAGGTAACATTCTCTGTAGCAGAGAGCAGGGATCCCCCTACATGCCATAATTTCACTCATATGAGAAAATGTTCTCTAAAATATCTAATGAGGCACTTAAATTGTAATGACAGATGTGTCTCCAGGTCAACAATGTCCATGATAGGTGCACCTCATCAGACACACCAGCAAACAGGGGCTGAGCAACAAGGGGATGTCACTTAATGTAACTTCTGGCTGAGCTATGGGATCTCCACAGACTCCTGGCATTGTTCACAGGGGGAGGGATCCTCTCCCATGTTTGTAGGATGGGCTCAGGGACTGAGAATTCCCTGCTATAAAAAGCTATATTTTTCTGTCAGCTGTAGAAAGTGTAAGGTGATCTGGTACAGGTAGGACCTCAAAGGTGAGGGAATAAAGAATAACCCTACATGGGTTAGCATCCTGCAGCAGGAGACCCTGACACACTGAGAGCCTTGGGGGCCTTGTCATAGGTCACAGGAGAGCAGGGCCTTGTGGCAGTCCCATGCACATGAGATAGAACCTGGCTGCACTAAGCAGGCAACTTAGGCAGTACAGGAGCAGTTTCTCTGGGCTTTCACTGTGTTTTCTAGATGAGCTACTGCTGCATCTCTTATCTGAGACACAGGCTGGGTCCTGGAGACCTTTGACATGTGCCATGAGGCAACCCTTTTTCTCATGCTGCCTGCAGTGTTTTCTTCCTTAGATCCTTATAGATGTATTCTTTGTGTGTATTGCATACTAGATGCTGTGGCCTGCAACACACCTGCCTAGGGAAGTCCACCCACAAATCAGCTCTGAAATCTCTGCTAGTTTAATTCATAAAGTCCATCAGCTGTCATAATTTTTTCATCACTTGTTTTCACATTATGGTACTTCTAAGAAAAGTGAAGCTTCAGACTCCTGCTTAAGCATTCACTTGAGCCCTTAAACATTTTATAGGGGATTGGTTGTGTGAAGTAGGACAAGAAAGTGTCAAACATACCAAATGTGTTCTGCTTCAGAATTTTTTTATGTTTCTGAGGTACAGTGCTCAGTTTATGTGGCAGTGCTGAGTTCTGGCAGTCTCCTCCAGACTCATTTCTCACAGCTCACTTGGGCACTATGCCATGCTAATGCCATGTTGGTTGGGAAAAGAAGATGATTTTTCAAGAAGAGCTTTATTGTCTTTGTGGAATAACAGAAGTTATTGTAGATCAGCAATTTGTCAGGCTCCATTGCCTATATTTTCAGTAGGGTCTCTTCAAAACAGACTAAACTAGTATAAGACCTTAAAGGATCTCAGACAGACTCAATGAAATGTCAAATTTTCTGCTAAAGAATGTTATTTAATAAAAATTTTGCTGTCTTACACCGTAACATGGTTAATGCTTTGTAGGTGTGATGAATCCTGCTCTCCAAATGGATTAATTTTGTGTCATGGACACCACAGATCAGAATTTGTTTCTCCTGACTTAGAATTAAAACATTAAGGAGAGGATTTCATGTAAATCCTCACTTAAGGGTGTTAAAGATTAAAGTGAGGTTTTATTAGCATAAATCTCTCAGTCCCAGTTCCCTGGACCCTCACAGCTGTGCATAGATGCCTTTCTTTAAGAAAGAGCACAGAGATTTTATTAATTCATTGGAACCTGTTGGGACAGCTGACTGTGAGAAGCAAATCCACCACGACTTTAGGCTATAGGGTTCCTTGAGCAGGGAATTAGAATCATTGTGCATTTGCTAACTGCTACGAAGGTGCTGTAATAATTAAATCTGGTAAAATAATTCTAATCTTTCTTTGTTTGAGCTTTCCCAACTCAGATATTCTTTTTTGTTGTTCTTCAGTTGAAGATCTTTATTTTTTAAGTTAATGCAAATTCAGGTATCTAAAAAATAACTAAGTATTATTCAAAGCTTTCATAAAATTCAATAGAAGGTGTAAGCAACCAGTGCTCTTGAAAATGAAATTATGCTTCATGAAAATTGGTAGCTAAAATGTAATACCTTTAGTTGAACCATGAATCCAAACTGGATATTTAAATAGAGGCAGGACACCAGGTGTATATGTGTCATTTGTGCTTTACAATTTTGGCCTCACAGGACTGAAGACAACATGCCTCCTTAGTTTAAAAGTTTTTCTTATTGTATTAGGGTGATTCTGTGCCTTTTGACCCGTGCTGGGGGGCCGTATGGTAGTTCTTTTATGGGAAAAGAATCAAATCAAAACCACTGTAGCTTAATACTAATGTTGAACAGCTTGCCTGTTAGTTACATGTACTTTTTCACACTGACTTGGATGGAAAAAATCAAGGCTCTTTAGATAGGCCAACCCAATATAATATTACTTTAGCTCTGATCAGTCCTGTGGTTATGGAGAAGAAAACACACATTTCAGGCTCATAAAAGCAGAAGAGAAAATGTCTGTTATCTTGGAGTTCTGGCTTTTCAAGTGAATTTGGGAAAAGTTGTGTACTCTAAAGAATTCTGTTTTAATTGGCTCTTAACATTAAGGGTTTCTTAAAATTGTTTCCTTCTCTGTAAGACATTTTAACACCACCAAATGACTTTTAAAAAATAATAATTTTAGGCTCTGTCATTATAGATGGGTGGATGGATGACTATCTGTCATTGCATATGACAGGCACCTACTCTTACCGAGCTGTCAGCCTTGTGCTTTTAGTGTTATTGTTTGCAGGAAAGACTGCAGTTGTAGGTGAGCTCTTACTATAGAAGGCTGAAGAGAAGTTATTAAAGATCTCTTTCAGCAAATCTGAAGTTTTATATGACAGGGTACTAAATAACTGCATGCATAAACTCCTGGACACAATTTTGAATGTTAATATTTGGAGAGGAATATTGAGGTATTGAAAGTCTTGATGTTCTCACATTCAGATGCATTCAGATTCATTCTCCTACAGTTACAGTCTGTGTTAGTCTCTGTTACTAAGTGTAATTTATTGATGCATTGTCATGAACAATGAAATTATTAGTTGTGTATTTTAGAAGGATGTTTGGAACTAGTTACATGTGCTATAAATTTGTGATTAGGATAGTTTTGCTTTGAGATTTTCGGCACACTAATGTTTTCCTAATGGAATTGACTGGATTCCTGTCAAATCTGTCTAATTTGGGAAACTTTCCCTATAGGGAAATATTAGACAAGATTTAGGAAGATTTGCTTTGTTTTTGTAGAAAAACTTGCTCTGTTTCTTCAATTTGTGTAAGTTTTATATGTTAGCAGTCATAGAAATGGACAGATTATATTTGCTTTTAATCTAGATTATGTATTGATCACACTTGGTCTTTTAAACAATAACTGGCTGAAGTAATTTTCTTGTAAATCCTTAATTTTTCAAGCACTTGGCTACTTTTAGTATTGTGTTGCTGCTTCAAATGAGACATAAAACTCAGCCTTTTAGTGTTTGTGTTTCCTAACTTGCCTTTTAGAGGCTTTCTCCAGGAGAATCTGTAAGCAAGGTCTTGTCTGAAAATAAAAAGGGGAAGATAACATTAATATTTTGATGCAGTCCTAAAGGAGTCTGCATTTTTAACCATTAGGAACCATGCAGAACTACAATGTCTGTTTTGCCAATTTTTTATTTCTAATTTCTCTCTTTTGGGTGCTTTGCAATTCCACTTTGAAGTGAAAGTTATTGCAAGATTAACAAGATTCATCAGGTTAATCACAAAACGTCTGTATGAACTTGCTAATCTGTAACTGACATGGATGAAAAGAACAAAAACTGAAATATAGCTTTATGCCATACTTGTCTATGGAGAGGTGTGATGAGATATTTAAGGACAGCTGTTTTATGAAGCATTAATGTATTCATAGTGGCAGCTGCAGTTTTCTTGGAAAAGAATAGCAAGAATGGAAGAGCAGCAGAGCTGTATGCTTTGAAGAAGAAAGGTTTTATCCATGACCAAACTGCAGATGATAATAAATTGCATAAAAAATGTCAGAAAATTGCAGAGTAGATGTTTTTGCAAGGGTTCAAATCACATACTTGTTAAAGATGGCTCTGGTTCAGGAAATCACAGTCCTTTTACATGGCTGCATTAAACCCAGTTTGCAACAGGCCCTGTCTGTCACCACCAAGGGGTTGAGAACCGTCTGAACCATAAACTGTTGAGCAGTTGAGGTTTTTCTTACATCATTGTATTGATATTTCTGCTTGGTCTTCCGTATCCTGAGATATTTTACTCCATCAAGCCATTTTAGCATTGATTCTTGCAGCACTTTTTATTTTCACTTTGAAGCTCCAGTCAATCCTGATTACAAGATACACAAGCACACAGGATTATTTAGTCTCAGAGAACCTGATGGATGTCAGGAAATGTGAATAAGGTACATTAGATGTGTGTGGAGTGTATCAGCCATAGCTGATGGCAAAGATAGAGTTTCACAGGCTTTGTTTTACTGAGTTACAAGATTGAGAATGCTGAGGAGTGGTGGTGAGTCCTGGATTTACAGAAATGTTGAGTCATGTATGTCTCTGGTAATAGCCAGCTGGTAATCACAAACACTGGGGGTGCTTTATTGCCAGGCTTACATTTCAGTTAAAGCATCCAGAAAAATGTGTTGGTACAATTGTAGGAGGGTACATTTTATTTGCTGTTTTTGTATTGTACTGTTTGTCACTGAGAAATCCTTGGTGATATAATTACTTCAGTCCACAGGTGGATGTGTAGCCATCTGTCTGGCCTGCCATCAGCCAGGCTGCTCCTACAATGCTGCCTAGAAAGAGACATTTTTCAATGAACAACCAACACCTTTCTCAAACTGTCCAGTCTGTTTCAGAAATCAGCTCTTTTTCCTCAGGTTTTGTGAACATACAGGAGATATTTCCATCAAGTGAGCTCGTTGGAAAAGCTATTCCAGCTCTGACTTCTGCTTTGATCTCAACCAGAAATCGGCTTTTATCAGGTTCAGTAAGCCTTCTTTTTCCACTATACTGCAGTGTGGGATTTTAAAAAATCATTTGGAGAATAAAAGCTGGGTGTCATGGGATTTTCTCTTTCGTTCTGATAAGCCACCTTTCCAGTAGCCTTTTCCAGGAGTGGAATGTAGACAGCTGCTGCCATTTGGCTTCACTGACATATTCAGCAGCTGCACTTGCATTCAGGGTAGTAAAAGTCTGCAAGATGCTTGAACATCATCTAGCCTGAGTTCAGGTTTTAAATAATGGAGATTATATATATAAAATAAAATCTAAAAGTGATAATAAATGAGTAACAAGAAAAGTAGCAAACATATAAATTCTAAACTACAGCTGGGAATGTATATATTTTGAATCAATTCTTCTTATCTGACCATTTGTTTTTCTAAAAAGAAGTTTTTACAAGAGAAATTAACTCAGTTCATACTGAAGTAACAAATGAGCTGTTGATGGAATCATCTGAGCCAGAGGTTTGCTATTTTAAATGCTGATGCCATTCCAAGTGAACTTTTTAAGGTAAATGTTGCTATTCTGTGCTCTATAACATGATAGTAGACCGCCTACCTCAACTAAATGCTTCAGAATAACTCTCAGGATTAATTCTGTTTATGTCTTATAAATAAAACATAGAAGAGTCACTGCTATACTCATTTACATGTCAAAAACCATCAAAATCAAAGGTATGCATTTTCTTTTTTAATATGCCTTGACATGAAGATAACATTAACTCTCCTTATGACAATGGCAGACCTCAGCATCTGCCATTAAGGCCACTCTTTCCTTGGGTTCAGCATATAATTAAAAGGACAGAAGTCACTTGAAAGAAAGGTAGTGTGATGGACCTATGTTGTTCAATCTTAGAGGTCCTTTCCAGTCTAAATAAATCAATGAAGGACTTAGTTTCAGTTGCTGTAATCCCACTTGCAATAATAACTTTGGGAAATTCAAGTATGTCTCTGTCAAAAAAAAGTAAACATTGGATATCACTGAGTTATATCTCTCTGAGTTTTTTTAGTTAGCACAGCCACTTGCAGTGGTGTCAGGAAGCCAAACATCAGATGACTACTTTCAAATGCAGAGCCTTGTATGCCCTTGAAAATTAAAGGCTGAGTTTATGAATTTGGGGCAGGTGACCTGCTACTCTGTCTGATTCTACAGAAATGAACCCAAGTCAGGTGGAACTGCTTGTATTCCCCAAAAAAGTCATGGGAGCCCTGTCTGATGTGCCCCCCTCCTATGACCAGTTCTTAGAGAGGCTGAATCTAAGCCAGGCCCTCAAACTTTGAAATTGTTCAATAGAATTGTTTGCTGAAAAGCCATTGTAACAGTGAGTAAAAATAAAAGTTTGCATTGTAATGAGCAACAATAAGCTAATGAGAAGGCAGGCTTACAATATTCTTAGAAGATTTTAAGGAGCTATAGGTTTTACAGTCTTAAATATGCATGTTGTGGGGAAGATCTTGAAATTATTAAAAGTAATCTAAGACCCTCTATTTTTATGTGGCTTGTATGTGTTGGGTGAGGGCATACAGGTGGGACTTACCACTCAAAGGAAATGCCCTGCACTCATCTGCAAGAAGTTGAAAGTATAGAAGAAAAAACAGCCTGATGATGTTTAATAAATTCATTTAATTTGATGTAGATAGACTACAAATACCTGTAAAATCTCCATTTACACACACACACATTTGTTTTCCTGTGTAAATGTGAACTATGGGTCATTATAATTTTCTGCAGTCAAGTATCCACCTGTGAGTTTGCAATTTGTTTATGAACCCTGGGGCATCAACTTGAAAAGATTTAGCTCCCAATGACAGCTCTGAACAGATGATTAATATGACAAATAATATTGAGCTCTCTTTGGGTTTGAAGTCCCAAGAACCAAAAATGAGTAAAATGAATAGCAATTAAAAATCTCTGATTATCACCTATACTGTGAGACTGTCCCTTTTCAGAAGAAAAAGTTAGTAATATTTTAGAGAAAATAATGCTCAGCTGCCAGGTAGTTGCTTTGGTGAGAATTAATCTTTTGTTCTTTTGAAGGAGGACATAAACATTAAGATTTCTGTAGTTGAGGAGCAATGCTGCAAACAGGGGAGCCTTCCTGCCATCACTGGGTAAGAATGGATATTGTGGCAGAGATATATACCAAAACCACAGTGTAGCTGTGGGTGAAGTGAGGAAATAAGCTCAAGCTTGGCGATAAAATTAACAAATGTAGGATGGAGATGTCAAGTCTGGAGTCATTGTACTTCTCTGTAAATAATTTAGTCCTGAAGTAATGTCTTCTGTCTGAAAATAGCTATTTGGCCATTTTATAGCAGTAGACTAACATTTTCAGAAATAGAGGAGTTTGGAGGTTTTCACTTTGTGGTAGGTGACTCTGTGCTCCTTATGAATGCGTGTCTGCTGAAATTAGAGTATGTAGACTCTTAATGAAATGTATCTTGAATAATCTTCTACCTTTTAACTTTCTCTCGAAGGAGTTTAAAAACATAAGACGGAAGAGTTGCCAACATAAGTGATAGAACAGATGATATTTTAGTTATGTAAAGCTGACTCAAGTTATGAGCTCTTATGCTAAGGCAGAAATCATTGCAGTGCAGGCTGGGGACCCCTTGTTGTCTATTGGTGCTCAGTAGATGTTGCGAGTCTTGTCCACACACACACCCACACAGCCTGTATGAGGACATTCATGAAAAAAACCATACCAGGGGTCTTATATTGGTTTTGGTTATAAACCAGAGATATTTGGTTATATAACCAGAGATACCATCAGAATAAAGCTTTTGCTATTGAAGGACTGCTTTACTTTTGATTTACTTTCTTCAGTGTAATTTGATCATGTTCTCATTTTATTTCAGTGGCTTTGGATCAGGCCCTATCGCTAATTTCGGTTCCATTTGGTTTCCCTGGTAACATTTTATTTTTAGCATCATTATACTTCAGAGATCTTTCATGGAGGGTTCATTTTAATTTTATTTTATATGTTTCAGGTCATAGCAAAGTGGCAAAACCCCAAAACCCTAATCTTTTCCACAAAATGTTTATAAATATCCAAAAAATGTGACCATCTTACATGGTTAAAATTTTTATTACTTTGCTGCTACCTCCACCCATGGATTCAGTGGAAGAATTTTGGGAAACAGGCTGTTAGACATTCATGCATTTTTAAATCTTTTGAAAATCATTACCCATTTGTGCACTAGAGATGTGTTATTCTGATTTTTCAGATCTGCTACCACAGCAGGTCCCAAACTCTCAGCAGCGCAGTGATTATAAAATAATTGGTCTGGCAGAAAAGGAGAAATACTTCTCTTCCTCTTCAGCACTAGTTACCTCCTCTTTCTGCAAATTGTCCAGACAGAAGTAAAGAAGCTGTGGAAATTGTATCTGTTTCCCCTTCTAGGTTCTGTTTAATGACATGTACTTGTACAGTCACCTGAGTGCCTTGTACAGAAGAAATTTGCTGCGTCTCTGTTAGGAAAGTGACCGGCTGACATTCTTGGTTTGGAGTCTCCAGCAATGATTGCATAATGGGATTGTAGTTGGAGGTAGCAGGGTTGTTGTTTTTTTTTCCTTTTTCCTTCAGTATTACTTGCTTATCCTTTTGACACAAAATGAGTCTGACTTAAATAACAAATGTAGCAGTTGGTAAGAAATTTTGTATATTCATTTAGGTAACTAATGTTTATTCATTTGGACCCTAGCTGAGACATTGGCCGACCACCCTGACAAAAAGCACTGCTTGAGAACTTAAGCTGGAGTTGGCAGGAATGAAAATAACCTGTTAAACCTTACTTGAGTGAAAAATTATTAAAAACCATACAACTGCACTACAACACCCCCAGTACAGTATCAACATATGCATAGAATTCAGTGATACTACTTCACTGAAAAAGGAAAAATTGTAAAATAACATTTTAAAGCTGTCAGTGTGTTTCAAGGTAGTTTGGATTTAGGGTCCTATTGGCCCATTAACAGATCCAAGGACCTTCTGATTGTCTTTCACTCAAGTTGCATAGGAAAGATGATCTGTCAGAATTTATCAGCAGATGAATAATTATTTATCCTCTTGTAGAGGCTCCTACTTATAGTATTTGTCAACAAGTTCTCTCCTAGGGATGGATTATAATATGAGCACTCCATGGTATGATGAAAGCCTTCCCATACCTCAGGCTTTGTGATATCCTTTTAGCTGAAATAATTGCCATACTAAGACATAAGGTCTAAAAAGCTTTAACTGAAGGTCTTGTGCTATTCAGAAGATGCCTTGGTTACAAGCAGACGCTTCTATTTTCTGGCAATCCTGAAATCAGGGCTCTTCTATAAGTGAAAAAGAACCCAAAATTTTCATGGTTGCTAGGGAAAAGGGGAGAGAGAAATAATCCTTCCTCTTCCTTGAAGAAATGACCAATTCATATCATAAAGTGTGTCATTCTCAGTATTTTTTAGCTCCGTGTCTTCATCTGTCCAAACAATCTCGACTTAATCTGATCCAAAATCATCTGATGGGGTTTAGATGTTAATTGGGCCAACTAGATCCCATCACTACCTCTTGAGAGATGAAGCAAAACAATGAGAGAGTTGCCACTTATGGCCTTTGGTCCCTCCCAGCTGCCATACCTAAAAGTAGTGCTAATGGGAGTTGATGGGCTCCTCTCTGAAAAATTTGCTTGTTTTCTTCACACAGACACATTTTTTCACCTCTTGCAGTGAGCAGGAGTGAAAGGCTTTTAAAAGAAGGGATTACTGGAGCTTTCATAGTACAAAGGCTCATACAAATTGCTTGTCAGTCAATTGGATTTGATAGGAAGGAAAGACAGATTGGTGAGAAATGGGGTTAGGACATTTTCAAGGTTCCAGCTGGAACATTCTCATTTCACAGTTTTGAATTATTACACTGAGGGGAGAGCAGAAATGCTGCTGCTTTTGTTTGTTGGTGTGGGTTAATAATTAGCCACTGCTTGATTTGATGGTTTTGTTACCGCTGATTATTTGATCTGTTTTGGAAGACACTTCTGTTTTGAAAGCTAAATGTGATGGTACTGCACTTTATTGGCACTTTGCTCCTGTAGAGTATTTTTGCTGTTTTTTAGAAGGGAGAGGAGGAATGAAGAGCCATAAAAATAGGTACCTTGAAGAAACATCAGCCTTCTAGAAGTGTGTGTCTGACAGCTTTTGTTTCTGTAGACAAAGGGGCACAATGCTGCCAGTGATTCATGCTGCCAATACTGTAGGACATGGGAGTGTCTCCATGGGCTGTGGTGTAGCAGTTTGTGTTGGGTGATGCAGTGCCCTCTCTGGAGTCCTGGCTGCCAGGATTAGCCCTGGGGTCACCTTTGAACATAGAGATTTTGGCCATCTATACAGCTTACTGTCATAATCTTTCTCACTGTGTAATTGCAAACATGGGAAGAGACTGTACTTCCTGGGACATGTGCAATCTAAGGAGAAAGAAAAGTAATGATGTGGTAAAAAGGAAGAAGTGGGTAAACACAACCTGTTGTATGGTGTATTTTTTGTGAGAAAACAAGGGCGGGTACTAGGACGTGGCATTAATAATGAGGAGTAATAAGTGTTATAAAATCTAAAAACACCTGAATTTTCACATTTCTAAGTGCGTTAAAGGAGAATTGAAGAAACTGGAGACAGCAAAGGTTTCCATAACTCATTGTCTTCTGCTCTTGTTCATATTCTTTCCATATTCTTGTGAATCACTGACCCTGCTGCTATTGCTACTCTAGGTTCATCATTTCCCAGACTCTTTCTTACTGCTAACAATTTTCAAAGTCCAAAGCCTCACACAGGCTACTTATGCTGGACCAAGGACAGCCAGGGCTGCATTCTGGGCATACAGTCATACTAAGGACAGTGCAACAGGTTTCTTACTGGCAGTTATCAAGTAATTCATGGCAATTTCAAGGGAATATTTCTTTCTATTTTTTAAAATTGTATAGAAATTAATTTAATCTCCCCATCAATCACCTATATGTCCATGTGTGTATCATATTTTGACATTATGATTGCTTACCTTATGATTGCTGTAAGTTGTAGCAACAGCTACAGAAGATTTCCTGCTAGGTTTCAAACATACGAGGTTATTTAATCTTGACAGTATACATTTCCTCAAGATTGATTTGGTTCCAGTGGAGTTCAGATGCTGAAAAGACTGAGTGATTATGTTAGCTAACACACAGTGTTCCAGAAATTTTTAACATTCACTATGATAGCTGAAGGGTCTTGTTTATTGTAACTGACTCTTCACTGTCCCAAAAACCGCTAGGTTTTTAATTTTTTTAAGGTGATGTAGGTCACAGTTTGAAAAGAAACAGCATACAATAAACAAATCTTCTGTCCTTTGTCTCATCTTCTTAATAAGCACTCATTACTCTGATATATACCAAGCACTCTCAAGCAGTAAAAACAAGGCTGACCTGAATGAAATTGTTTTTTTTCCTTAAGACTCCTTTCAGGTACTTGGTAGAAGAAGACATAGATTTGAACTTTGTGTTCAGTGAAGAGACAATATAATCAACTAGATGCTCAGCAAAACATCTAAAAATATGTATCTGGAACGTATATGCCAAAAAGACATAAAATACTTTCAACACTTTTATGCTTAAGTGATAGATCTGTGATGTTCATATCCAGAAGCTTCTGCTTGCTTAGGTTGTTCTATGGTATTGGCACCAGAGACATGTAAATATTGAAAATATCTGAACTTCTGGATTCATAGCACCTCAATTCAATTGAATTTCCTCTTCTGGAATAATGAAGGATCTTTTCATTACTGCAGGAAACAATTACTGCAGTTTACATAAGGTCAATTCATACTTTTTAGTAGAAAGCAGCATTACTGTGCAAGCTGCTGCCACACAGTACCATTATGCAGTGAAAACCATGTAGGAGTGCATTTAAATGGAGCACTTTATTTTTGTCTCACAGAAGAGAGAAAAACGGAATAATTTTCCAACATACAAATTTTTTTTCCTATTTAAATGATAACATCGGAATTCTACCAGAACTGGCAGCACTCAGGAAAGATTAATACAGTTGCAGCAGATTATGGCATCTACCAAATGTTATCCTTGTGCCCTAAATATAATACATATAACAGATATTACATCTCTGCCTGTAATTTATTATACGACTACTTTGTTTTATGTAGTCCAGTCTTTTAAGAAGTGAGAATCAGGTGGACTCAGAATTCAATTTATCAGCTATATATCAGTGCTAAACTCTCCCTGGATAATCCAAAGCTCCATGTTGCCATAATTTAAAAGCAGAAATACATTTCTACTTTTCTAGAGAATTATGAATAATGAGATACTGACTACAGAAAAATAACATTTCAGTCTTGAACTGTTGTCATTATAATTTTTTCTAAAAGTAAGCTCTGAAGTCCTGTTTCTTCAGTGATTTAGACAGTGGCTTATTTTTATTTGTTAAAACTGTTCATTGATTCACTGATAAAGCAGTGGCATTGTAGTAAAAGAGACTGGTTAAGTCTCTTACAAGGCTGGAACAAGGTGGGGTGTAATAGAAGATGGGAATGGGCACTCTTGTAGTGTGTGGTACTGGCAGTTGGATTCCTTATGTACAAGAAAGTCCCATCAACTGGAATAGGAGAGATGGATTAGAAATATGGATTTTCAACTTCATTTTCTATCAAATAGGAACAAACGTTACAAGAGTAAAGCACTCTTTAACTGCTATAGGACCAGTGTCTGGAGAAGAAATGAACAATCAGGCTAAATAGCTTTTTCAGTTTTTCTGAGAATGCAAAGCACTATGAACATCAGATTAAAGCTTCTGAATTACATTTATTCCTTAATTTTTTAGGTTTTCATCTCTAGTTTTCCACTAGTTATTAAGTCCTGGTAGAAAGTATGCTAAGCTTGTGCAGTTACATTACATTGTAAATAATAACTGATCATCATTCATCTGTTTCAGATTTTAAATTCTGATTGAACAAAGCAAGTTAGATGAGGTCTGTATGTATACTGCTGATCCATGGTTTTTCCTCAATGTAGCAATGATGCAGCACCTCTAGCAGCTACATCTGTTTCTATGGAAGCAGATCTTTTGCTGTGTCTCTCTACATGCTTTCCCTTATAACAACAGACTGTTTGTACAGTCTAACATGGCTTGGTGGCATACAGCTGATACTGTCCAACTCAGCAGCCTTTCTACAAATCCACTCAGTGAGCTTCACTGTTAATATGTTCCTTCAGAGGTTCTGAAGTGTTTTGGTTGTGTTAGCTGCATGTCCAGTGCTGGATTAGCTACTCTTGTTGTAATTTTCAAAAATATATATCTTGAATATCATAAAGTATCTGTGTCATTTCACAGGTTAAGATATACTCTCACCACTTCCTTTGGTTCCTCCCCTTACCCTTCTCAATAAGAGCTCAGGGCTTTGTAAACTGGGCACATTTTGTGTCTTAAGTATGGAGGAAATTATTGTGTTGCAGTGACCCAGTCTTCATTTATTTGATGAATAACTGAAGGGGAATTAAGAAAGCACTGATTGTACTAATAAGTTGCCTACACTGCTTGATAAAATTCACATGTAAGTTTAAAAATTATGATTTTGTTCTTTCAGTGCTGCTTACTCTTGAATTCTGTATAGCATCTTCAACTTTCTTCTGCCTCACTTTTTTTTCTTGGGTAAGGTGTAAGTTTTGAGGCTTTTGGACTTATATCTGAATTCTTCCGCTTGCATCATAAAAGAAGTTGGTTAATGGAGAATTCTTTCATAAATCTCATTAAAAATAAAAGCATTTAAGAAACCTCTTGCCACTGTCCGCCTTGGTTTAGCAGGTTAGACAAGTCTGCAATCTGTTAGGCATACAGAGCTCACAGCAGGTTTTGTGTTACCAGCCAGGCTGGTTCATAATCAGGGTTGGGAATCACTTCTGTGAAAACTGTCCTCTCTTATAAGAGCAAAGATAATCGTCTCAAATGCTAAAGGAAGACAAGAAGTATCAGAGGAGACTGCACAAGTTTTCAGCCTCTGTTGATGCTCTATGAAAAAAAGTGTACACCTGGAATCTGGTAAGTATCCACACATCTTCTGGACTAAAGCAAACAAATTTCAGGGTGACTGGCCCACAGGATCAGTTATGTAGCTCGGGCAAAGAATATCTCATCGATATGTACATGAAAGAACACCAAAACAATGCATACTTAGAACTTTGATAAACCTAGCCTGTACTAA
The DNA here is from genome assembly GCA_013397195.1 of Hylia prasina. NCBI lineage: Eukaryota > Metazoa > Chordata > Aves > Passeriformes > Sylviidae > Hylia > Hylia prasina. Next base: position 1,673,035 of record VYXD01006830.1, read on the forward strand.
TTGAAAACATTATAGCTGATTTTAGAGAAAATACAAATATGGCTATTGTTTACAAAGTATAGTCATATAGTTTACTGGTGAAAATGAACAAAGCTATTGCTCCCAGTTGTGTGATGTCATTCACATAGCAGAGACAGTCTTCTGGCTCCAGCACAGTGTATGAACAGACATTATAACCCACAAACTCTGTTTGAAGCAGGAGCAGAAACAGCATCACATTGCACTCAGCTATGCTCCAGTCTCCTCTGTATGATTTGGTGAGAGAGCAGAGCTTTTCCTTATGCATCATTTAGTAACTGCAGATCCACAAATCCCCATGACTCCCATTTCTTTCTAAGCAGCACTGGAAAAGTAATAGAGTAAGGGAAAAGTAATAGAGTAAGGAAAGCTGAATGACACCTGGCCTTTGAAGGCAGGGAGAAGTTTGGAGGGGGGATTTTTTTCCCCCCTCAAACATGAGAAATGCTTTCTAGGACTGAGCAGCAGACTTGCTTTAGTTATAGATAAGTTCTTAGGCGGTGGTGTTGTTTTGTGGTTTTTTTGTTTGTTTGTTTGTTTGTTTTTTTTACAGGAATGTGCCAATAAAGCCATTGAATGTGAAGATTTATCCTTTCTGGCAAAATCACAGATTTCGTATATGGGAGGTATAATTAAATGATGTCTCTATGCACATTTGGAACGCCTGAAGAGATTACTGCAGGCAAAACAGAAAAAATTTAGAGAGAGTATTTGCAGCCTTGTCACAATTTGTTCCTTGATTTAAATTGTAGGTTTAGCCTTCACCTCCTAAACCCTGGTTTGAATATGTTAACTTTATGTTGTGTGTGTTTGTATGCACATGTATGCAGCTCCAATTTTGAATGTGGAGTATGGAGACACTTGGAAGTTTTATCCCATGTTTGAAACATTCTGTGCTTTAAGGTTTGTGAAAAGATTTTATTCATGACTTTATGAACAAGGCTTCTAATGCCTTTAAAATGTTCCTGCCAAATTAGGTGTGCTCTGATCTGTCACACAAAAGGTCCTCATAAATCTATACCAAACTGATTCTGGTACAGTCTTATCTTACGTGACTTCTTATACCAAGGCCTCTGAAGCTCTTATAAAATCCAGCACAAAATAGATTTAAGTTTCAGTTTAATCAATCATACCTTTGTAAACCCCTTTGCATGACCACATTTAGTCATCAATCTGGATCACAGTGAGCTCTCTTGAATTAGTGACACTCTTGATGTAGCTGGAATAGTCTAAGAGAATGTGACAAGGTTTGTCAGTAGAGGTACTTTCTCATCTTAGATGAAGTTTTATAATATGATCTCTACATCAAAGATACCCTTCAGAGGGGAACTTTGTTTTTAGCCTAAATTCATATGTTTAAAATGTGCCCTTTAAAATGTTTGAACTAATTGTCTAGGCCCCTTAGTGATCCACAGAAGGGGCCATTCCCAGGGGAGAACTCATCAGATTTGCATTGCATGTCAGCTTTCACCCTTGTCTGTTTTTCTCTCTTGCATCCTTCACAGTCTCTCTCAGCCATACCAGCCATCACTGTCTGTAGCTTTCCCCTTTCCCAGGCTACCAACACATGCCCCAGAGGATGGGACACCATAACCTTGGGCCACAGCCCTTATGCTTCACACAGCCTCACTCAAGGTACATAATGTACTGCCACAGCAGCATCTGCTGCTGGCCAAAAGAGAGGCCTCTCCTGAAACTGGCTACTCATGCCATGGGGGCAGGACAATTCTTCTGCCCCAAGAAGAAAGTGCCTTCTGTCACTACGGAGGGAACAGTATCACAGCTGTACAGACACATCCCTTTCTTTGAGACAACATACTGGTTTTTGATTCTCTTTTGCCTGAGGGCTCCCATTTTAACTTGTCATGAAAGTCATGGGACAGGATTGCCAAGTGACCCAGATTTGCACCACAGCTTGAGGCGGTGTCAGTCTGCCCCGCGTGCCTTGGCGCGGAGCGCAGCACTGTGACATTGTTGTACTGCGCTGCCTGGCTGGAGTCTGCAGTGACAGCAGCTGCCCAGTGCCCCCCAGACACTGCAGGTCACCTGCTCCAAGGACACACAGGCACAAAGGCCCAGGCACACTTGGGAAAGCTCCTCAAAGTCAGTTTGCTGTGCTGCCATGCGTTACAGGGGCTCTGCTACTCCCTGTGGTCCTTAGTAGGCCATTGGCAATGTCAGTGCATGCCTCAGCTACAGCTGTGTCCTCCACCCCAGGCACATGGGCCCTGCTGTTGCTGTTTCAGGGTGTTTCAAGGCTTGGAGACAGTGTTTGCTGTTTGCTCACCACACTACACTGTGTGCCTTCCAGGTAAGACTGCTTTTGACAGTGTGCTATTACACAGAAGGTTTTTCACTGTTGCCAGCAAAGGGTGTAGGACACCTGCTGACTCCTGCATCCCAACTTCTGCCCCTGGGGAGAGCCTGTCCTCTCAGGTTTGCCTCTGACATCTGCCCTGTTCTCATTCACCAATCCAAGGCTGGCCTCACCATGTCTGGCAGCTCTACCCAAGACTAGCAAGGTGATTTAGGGGCACCGGAGGGTTAGCAATGTAGCTGGTGCTACAAAATGATTGAGCAGGCACGTCCTCACATGGTTTGAAGTTCCCAATTCACTTGGGGTTTATGAAAAATGTTTTTTGGTTAGAGAAAAGTTTGTTTGGACACTGTTCTTTATAAATTCTTACCACTGTGCAAAGTCTCGAGGTTTCTCACTGATGACCACTTTTACACATTATGAGATACCTAATATTGAAAAATAGTTTTGGGGGGAATTGAGACTGCTTCACCACAGAGATAAACATCAATGAGGAATTTCATCTTTATTTCATGATGTTAGCACAATAAACTCACACAGTAGCATTGATCTGTACTTGTTTAACAAAATACATTTATAGCAATTTACAAATTATTTTCCATTTGAAAACATGGCATAACATTTTTATTAAACACAATACTTTATATAGAGAATTCTCATTTAAAAACATATTTTATTTTTAAGTATTTTCTCAGTAAAGCACAGCCTAACAAAGAAATTCGTGCCTGTTAGCAAGTAAGAAAATCAGAACACTAAGAAGATGTCACCTGTCAATTTATTTGATTAATTTTAAATTAAGGTACCAGTGGAATGTAAACAAAGAGTAATTTTACAAAAGGCTCCTTATCAAATATACATGCAGAGGTCTGAGTTCCAATGTATATATTATTACATTTCTGCTCTCTAACGTAATATAATTTGATAAGCCATTATTAAAAACAGTAGCCTTTGGCACTTTGAGTAAAAAAGAATATATCAATATTTATGTATAGAACATAATTTCAATGATTACACAAGAGCTTTAAAATCTTTTCTTAAGAAATAGGAAACTTTAGGAAAAATATCACACTGCACTTGAAATAGTGCAGCAGGTTTTAGAGTAATAAAAGCAACATATATGCCAATATATATCTGACTAAAACCAAGGAATAAAGAACAAACACTCCCACCAGGAATCCTGCTGTTTCCAAAACAGCTAAATTGCCAGAGGGAACATTTTCTAATCTTTGCTTTATTGCCATTATTCTCCATTTCAATTTTCCTTTATTTCCAGGTTCATCTACTTATGTTCTTTTCCCCTGCACTTACAAACTAACAAATGATTGCATCTTATTTCCCTGCATTGATAGGCCAACAGTGTTTGCGTCTTACCCATTCCTTTAAAGCTAATCCTACCTGCTTTATCCTGTACCTAGACTAAACTAAATCCAAAGGGTTTTGTTCATGACAGTCCAAGTGTTTGTAATTCCTAGGAATCTTGTACAAAATTTCATATTAAATACCAAGGACTAAAGGTACATCCTTTTGAAAAGAAAAAACAAATCCTGACTTGTAAATACTAGCGTCTGAGAACTTATTTCTAAAAAAATTACTTTTTTTGTCTTTTTCTCCTGGTATCTACGATTATTTTTCCCAGCTGATGTGCCTTAAAGTGTGTCCTCAACATACAGTGCCTTTAACATACACAATATGCTGCAACCCTACTGGGTAGCTTCTTACATGCAACCTGCAGAATACTTTCTCCCAATCATCCTAAGTATGATGGGGTCATTTTGTATCAATAGCAGAAAGAGTGTGGTCATTTCCTTAAGGACTGACTCTCTTCCACAGCACTGGGTGATGGGCAGGTGAGGGAAGCATTGCTTGGCACAGTTGGCTTGACAGTAAGCATTCAGCTAAGCTTGGAGCACCTGTAAAACTGGGGAGTACATATAAAGCTTTCCATTGACTCGCAAACAGCATCCTCATCCTTGTGAAATTAGGTTTGGGGTTGGGTTTGGGGTTGGGATTTTGTTTTGGTTTGGAGGTCTTTTTTGGGTTTTTGTTTTGTCGTTTGGTTTTTCTGTTTGGTTTTTTTTTTTTGGTCTATGTTTTTGTTGTGCTGTTTATCTTCTTGAAAAGGACGATTCTTCCTTCTACCTCCTACTTGGCTGGGGTAGAGTGGGCTTTTGCTTAGAGTTCTGTGGGGTAGGGTCTGTAGACAGGTTCTGACTATAGAGAATATATCTGGTTCTCTGATACCCTAAATGAGGACTTAAACCAAAATACTTCTCTCAAAAACCAGAGAACAGACGTGATCTGCTACTTCTTATTCAGTGAGAGGACTGCTAAGCCATTCCCTTTACCTCCTAACCGGGGAGCTGGCAGGTGTACCTGAGAGTACCTGACCCCTTTAGGTAGAAATAGGAGAGAATAAAGAGCTGCAGTGAGTGAGCACTGCCCCTGGCTTCCTTCAGGGTTTAAGTCAGAGCCAAATGAAATGAGGCATTTCTTCTAGCAGGCCCATTCTAGGACATACCATGTTTATTCCTTTCAGAGCTTATCCTTCCAGTAATTTTTGGCAATGGAGATTTTTAGCAGGCAAGTTTTTTCATTATATCCAAAGCTCAGTTTACTAAAATAATTCATGTTCTCTCAGGTGCAGAGACCTTTTATATTCTTAACTGGCAGTGGTGGGAAAAATATCATGCTTAAGAAGGCTCTGGAGGGCGTCTCAAGGGAGGTGAACTGTAGTAGTGGCACAATGCAACACTTGTTCAGTGATTCTGCAATACCAAGGCATTCCATTCTTTAAAGCGAAGCACAAATCCCCTACGTGATGGTGATTGGGGTGAAACTTGTGATTGTTCTTGTGGCATACTAAGCAAGTGAGGTGAATGACTGCTTCTAAGTGTGAGCTATGATATTAATTCCTGTCTCCTTGGAAGCTGGTCAGGAAAGTTGCCATCTATTTTTATTTACTCATGGCTCGCCTTCCACATTTGCACATCTTGCAGTTATTGGTGTCCTGCATTATCTGTTTAAAAACTAATAGAAAAATGGAAGGGTTGCTGAAGGACTGAATAAGAAGTTTAAAAATGTAACATCTGAATTACTTGTAGTACTTGATAAGACCCCTTAAAAAACGTAATTTAAAACAATTCTACAAGTTAGCCCACTAAGAAGCAGCCTCTTCATTAGTAGCACCTGTTCTTAAACAAAAGTTGAGCAGTAGCAGCAAAACTATTCAAAATAGATAGTCATTCCATTCTAATGGAATGTCACCCACACATTTTTTGTTGCAGTAGACATCTTAAAGAACTACACAAAACCTTTGCAATCTTTGAATGTGACAGATCCACTATAACAAAGCTGTAAATATTTCCTATGCTAAATGAATGCAGCCAGCATCATCATAGTATTAGCAATATTACTTGTAAAGTAACTGCACATCAATATGTCATGTTTGCAGAGTCTAATAATTATGCAATTTTTCAAAACATGTAAAGTTATAATCAGCACCATCCTGTATTAAAGATTTGGTGCAAATTCTGCAAAGATGAATATATACCACTGATACAGCCTTTGCTGTGAAAAAGTCAGTCAGTTTTGGACACAAATATAAAATAAAAAGTTGGCACATTCAGGAAATACAGTGTCTGTGTTCAAGACCATTCTTTTAATTGACATCATCACCCTCAGATAAATGTTTTGAATCTGAAGAAACAAGTTGCATGAAAATGTTTCACATTAGTTCTGGCATTGTGCTTTTCCCCCCACCACATGCTGTTCACAGGCTCATGCACATTGCACATCAGCAATGCAGGGCTGCTGGTCAGTAATTTGGCACATAAAGGTAAATAGCTCAAAATAAAGGGAGCAGAACCTGTGTCCAGATGTGTTTACTTTGTGGTGGTATGGACCAGCTGATATGTCTCCTTTCAGTCCTTGTATGCTCGTGTGGGGGATGTGCCTTTATAGAAGATGTTTCTGGTGTTCTCTGGACTGCTCCCTCTCTCAGGGATTAAAATGATGTTACCCTTTCTTCGAAGTGTTGAGTCCCGGCTGGAAGAAATGGACAGAGTCTCTGAGCCAATCTCACTTCCCTCCACTGGTGTGACTCTTATCGTAGTGATTCCATGATGGTGATGCTCAGTGTTATCTATGTTACTTCTTTTCCTGTCACCTGACCCATAACTGTCTTTTAAGGAGTCACAGCTCTCAGAGTCTCTGTTGAGATCATTTAGCTCATATGTTTGACGAAGAGTGACTTTTTCAGGACCTTTCCATTTCCATGACCCACTTCCTTCACCTTCTGATGGCATCTGAATTACAGGTCTGTTATTTTCTGGATGGGCCTCAACTCTAACAATGCTACTTGGCTCATGGTCTGTCAAGGTTTTATATCTGATGGCTCCTGTACAGGTCACTGTGCTTCCCTCTGAACTCTTTGGACTGCCCTGAAGCACTCCTTGCTGCTTAGACATGGCTATTACTTGCATGATTCTTGGCTGGCTGTTACTCCTGCATGCAACACTCTTCTCAGCAGCTTTCAGCCATTTAGCTCTAGCTGAACTAGTTTTGGGCGATGTGTTCACATTCTCCTGAGTCTCTTCAGGAATGTGTACTAGCTGAGACGAGCCAGGACGGGACTGAATAGAGACCCTTGGCCCACCAGTAAGACCCGAGTTGTTACAACCTGGTACACTGCCAGGTTGGATTTTCAGGTATTGGCTAGTTGGGCCATGATGATCTCCATTTACACCCACTCTGGAGGGCTCTGAGCTTGACCTCATTTCGATAGCCCTTGGTGGTGACTGGCCAGATTCAGTCTCTATTACCTGCAGTGACAACTTTCGACTTTCATTCTTGTTCTTCCACTGGGACAGCAGCTGTTTGGAACGGGCAGAATCCATTGACGCGTGTATTGTTGCATTTCGTCTTGCTGGATCTTCCAAGGACGGTGTATTGACTCTTGGCAGAGTGTTGCTGAACGTAACCATGTTTTCCTTTCCCATTGGGCTTCGTGGTGTTATTATTTCTACATCAGCATTTGCTCTCTTGAGATTGGTCAGAGAGCCTGAATCTCTGTGGTTTCTATTCAGGATACTTTCAGTACGGTGAGAGACAATGCCATCGCTGCTGCCACCATTTTTACCCGGCAGGATTCTGTTGGCATCTTGACTGAGGTCTGTCAGTGACCTCAGAGGTTCTCTGTGAAAATTTGGGTGAAACACATTCTCATCACTTGGTAAGAAGTTCCCCACAGCATACAGGCCCTGATATTTGGACAGAAGCATCAACAATTGGTTAAGAAAGTTTAAAAGGACACCTTTTAAGGTACTTTAATAACATTCTTTTGCTTTTAAATAGAATTCAGTTGCATAACTACTCCAGCCAAACTGATGGGTATGCTTACTTGCCTTTCCTCACCAGTATAGCCTTAGTCCAGATTCTGTCCTCAGTCTGGTACCTCTAGGTATGTATGTATGAGATATCACTAGGATAACTAGGGCATATTATTCATGGCAATAAACAGTTGAGGGTAAGGATTTAGCCTCCATGAGCTTTCTTCTTTTCGCCAAGCAACAGATACAGTTACAGAAATAATGTTTTGTTAGAAAAATAGATGTTTGCAGTCTCTTAGGCAAAGCTATTTTACAACTATACTACTGTCTATCCTGATTTACTGAATCTTGTTACAGCTGGAGTTGTTCTCTGGTGTTAGCAGATTCTGCCCTTTCTACTGCACAATAACCATGTAATACAGTATCTACATCATAGAAAAAATTATCAACTTTAAATCAATTGCTTTCCAAGCTCTGCAGAACTTTAATAAGATTTAGCTATAAAACATTTTCCTAATCAGTAGACTCGTTGTAAAATGCTGTCATTTTAAAAAGACTCCACTGAGGGTATTCTGTGAGAGGGTCAAATATCTGACTCCATCACTTGAGTTACTCATTCTTTACACTCCTTTCAGTAGTATTTTTAGTTTCACATTATTTCCCCTCTCCATCCTCCCACTGGTGTGTAGTTTTGAGGGCAGATTTACTGAGCACTGGGCATCCACGACAACATACTCTCTGCTGTATGATGTCACACAACATTATATGAAGACCTAACAAAACATACTTGTTTGTGTATTTTAAATATGGGGACAACAGCTCCATTTAGGTAAATCTACAACAGAGAATCATTTGAAGTAATATTCTCGACAGAGTTCCTTTCTGCTCACAGTGCAGTCAGAGAAGCCGACTTTAGTAGCTCATGGGGTTTCTATTATTACCCTGACTGCTGTTTCTTCTGCCACTGTGAAAGCTATTTTTCCCTGGTCACCTTTGCAGACTATCTGCAGGTACCTCAGGTTATGTTATCACAGAAAAAAGGGTGTCAGGAAATGAACTTATTTCAGTACTATACTAAAATTCATCATTGACTTCTTGAGGGTAAAACCATCCCACTGGCTGTTAAGACTTTTCTGTTCACCTGCCCACACTCAAGCAGTGGTGTCAGCAGAAGCTCTGATTGCTCCCAGGCCCCTGTGTTGCTCTCTGAGCAGCCAGGGCAATGAATTCCTGCTGGAGACACGCTGAGAGCAGCAAGCAAAAGCAAGTGCTTGATGAGCTTCCTACTGACAGATACAATCAGGCCCGACCTAAATGCTTCCCTACAGGACCCTTCCAAGGTGCTCCATCTCTTTCAACACAGTACAAAGGAAAAGCATAGGAATAACCTCATTTGACCATCCTTTTCCCCCTGCTTGGTTTCCCTAAGAACTCCAAAGAATCACACGTGCATAATATTGCCTTTAATTTCTTGCAGATTCAGCAATTCACTCAGCTGAGTTGTTCATACTAATTCAATAACTTTTTGAGATCATAAAGCAAACACTGTCAGTACCAACTCAGGTCAGCAACAAATACCAACTTATCAAATATTTTTCTCGTGTTATGCTTTTAAGTGTGGATTAGAAAAGATGAGTATTTTTAAGTATTTAATAAAGCACATAACATCAGACCTGTTTCTGTATACAATGTCAGATGATTATACTCTACTTCATGCACTGTTATGGAACCTCACATTGAAATACTTGTTTGATTTTTCCTGTTTGCTTTTAAAGTCATTATCCCTAATTCATCATCTTCAACACATACTGACTTGCTTCACAGTTATGGCATGTAAGCATGATGAAAACTTTTCATAAAAATAACCACTACTCTTATCCCAGCCTTTTAAGTTTAATTTGCTAAAACTTAACCATGACTATTATATTTACCAAATAGAGAGCAATTCCTCCTCCTATGAGAAAGCCACAGTAAACATCAACTGGATGATTCTTATACTGGGTGATACGAGTCAGACCGCATATAATTCCACAGATGATAAAGGCAAAGACCAAGAGTGGTTTAAGAAGTTTTGAGGAGTCTGTTAATGTAGAATTGAAGTACATCTTGAAAAAGAAAGAAATAAAGAAGCAGTTGAAGAAACTTAAATACACCTAAGAGGATTTTAATTTCTCACATTGTGTTTGTTTTATATATAGATCACTAGTACACAGTAATATTACAAGTAATCCATTTATATTTACTTTACAGCCCTGTTAAAATTTGCTCACTTACTGCAGAAAGATGTGAAATCACAAGGAATGGATTTCAAAAACATAGGCAGTGCTACTTATGGACATCAATTAGGAAAAGTATTTTATGCCTCAATACTGTTCCCAATCAGCACCTAAATGTTCTATAAATGTGACTAAGGAGCCACCACTTGTGAAGAAGCCAGATGCCATGCCAGATGAACACAATAACCTGTTCCAACAAAAGCTACCACCAGATGCTTTAGAGAGCCATTTCTCAACTGAGGGCCATAACATCAGGGAGGTCACAAAAATTAAGTGGAAGTGGTTCATCAGTGCTATTCCAAATTCTGGCCATTCTCTGAGCAGAATAAATACTGGCAAGCTCCCAGTACATGCACCATACTCTTATCTAATGTCATTAACTGGTCCCTGCTCTTGTTTTCCTCTGATTTTTTACAGCATGAGTGATGGAATTACTTTTTAAAGTTCAAGTAAGTTGTCTGTGGCACAAACATTGTGGGCCATACTGAAGAAATGTTACTGCTCAGAAGGGCAAAATCGGCTGTGATTGCTGCAGCATGGCCCACAATTCTCTGCTAGCAACTGATGGGTTTTATTCACTTGCTTTGCAGTAACACCTTGAAGGCCTCTGGGAGTGATTGTGCCATTTCATCCATGCTGCAAATCTCTGGAGGTGAAATCAAACTGCATCACATGAATGCATAGCCCTTAATGCCTCAAGTTTAAAGGCAGCAAATCAAGTGAAGACAGCAACAAAGAAAAGGCAGCATACATAACAGTTAATTTGACTGGTAAGTAAAAGTATCACTGTGTACGTCAGATAAACACTGCATTTTATATGAGGATAATATGAGGCATCAAATAGACTTTAACATAACACTTCTGTTTGCTTCCTAACAAAGGAAATGAAGCAGTTGAATCTTTTCCTTGTTCTTTAACAGCTACAATAAAAGCAGCTTTATTAGTAGTTTTATTTTGCTTTCAGATTGGTAGGATAAAAACATCCATCCATCCATCCAAGATATCCAGGCAACACATGATTTTACAATATACAGCAAATTACTTTCTGACTTTTGTCTTGTATAAATGAAACTGAACAGAGTTGGTTACTCACCGAAATGTACACTGCTGCAAAGGCTGCCAGGGTGGCATGTTGAGAAGGGAATGACTTTCTGCCAAGGAAGGACACTAAAATTATACTTCTCAGTTCAAATGCACAGTGCTAGTGCTCATTGAAAAAAACACTGAGTGGTACAGCTCTCTTACACTTCCTAAGCAATATGTGATCTCTCAGTAACGTTTGTCATTGGGTGATATTTTTCTCAGAGAGAGACAAACTACATCTTTATTTGCTATGTCTATAGGTTTATTAAAAATAAAAATTCAGCACTTTACATCATGACAGAAGCTAATGGAGCATAACAACATGGGGAGGGTATTCAAGAATTGCTGGGCCCCTTCTTGATGGCCAGAGAAAGAGAATAAAGGAAAACATGTCCAATCTCAGAGACAGTAGAGATCGGCTCTTGAAATGGCTGGGGGCCTTCTGCTCCCGTTCAAAACCTGGAGGCTTGAATGATGTCTCAAGACTGGGTCTTGAGTTACAAATTTCAGATATGAAATTTAAATGACAGCTTAGCTTCTACTTCTCTGACAAGAAAAGGAGGTTTTGTGCAAGCAGGAGCAACATAGAACCATCACACAAGGCTCTCTAACATTTTACTATTATTATTTTTCTAGACCCATTTCAATTCTCTAAAAACAACCAAAGAAAAATGATGTGAATGTGAAAGAGGTTTTTACATAGTAGCGAGAAAAAAAGCTGGGTTTGAATTCAGTAATAACTGTTACACAGTGGATATTTAGATCACAGAAGCCCTAAAAACATCTATGACCTGTGAGCTGTGGGAATGAGTCAGATATACTGAGGATTTCTCTGTTTACAATGGTATAGATATGTAATGTACCATGCTGCATGTTTTGGTGAAGAGTATGTCTAGATTGCAGTCACAACAGCAACTTTCAACTGAGAAAGCTCAGCTTTGGATAAATATTTAAGCTATAATTCAGCTTCACAGATGGGTCTTGCCACCCTAACTGGGGTCCACATACAGCCAATTTCCTAGCAACACCTGAGTGAGCTAGTTTAAAATAGCAGAGACTGAAACACAGTCCTTTAACTTTAGACATTTGTTCTGCAAAGCAGCAGAGTCTGCTTTCTAAATTTCTTTCCTACGCATTTTGCCTTGCCTGTTCTACATAATTAATTGGCAGTTAAAAATGTGCATGTAGTTCATTGTGAATGCCACACTGCTGACCTGAATTTGAGCCTATGGCTCCAGCAGGTTCACGGCTCTGGCCAAGAGGAAATCTGCATGGTTCCTTTTGCATTTCTAAAGACAGACCTAAATTCTTCTTCATCTCATTTTATTTTTAATCTCCCTGAACAAATTTTTCACAAATAGTATTCCTGTGGAACAAGCTCAGGGTTGAGGACCGGGGAATAAAGACAAAAAAAAAAAAAA
>VYXD01006830.1:1685505-1707181 GCA_013397195.1 Hylia prasina
AAAAAAAAAAAAAAGGCAAATGTTTATAATAGCTAATCAACACCTTTACCCTGTGCAGGTTTTAATGAACCATAAATTTACTTAGAGTCTCTGTGGAGCTAATGTGTATATTTGAGCCTATGAACTTTTCTACCACTTAACCTTAATTTGATGGCATTTTTATAGAATATAAGTTGTGTCACAATGGCACAGTCAATTTTCCCTTTATTCTCTTTTCTATTCACATGCTTTCAGGGCAAACACAGACTAAATGCACTCTCTGTACTCTCTAATGGTGTCACTGCTTTTGTTCCTCTGTTTGTTATCTTTTAATCTAAAATGAAAATAATTCCAACTAAAAATATGTAGCCTTTTTGTATGGCTCCGTATTGAAAAGGTGAACAAAGGTCTCAAAGAAAACATGTCCTGAACTCCAATGAACGTGTATCACTCTAAATGCTCATGAATGAGGATGTGTAGGGGGGGAACAGCAGGGAGAGTCCTACTGAGAGAGAGTCACACTGAGTCAGAACATCAGAGATGACAGACAGAGACCTCACTGGAGAGCTGAACAGAAGTGACTGAAAAGGCTCTTTGAAGATAATAGAGGAAAAGGTGGACAATAGGAACCACTGGATATTTGGGGATGTTGCAGAAAAATGATTTGATGTAATCAGTTGGATAATTATGTGCTCCTCTCTACACTTTTCATACAGGAGTCCAGAGGCAAATTTCTGAAGCCAAAGTTTCTGGGAAGTACAAATCAAAAATGAGTGCCATTAGCAAACTCAGAACAAGTGCCTTAACCTCCTGTACTGTAGAAGTTATACCATAGTTTCTAGACAGGTGACTGAAGGAAGTAGCAAGTGCTACTGGAGTGCTGCTTGCTGTGGTAAAGCTGAGACATAATAAAGGAAAAATGCAATAAAATTGAATTAAGGAGAAATTGTGGGTGGTGCCACAATGTTATAGATTGCCAAATGTACTCTCTGTGATGGGAATAACTTTGAGATATCAATATATGGTTGTTTTTCTAGGGAAACAGAAACACCCAAAACCTGATTGCTTAGTCTTAATACGTTACAACTAATCTCACTCTTTTTTTAGAAGTGATGGTATTTAAACTTAGGAGTGATTGGTGGTTTTGGAATGGCTGCAGGCAGTCAATTCAAAGCAGCAGACATCATATTTGAGGAAATGAAATGAATGAAATGTATCTGTGAATTTTTTTCTGCCTAGTCCTATGTAATCATGTCCTGATTTCCCTGGGTCACCATGCAGTTGCAATACACTGCTTGCAAGCATCAGGCTTCACTGGCAATATCCCAGTAACAGCAAATGGTTATGGGGAAAGAGATAAAGAACTAGTTAGAATTACCATGCAAGTAAAGACGGGTTTGGGAACACACAGCTTTGTACTATTGTATTTCCTCTAAAAAATGTTTTTTTTTTCAATGCTCTTAATATAAAAAATTAGAGAAACAGAAAATAAATTTGTCCAACAACTCCCAAACACCTGAACTGTAATATATGTTATACAGAGGTCTCAGACCAAGCACTTGGGAGACTTCTTCCCCTGCCTGTTACCCACAGACCACTTCTACATAGAGGCGGTTGTATAGGAAATCACCTCCTTTGAGGGGGAAGAACAGCTGCTAATGACTGTGCTTTGGAACCTGACAAAGTCCTCCAAAGCCCACTGCTAGACTAGTATCTTTAGGGAGAAAATTGAGCATCACTAAAAAAACATTTATGCATTCACCTTTAACTCATTCAGACTTTAACTAGGCAAAAAAAAAATCTTGAAATTTGAACAGAAAATAAAAAATAAAAGGATGAAAGAACAATGAAGAAGAGAACTAACCTTCCAGCGTTGATAATATTGAGATCAGCTCCTGAGCAAATATCTTCCACAACATATGAATTCTCTGAGCAAGACACGTTTAAGGATGTATAGTTAGGCTTGCAAACAGTCAGGAAATATGGTGCCTGATATCCTGTTGATAGCTGTATAATATCAGTAACAAGAGCAGTTGCACAAAGACCAAACACATGAACACCTAGGAAAGAAATCAACAGAGCTTGTTAATTTTATTATATGCATTAATTAGGTTGATTAATTGTGCAAACTACATTCAGCAGAGCTCTGATGGGTTTTTGTTGGACTTGAGGGAATTTAAATGCAGAATAAGAGAATGTAAATGCAGAACAAAAGCTTACTGCAAAGCTAAATTCTTTAATATAAAAGTTAAGATAATTTATGCTTGTTTTCTTCCTGTTGATACTTAAAATTTTGTTTTAATGGCTTGATGTCCTCCAACATCTTTTCATAAAACATAGCTACACTGGAGCTGCTTCAGTTTGGAAAGAAGCTTTCTGAATTGACTAAAGAGTAGCCAACTTTGAGGAGAGGCTATCCAGTCCCTGGAGTTTCCCACTGGAAGACAGGCTTTTAGTAGTATGGACAACTGCCCATTAGATCATTGCTCTGAAGACCTGTTCTCTTTTTGCCACCACAGAATCACCAGCTGGTGAAAACTCTGGCTACTTTCACACCTCTGATGTCTTGAGTATTGTGTCCTTGTCACTAATCCAAATATTTAAGTCTGTTTCATAAGAGATCAATGCTTCAGACTGATTAATAATGCCAAATTCATAAGGCTATTGAAGTAATGCAATTGCTTTACTAAACATTTTCAACTGCTCTTCTAAAGATTTACCTATAATTCCCTAATTTAATTCATAAATTTATTTTTCATCCTAAAATGGAAAGTATGTTAAAGCCATTGAAATACAAAAAAAAAATCTTCAAATTCAGAGCGGGAATTGGGGGTGAAATTCATGTGTCTTTGAGCTTGTTTTTTTGGTGATGGAATACCAAACAGAAGTGGACTTGGAGTATGTTTATAGTCCTCCTTGCTCATGGTGTAATCTACAAACCCTCTGCTTTCTCACTGCTGCTCTTATGAAGCTTTACTGGTCACAGATTGTATAACCTTGCTTGTCACTACCTCCCTGTTTGCCAGACTACCAAAACCCAGGGAATGATTGTCCTACCAGGTGTTCAGTCTGCTGTCCTGCTGTTGCCCTTGCCTAGACTGCCTTATCTAATGAAAGATTTCTGAAACAGAGGAAATCTTTTCTTTAGCCACTCATTGGGAGAAGAAAGTAACTATAAGAATGGCATCAAGGTCCAGCTGCCTTTCCAAGTAGAGTTTTTCATAAATGACAATTAAAACAAAGTAAAATGAAAGAATTCAACCTGTTCTTCTATCATTTAAGCTGCCAGGTTCTAGCCCTCTTTGAGAGGCAGATAAACACGTTCCAGAAAAAGAATGTCAAACCTACTGAGAGTTTCTGACAAGTTTTCACTGTCATGCTGAATACTGTGACAGGTGGGTTGAATCCTTATGATGCACTGAAGACAGGCAGGGGAAGCTATACACTGAAATCATTAAAAAGCAGCCAGCTCAAGGTGGGCAGGGAAGGAAAAACAAATTACTCTTTTAGAAATACTGACAATAGTACAGGAGAGGAAAGGGAAAATGGAGAGGGTAGATGGTGCATTACTGGGTATAGGGCTGCTCTGTTGCAGTCTGAGTTTCTTCTCACGTTTTCTAGCAGAAGATCTATGCTGGTGACAGCTCTGCACTGTTCTGAAAGGCTGTTTCAGAGAAGCAAACCTGCATGGTGAAAACTGAATGTATGTTGAAAGCTTTTTTTTTGTGAGTAACAACCAAAACCCACCAACAAATCTGACAGCTCTTCTAAGAAAAGAATTGAAGTTGCATCCTCCTGCATTAATATTGGCCTCTGTTCCAATCCCATTTCTTCTTTTGGACAGGCAACAGTAGAGAATTCCTTCTCCTATCATTATCTGCAATGACAAAGGAGCCATTAAATTGAATGTAGCACTTACTCAGAAGATCCTGATTGAATTTAAAGGGCTGTAATATAACTGTAACACAACCAATGTCATCCACTGACATGCACTCAACTTTAAAAGATTTATATCAATATGTAAACATAAAGTAATGCAACTTAGCCTGAATGAGCGCAGGCAATAAGACGGCCCTGAAATTAAATGCAAATGGCATAGAGTATACAGTGCTCAGTGATATCCAGGCCTTGATCTACCGCTGAAATTTGATGCTTCTACAATTAAAAATCAGTGATTAGAAAATATTGCCTCTAAAATAATCCAGAGCTACTGCAATATCTTAGTGCTCCTGAAGTGATTTCACCATTCAGTTTTGGCCACAGGCCTAGCAATCCCGAGCAGCTTCTAATTATGTGACAGCCTGTTCTTCTGTATTTGTTTAATTTGGCTTGGGTTTTAACCAGATCCACAGCAGCAGAAAAAGTTCTGTCCTTATGGTCCCTCACAACACACCAAGCAAAACAGATTATGACCAAAACTCTAGACAAGAGTTTATAAAAGGAAGAATATAAATAAAAAATGGTGTCACTTGCTGGAAAATCCAGAAACATTTATACATTTGGACTCTCAGATTTTATTGTTTTCCTTGTTCAATAGTGCAACTATTTGGAATTCTATACAGGGTTTGTATAGAGTTCACAGTAAGGGCTGGATTGAAATATTGCAGTTAATGAGGCAGTCCTCACCAGCAAAAGAAGACTTTGCCTATCCACAGCTGCATTGAAAACTAATCATGCAATGCACAAAGTTAATAATGCAATGAGATGCTAAAGCATCTGAATTTTGCTGAATCTGTAATTACCAGTGGTGATTGTCTGTACTAACATCTCCACCCTAGGAAAAGGGAGGTAAGGTGGAAAAGCCTAGTCAAACTCTTTATTTGCTACATTGAAATTTCTTGACCAGGAAGATTGAAGTAGTGAAGGTTCTCTTATGACATGGGAAAGCCAGTGGTAAGGGTTCTTTAAGGAATTTTAATTAGCTGAGAACTGTGGCCACTATTATCTGTCTATATTGGATCAATTTATTGCTGAAGTTTCCCAGAGACATCAGTAGTATCCCAAACTTAAAATTCAGAAAAACTCTGATAGCTTTTAGCCAAATTCTACAGAATGTTTGGTACAGGGAAAACACCAGACAGATGGATTAGCTTGTGTGGTAGAGCAAAAAACAACAAAACCTATGTCAAGGAAAATTCAGAGGCTGGCATTTCCACAGAAGAAAACTCCCAGAGTCGAGCAGGCAGTAGGAGTGAAACTTCCAGCAGTGAATTTCTCTCCTTGAGAACTGATTTCCCAAATCAATGTGATCTAATGTCCTAGTGATCTCTGCTGGAAAGGATATTGGTACCTCTAAGCAGGTTTTTAGTCAGTGGCTGATAAGAATTTCAACTTTCACTGATATGATTGAGTGACTGGTCTGAACATTTCTGAATGAGTAACTAAAGAGAAAATCTATCAGAGGATCAGATTTAGAGTCCTTTGAAGCAAATTGAAATCATGCTGTAATTCAGGTGCATCTATGTTCCAGACATAAAATATCTATCTTGATAATTTCTTCAAGTTCAGGTGTTCCACACTGAAATCTCCTGCAGTTTTTGAATACACACACAAAATTTCATCTATGCCACAAATTATGAGACATATGTCAATAATACAGGCAGTTATTTTCTGTAACCCTTCAGGGCTACAGAAAAGACCTGTTTAAATGCATTTGCTACTTAACTTGCTATGAGAAAAAAAGCCCAAAGAGAAAAACCAAAATGCAAAACCCCAAAGCCAAACAGATCCTTGTGTAATGATGAGCTTGGGAAAATAAAATATTAGATTTTTTTTTTTTTGGTCTAAAAAATTTACTCTAAAGTGAATAGATTTATATATGTTCTCCAGTCTTGGGAAAATCATGATACCAACAAAAATAACATAGAAAAAAATCCTATTCTAATATTTATATAAGGTTTAAAAGAGGGATTGACACTGGAATTTGCTTTTGCTTGTCCTCTTCCCCATGCACACTTTTTTCCTTGTTTTTTCTTCTTATATATACTCTTTGGTAATATTTAAAATGTGGCTTAATCACACCTGTGTTTTATTGAATGTTGATGACCCTCTGCCTCATACTGCAGTAAGTCCCTGAAGTGTGGACAGAGGCCAGGATCTCCTGGAGATCCTCAATTCCTCACATAGCTCATGCTTTCTTTTCTATCTTTCACAGGTTTTATACAGTGAATAATCAATTGAAATATTTATGAAAACTAACTTAAAAAATGCTAAACTCTACAATATGACAATGGCACAATTATAATCCTTTTACACTGAGCTTCATTGGCCTATTTTACCAAAGAAAAAGGGAAGGATTGGGCAAAAATGTCCCCTAGTTCCTTACTTCCAAAGTGGTATTGAATAATGAGTCAATGCCTTTGGTGCTTTCACTGATGGAGGTTGTGTATTTTGCACTGTCACTGCCCAGCCTCCAACTAACACAGGCATCACATTCATGCTCATACAAATACAAATGAACAACACCTTCCTAAGGTTTGCAGCTTTTAGCCAGCTGTACTTTGAAGCTTTGGGATTCACTTCCTTTATCAAACTTCCTTCTTTATGGGCACGCTCAAGTATGGGTTTGAGTTCCTCACATGGCATGCTTTTGATTCATTTTATGTACTACTGGCAAAATGATTCAAGCAAGAATAACATTTTCTATTGCAAAATTTCATGCAATGCTGAAAGAATTGAGTTATAATCAAAGCCCTTAACAAATACTATATGAAAGAAGCATCTTTTATCCTGATTTAAGGTGTTTGATATTATCTAGGCTTAATATGAACTCTCTCTCTGAAATAAAAGCCAGATTTTAGCACCTTCTGCAGCCCAAGTGAGCCTAAACAGATTCCTTCTATAGCTGTTTCAGAAAAGTCCAGTTTTTTGTCAGCAGAAACACTTAAGAAACCCAGTCAAACCCCAATACTAATGTTTTCCTTTTATCACAGTATTTGGTGTTTGCAACAATCATTTGCACCACGATCACTGAGAGTCTAAGCTCCCAGTTCCTAAATGTATAATTTTTAGCCTGCTAGTTGTGCAAAATCTTTCAAAAATGGTTTCTAAAGCAACAAAACTCAAATGCAGTGAGAACTGTTCAGTTAAAAAAAAAAAAAAAAAGAGACAAATAAAGATAAAACATTCTGGAAAGCACAGAAAGAACAGCAGTTGATAATTTTTAAACAAGCATCACATCTTACAGATTTTGTAACTATAAATTGGATAGCATTATAAAATGAATTAACCGGTTGAAATTAAGGGAATTAAGAGGAGCTAGAAGCAGAGTTATATTTGCAGCTGGCCTTCAAGAAGTGCCTTTGTAGTCACTGCTGTCACGGGGGGAGAAAAGATCATTTCAAAAAGTTGATCATGCTTTTTAAGTGCATAAAATCATCCACTCAAGGTGAATTTCTCTCTCTACTTACCAAACAAATGGCAAATTTGCCTGGCAAATGGAGAGAGTGGTGTGAGAATAACGCTCCTGTCTGAACTGCTACAATCAGAAAAAAATGAAGTCTCTCATATGTGTATATATATATGTATGACAATTTCTACTTTTCTGTACAATAGTGATCCAACTCCTCATTCTGACAGGATATTTCTGTTCTGTTGAAGTCAGCTACTCCCTTTGGGTGAATGATTAAACCAGCCCACTTTTGCCTGCTCTTAATGACTAACTTGCAATATAGAGGTGTTTCAGTGCTATTTGGGAAAATGTAATTGAGTTCACTGACAAGATTGATGTACCTTCTCTCTGAATAAAGCTAGTTCTAATAAAAGTGGCAAGTTCAGGGCTGTGAAAGGCTTGCATTTCAAAAAAAAATCTTGTATTTTTGATGTATCTAAGAGTATGGAGATGCCCTGTCTGTACAAGTTCAAATATTTGTACAGTGTAAGAAAATGATTCAAGCTATTCTCATCCAACTGCAGATGCCATTTCTTAACATTAAAGAAAGACACCTTCAAGACAGTGAGAGTAGATGAAGTGCTACAGGGAATGTTCTAAGGAGTATATCTCCTTTTGTTACAGAAGAATGAAATATGAATTTAAAATCTTAAGGAAACTAGTCTGGATGACACTCTACAGCCTAACTGAAACCAAAGGAGCTATTTTCTTTATGCCAACTGAAACTTGTTCAAAATCTTTATTAAGTGACAGCAGCACTCAAACTTACCGTAATTGATGGTCCAGCAAAAACCAGACTAAGCAACATCAAGAAGGGAACAGACTCTTGTGTAGGTTCAATGTATGGCATACTCAGACTCTTGTCATAGCAATTAAATCCAGAGTGAACTGGCTTGAAGACATCAGTAAGTTCAAGAAAATAAAGGCTAACAACTGAAGATGCCAATATGGGCAACTAGAAGAGAAGAAAGCAACAAATTACTGTTTGGAAATGGAATAGCAATGCTTTTGCAAAGACAACATAGTCTGTTAATAAATGTCTTTGATGTTTACTGTTTATATTTAACTGCTCCTTGTCATGCCTATTTTACTATCTCTAAATAATTAATTCTCTAGAGATATCATACTGTTCAGTTGATATCAATAGTCCTGCTGCCTACCGAGCAAGTCAAAACACCCAGCCCAATCTTTAGCACATATAATTTAGCCTTTTCATCTGTGAATCATTAATAGAAAAACTTTGATTTAATTTTTTTTTTTAAGGAAAGTATCAGGACGGCAGTCTCCCATGTGGGGCCTCAGCACTCTGCTGTTCTTCAATCACCCGTTTTGGTCTTTTAGCAACTCTCTGTCATGTATGATAGTCTTTACATCAAAGCCATTTGGCATTAAGTTTCAAAGTAATTGTTAATGAAAACCAGTATTCAGTCCTTCCATAGAATCTAAATATGTGATAATGCACATCCATTTTGCAGTTCTATCAAAAAAGCAATTAACTTTGGCAAGACTCAGTCTGTTTAGAACCTTGATGACTATGGTTCAAAATTCTTTTATCCTCTAGCTATTTAATTATCTAACCCTTTGCAATTACTTCCACTAACTTATTAAGAGCAGAACTGGCCTTTCTGGGAGCCCAAATGCTCACCACAAACTCCTTAAAGCACAGCATGAACCACTAAATCTCTGTGGAAGGAAGTAATTTAAGAGAAGATACAGCAAAAAGGCATTTTAAAGCTATTGGTTTATCAGACAACAAAGACAGCAGCTCTGCCCCCAAGATGGGCATTAGGGCATTCAGAGATGACCAGCAGGATGTGATTATTCTCTTCATCCTCCTCAGTAAACACTCAGAAACACTTTTTGTTGTTTTCCAGAGTCCTCCATGAACAAGGCAATATTAAAACAACCTCCTGCTCTGCCACTGAGCTGCAGAGTCCTTCCTGCTGCCTGTACTGCAATGAGGTACCTATGGCTAACAGAGTCTGAGAATATGAGAAACAGTGATTGTCCTAAAAGAATTCTGAGCATACTTAAATTATATTATTCTTGCAATGCTCAGTTCACATTTACAAAAACAACTGATTGTTTAAAATTGATATCATTCATCCCATTCTACAATGCAATATAAAGGCAGAGGTAAAATGGATAAAATTATTTTCCCATATGTATTTTGGGAAAATAATGAATGAAATCTACTCTACATGGCAGAGGGACAGTGGTTGCTTGCATTAACAGACTATTTTCTGATTTGTAAGTATTGAGCTTATAAAATGCATACTTTTTGTACATAAAATGTAATTCTGGATGATTAAAAAAGGAGAGTTCTGGCTAAATTTAATCAAGAAATCTTTTAATATGATTTTGTTTAACAATAACAGCTTATCTTTGATGTGCTGATTTGAAAAGAGTGAGTTTTGTCTTCAAAGTGTTCCAGGCAAAATCTGAAGAGGATGGTGAATGGAAGATTGCTTGTCTGGTTATATCTGTGTTCAAGTTGATTGCATTGTAATGTCACATAGTACAGAGGCTGTGATTGTGTACAAAGGGACAAAATGTGGATTGGCATCCTTAAGTGCTGTGAGCATTACAGAAATAAGACCAGGGATCTAGGAAGTTTGCTTCAGTAAATAGTGTGCATATGTGTGTGTATATATATATATGTATAACCCAACCACATCCATATTTGCACTCATACTATACCATACATACATGTTATGTACAGCATATAACATACACAGTATGTAATACATATTATGTGAATACATAATACATAACTATTATACAATCTGACAGAAATATGTATGGAATAATTACATCCAATGTCACTAAATTAAGTCTTGCTTCTTGCCCATCACAGGAAGAAAATCAGTTCTTTAGCAGGATGCATTATATATTACATATATATGCACACATATAAAATATAATATATATAATCCTCACTTTGTGCTGGATGCAGCCTGATAGACCATAATGCAAACATACATGATTAGTCAACATGGGCTACACTGTTTCCAGTCATTACATAGATGAGCAGGATGAAGAGGACTTCCCTGAATTCTTCATACTCTGGGAGTAATTTAGATTGTTGTGGAACTGGGTGCCCTTCTCTCAACACCTGCCTGCACAGAGAGCCTGCTGATGGGAGTAAGGGGCCCCTGGACCCAAAGGCTGCCACAGTGTCCCCTGTCCTGGTGTGCAGGGAGCTCGCACTGACTCTGTGCTGCTCTTGCTAGGACACTGAAATTCTGCACAGCATTTGAGCTCTCATCTCCTTCTGCACTACATTTAACTCTTGAAACATTTGCAATGTCTTTTATTATTAACTATTTGAAAATCATACTTCATGACACAGACAGGGTCCATGTACCATTGGGCAAAGCACCTTACAACAGGGCACAAACTTATTCCAGCGGGCTAAATGGACAAAACAAGCAGATGCCTATTGTCCCTTCTTTTGAGAAATTATGACCTATTATCAAGATTAACCCAAAGGTTAATTTCCCAGAAGGGAAACACAGAAAAGGGCCAATCATGGAGCACCTTGCATTCAGAGTTTCATCTTCAGTATTTTTCCATTTCTCCAATATCAGGAAGGGAATATCTCTCCTTGAACAACTGCTTATGCATAACCACAAGGCAAACTCTACTTGGATCACAAAAGTTTTAGGCAAGCAACTGTTTTGAATGGCAGTTTTCAACTATCAAAAAGAGGGAATATTCGAAGTGGTATTTTATTGTGGAACACCAATATAAAAGGCAGTGAATAACTTTTGTTAAAACCACTGCATGTAAGCTGTAACTCTACTATTAATGAAAAAATCAAGGAATTTTAGGAATTGCATTTTACTGTCTTACGACTTCAGTACAGGACTCCCATGGTATTTCTGACTGTAATTATCCATTCTGCTAAAGAAAATATATAATTCTAAAGGATTATGAATCTCTGACATAGCTGCTTACAATACTAAAGAATAGGTCTGTAGTCAATTTGCTATATACAGTATGTCAGATCCCAAAGGACATTTTTCTTCCCATCTTTTTAAAAATACAAATAAAAAATATGTCTTCTAAATTTCTAAAAAGGAAAAGGCAAATGTTTCTCTAGTCTTCTAAACAGTATAACTGGGTATTTAATATATGAATATTTATGGAGTGCTCTGCTTAAGGCAGCAGCATTTCTGTAATTATAGACTTCGGTGCCCAACACCTTGAAAATGTCAAATGTAATTAGGTGGTAGAATGTGTATTGTTTTAATTACAAAATGGAATAGGAATTTTCCTGTGCCTAATTAGAATAATAAAATCCCCAACGTCAACTCTTGACTAATCCTGACTAATAAGTCTTTATGCTCTTACTTTCTTGGATGGGTAATGGAGAAAGATGCCTGTTTAGCTTTTAATTTAGACCTGTAAATTTGAAGTTTGACCCAAATGGTCAAACCCTGTTTGGCTTAGAGTCTTCAAGTCAGAAGGTTAATCAGCATAGCTACTAAAAAGTTTGATTTGTGGTCTATTTATTTTTTAAAAAGAGATTTTTTGTCTTTTCCCTCCTTGTTATTTTCTTAAACTGTAAGTTAAAAGCCTTCATTAAACCACCAAACTTTGCTATTAATAATAATTAACAGTATTAATACTTTAAAAGCTTTTGCTGTATTGAGTGAGGAATACTCCAAGCCTCAGAAAAGATGTTCTCTGTTCCCAAGAGTTCAACAAGGATGCAAATACCCAGAGATGTTGTAAGGAGAAAACTTCCTGTGCTACACAGTGCAGGACAAACCAAAGCAGCATTCAGCAGCACAGCAACAACAACAACAACTTTTCTGAGCTGATGGGGCATGTAACAAATCTTTCTTTTGGCCAAGAGCCACAGGACAGCTATCACACTGATAGATCACACAGGACTGAAAGAAGAGACAGCTGAGAGAGGAGTTCAGAGGTAGGGGATCAATAGTTCTCCAGGCTGTTCATCTCACTTCTGTGGGACATGCTCTGGGAATCATTTTGGGATACTTCTGGTTTACTTGTGAGGATTAAGATGGTCCAGGATGCACAGTGCAAGCACAATTTGCTCCAGGTCATATGATACAGCCTAGGCATGGAAGCCATGCTGGTCCTGCCCAAAACTCACAAGTTGGTTACTGTTTAACCTCTGGGCCCAAAATTGCTGGAGCACCCTCAGGTACATGGAAATGTTTCTGTTAAAACTTGCCTACAATTAGTTTTCTATTACTTTGAATGTATGAAAACAAGGAACCTGTAGAGCTGTAACCCACTAAATACAGTATCATGGCTCCTACTAACAAGCTACAGCTTTTGTACTGAGTTTATAAGGACTCAGGACTGAGGCTCATCCAACAGGCTTTGTCCTTAAACCTTAGAAATTAGGCATGGCTAATTTGTTTTACTTTAATATCTTTCTATGGTATATCTCTGCATGATTTTTGTATTTATATCTAGCAATAACAAGTAGTTATTTAGTTTAAAATGAGCTGTAGTGTAGCACATCCCAAATCCTTTCTCAGGAGCAGTATAATGTTGAAAGGGATTCTTCCTCACTTTAGGAACTACTTTGGTTCATTTTTATGTTTTCTAATGCACTTTAACACCTTCCTCTCTCTTATTTTTGACCTGTTACCCTTTTGCCAGCTGCAGTTCTGCATTTCTTTATCTGACCATTGAGTCAGTTGTTTATAACCTTGAGGTGCCCAGTACCAGCACATGCCCCATCTCCTACCCTACACCCACAACTCAACCACACTGCATTCTCTGTAATGCAGGAATACAGGTCCGATGTGACAGCAGTGCAAATGGGTCAGTGGAAGGTCAAGGCTTAGTAGAGAAGTCTTCTCAGAGTGGATGGAACTGGGAATCCCTGGCTTCTATAAATTCTCTAAAATTGTACACTAGTTTGTGCACTAGTGCTAGTTTTATATTTCGCCCCCATATTCATTTAAATAAGCAAAAAGGCCCTCTTTATCTTCAGGAAAATAACATCTTAAAATTCATGGGCTTTGTGAGAATTCAGCCACAGAATGCCACATACTGAAATGTCTGAGCCTGTTTTGTAGGTTGCAGTTATGTGACTTCTGGTTTGCTAAACTGCATTGTCTGGGTGTTCTCTCTCACCATGAACTCGTACCCAGATCCCGTGGTGATGCTGCCTGTATAAAAGGTGGGCACACAAGAGAGCAGCAGCATAGATGTGGCTTTCAGAGAAAGTCAAGACATGATTTGCCAGATGCAGACTAAAGATGGTATGACTAGCCCAGCTGTTGAAAGAAAGGTTATGGGATGCCTGATACATTGTTTGGATATTTTATATTTTGCAAATAATTTTTAGACTTGGCCAGGAACTTCTCAGATTCTTAGGTTGTTCTGCAACCCTTCCACAGCAAGCAAGGGGTTCCTGAGTATGGAAGCTGCCTCCTGATGTTTCTCTTGTTTTCTGGGAATTGGGAATCTTTGTAAGCAATCAAGTAAATAAACAAGATTGCCCCAAAGAGATAGCAAATAAATGCCATTGGTTTCCCAGCATGAAAAAAATATCAGGCAAGTCCTTGAGAGAAGGATGGTCTAATTAATAACTATGTTTAGTTCCCATGACAAGGCTGTGGCATTGTGCAAGATTTTATTAAATTTATCATAAATGTGGATCCTTGTGCCAAGGAATTCATGGTCTAAATGACAAGGCACAACAGATGGATGAGAGAAGAAAGAGGGCTGCAGTGGGTTGGAGGAGACAAGGTGTTCCTTAGCCAGCTACTAACAGTGACTGCAGCTTTCAACAACCCTGGCTGTTGTCCTGTTGTACTTTGCTGTGAGATTCACAATGGACAGGAGGAGAGAATGGAAAGAAGACAGTTTCCTTATTCTGACAGGGGTGAATACTGAAGTCATCACTGTGATTGAACACCTTCCAGAATAGCTCAGTATTAAGAAATGTCATCAGCCAAATTCTGCCATTTTCTAATTTTTGAGAACCCATGACTCTCTGAAGAGAGAGTACTAAGCATGGGATGCCTACAGAGCAGGGGACTTGACAGAAAAGCGAGATTTTTAGATCTATTTTTATGTTCTAAACTTAATTCTTCAATGTCTCAGTCTTATAAAAGAAGGCATTCAGTCTTTTCAGGTTTCATCTGGTCTGAAGCTATAGGGAGTTAGTCTTTTCTCTAAAGTACTTGCACCTCACCATTGTCTAACTTTTGAGGAAATTATGTACAGGTGCATGATATAACAGTCTTTCTTCTCCTAGACTTAATGGTATTTGATTTAATTTCAACTTAAAGTTGAATTTCAAATCCCAGATGTCTTTGAAATCTGTTATAACTACCATTTTGGAAAATTAAGTTATCTATGTTTCCAGCATTGGTTTTAGAATTTAACTTAATTGTTTTGTGACTGCCAATTATAGCCTAGCTTTGGAAATACAACAGCTGTCTTCATGCAACTTCAAATGTCTTACCTTTTACCAGATCTTAATAGAAAGTCTCAGTATGTGTAAGACCAAAACCAGATATATCAGTGATACAATTCCTATTTCTTTCAGAAATCTCAGTCATGCTGAATGCACAGTAAACCTGAAAGTGCTTTTTTCTTTCTCTTTTTTTATAAATATATGTGAAGCAGCAATTACACAGGGAGAAATCAACAAAATAAAAACCGTTTAACAAAAATACTTTTGGGAAGGAGTAATCTCTAAATACTTTACAAATTTTCTATATTATCTATTTAATATATATTATATTAAACATATGTTTAAAGTAAATTCTCAGGCAGAAATTTAAAACACAAAACCATCAGTAATGCATTTCAGTGTGACTTCAAACATAATTGATGACTCCTTATCTTATTATTGTTTGATTACATCAATTATAATTACAATCAATTAATACTTGATTGTTATAATCAATTAATAACTACATACAATGAGATTTAGGATATTACATGTACTGTTGATTTCAAAATTTATTTTATGCTCCTGCTGCACAATTATGGTAAATCAAGAACAGCAGCACTTCAACAAAAGGCCACTGTTTTCAGGTCAGTATCACCAAATTTCAGCTAAAAGTTTCTTCCAAAACCCCATCTCTAAGGGACAAAGCTGCCAGTCCCTACACTATGCTACACTATGCTACTATGCTTTATTGTACTCTCAAGGACCAACTGATTTCCATACATACAAAAATTAATCCTGTAGGCACCAGCCCTTCTGCAGTGGCTTTCTCCCATGCTGTTTAGCCACTTCTGAACTCCCTACAAACTGAACTTCTAAGTGACAGGATCATCAGACAAGATACCATGTTTGTAATAGCTTAGCTCCTGTGCATGTTAAGGTTCCACAATATGTTGGCTTTTATTAACTTTGACTCCAAAGTAATAGATTTTTAACAACTCTAAAAGAAGATCAGAGATGGTAGGATTATAAATTTTTGGAAGAGGTAGTAATTTGGAAAAATGTATCTCCATTAATTTCTAACATATTCAGGCCTTCTTTTATTACTGGAAGTATTAGGTCAAGAGGATGTTGCTGGACTGAAAAGGAAGCAGGGAGAGTAGTTCTCTTTCACTGAGAACTACTCAAACTCCACACTTGCCAAGCACACAGCCAAAACCAGAAGGGACATTTGTTTTCCAAAGACAGCCTTGGCACAGGTGTGACACCTGTATTTTCATTCCCCTTTTATGGTCATCTCCTGATAAAAGCTGGCATTGTTTAGGCTGTACAGCTCTTCCATAAGCACAGAAGTGACAGGGAGGATGTAACATTGATGATTTGGCCAATGAACTGTTCAGCTGCTCTGAATGCATAACAGCCTCCTCAGGTCTCAGACAGCCCCTAATAATTTGGGGATATTGGTCTGTAATGCAGCTTTATAAACACATCTGACATCTATCCTCTGAGAGTCAGCCACATGACTAGGTCAGCTCAGTGAGCAGAGAGCTCAGTGCATTTCTCCTGCTCCTCTCCCAAGTGGTTGACTCTTTTGAGAGAAAAAGACGTACTTGGAAAATATTATGCTACTTTGACAGTAGCAAAGGGATAATTTCATCTTCTGCCATTGGTGATCTTGGTTGGGTGTGACCCCCAAGTAATTCAAGTATAACAGAAAGCCAGTCTAGAGAGGAATATGACTACACTGTGCCTCCAAGGCACAGCACTACAGTTTAATTCTTACATTAGATCCAAACATCCTGTTCTTAAGAAGAAAGATTTATTCCTACAGCCTATTCTGTCTCTTATTCTAATCAATGCTCTCCCCTGATTTTTTTGTCTTTTGCAGTCACACCTATACATGACTTGCAGGTCATTGTAATTTGAATATCGTGGGCCATGCATGGCTGAACAGCTGAAAAGCATTCCAGATGTGACTAAGAAGTGCTACTGAGTATCAAAGGATGTTTCAAGCCCAGCTCTCTCAGTGTATGTTAGAAACAAAAGGAAGTAAAGCATCTGTTCCTGAGACACAGTGGCCATTCTCTGCATGAACTTATTTCACTGGGGTCTCGTGACCTCCTGAGTTCTGCAGCCTGGAGTTCTACAATGATAACAGATCTTTGTGCCTTCTACTGGTGAGAATTCCAACTCCTTTGGGGAACAAGGAAAATAAGTGGTTGCAACAGTCTTCTACTACTGGAAGAAGTGTTTCCAAACTGACTAAGGCCTGGCTGAGCTCTGGAAAATGTAGAAAAAGCAGTGGTATTCATATGCATTCATAACGCAGAGTCTAGAAGACAACATAAGGAAGAAAATTTAACTGCACAAGGGACAGTGTCTAAAATATCTCCCATTTTAATCCCTGGAAGTTACACAACCAGCAGATGAAGACTGTGCTACAGCAACAGAATTTAGCTGGAGAATAAATGCATCCATTCGTGCAGATTGACAGCACCTTAACCTTTTGCATTCCCACATTAGGCACTGGATGAAGCAGTATGCCACTGAAGTCAAAGGCAAAATTTATGCAACTTTCATGAGACCAGGATTTAAACCAGGAGTTTTTGAAATGGGAGAGCATGAGTAAAGACAGTCTATTTCCTTCACTGAAAGAAATCTGTCTGTCCTGACTCCAAGGTGGGACCACTCTGCCAGGAGTGGAAACTACGTGACTCTGGAAGTTTTCCAGATTGACATTAAAATTCAAGACATCAATATTTCTTCTCTAAGTTAATATATTAATGATATACTCCAAATATGATGAAAACAAAGTCAGTTAGGAAAACCCAAAACTTATTCCAGGAACACTCATTTTCAAGATCTCCCAGAGGTATGTAGACTTTTTACCATGAAAAGCAATTCCCACTAGACCAGAGGGACTATGAATTTTCATGGAAAGCTTTGTCTTTCTCAGCTATGCAAATGAAATTCAGATAGCCCATATAGTCAGTCAACAGAACCCTAAAATGCCTGAAGTATAATTGGAATAAAAGAGGCCTAACTGCCTGATGGTGATGATTACCATGTCCTTCAGGTAAGTGTGCACAAAGCAATCTAAAATTATTCCTCTCTCAGGAATGTGTGCTAATCAGAAGTTCTGCTAAGCAGAACTATTAACAGTCCTTCAAAATAACCTCTAAAACATTCTTATGAGATATAGGATAAGTCATCAAATTATTTTATTTTATGAATCATGAAACTTGAAAACATGTAATTGAAAATGTGTTGGGATTTACTTCATAATGTTTATTTGTCTCTAATGGTTTTAGGGAATGACCCATCCACATATTTCAGAAGCTGTCTTTCATTTTCTTTCCATTTCCTTGTCTTTCAAAACTCTAGCCTGATTCTCCTTTTGTTTTTCCCACGTAAATGAAGAACGGCTCTAATGATCTTAAGAGGAGCATGTTAGTTTTATGTTTAACTCATTGTTGAAAACACCTGCCAGTTTGAATTATCCATCAGTTCATAGAATATGTCCTGAGTTGGAAGGAACCCACAAGGACCAATGAAGATGAACTCCTGGCCCTGCACAGGACCATCCCCAAGACTCACACCATGTGCCTGCCACTGCTGTCCAATCACTTCTGGAACTCTGTCAGCCTTGGTGCTGTGACCACTTCCCTGGGGAGCCTGCTCCAGTGCTCAGCCACTCTCTGGGTGTAATATCCAACCTAAACCTCCTCTGACACAATTTCCTGCCATTCCTTTGGGTCCTGTCGCTTGTCACCAGAGATGAGAGATGGTACCTGCCCCTCATTTTTTCCTTGTGAGGAAGCTGTAGACAGCTATGAGGTCTCACCTCAGTCTCCTTTTCTCCAGGGCAGTTGCCCTGCCTACATCCTATATAATCATATTTTTAGCTAAGCCTGAAAGTCACTGCCACTAAACACATTTATTTACTGGAGTTAATCTCATTCATAACACATTTTTTCAACTTAAGAGTTGAAACCCCTTAGTGTCAGAACTGTATTTGTCTGTTGCTGTTTCTAAGCAACAATATAATGCATGCCTGCATTATATTGGTTGTTACATGTATTATTTCACTCATTTCACCCTTTAAAATGTATTTCATTTGTATAACATGAATACATCCCTTTCCTACCATGTTGAAAAAAAATTTAACTTTCAACTCAGCATCTTTTTTTCAAAGTCTATGCTTTTGTCTAGTATTCAAGAGGAAAAAAACAAGCACATTTTTAGAAATGTATTTTCTAAACAATGTGTTTTTCCTTGGGCCTAGACATCCTAAATAGGTCTTGCTGGAAAGTGGATGTCAGCGAGCCCTACTTTTCTTGTTTAAAGGTGGAAATTTAATGGGCTATGGGGTTTTTTTTTGTTGCAATTCAGAGTGAGAAGGCACTGTCTGCTATGAACAGGAGAGGGAAAATAAAAGTGGGTGAGTACCAAAAGAAAAAAAATGTAAAAGAATTGACAGTGTTCAAAGGCAAGAGGTTGAAAGCCTGTTTCTTACCATCCATTTATGAAAGTAAAAGCTTTAAAATTCAGAAAGCCTTATTTAAAGTAGGTAAGTTTTGGGTTTAAGTAGTTGGCTGTTGTTGGGTTGCATTAGGACCTTACTTCCTGCTTACAAAGGAAATCTTTATTACATGGTAATGCCCGTCAACTACACTGGGTGACCCCTCTATCCTTTGCATTTCCAAACTTTGCATTGCAATTAAATGATCTCTGATTAAATCCCTCTTTATGGAGTACAACTTAAGCTGGTTCTGTCTGAGCCAATCAGAAGAGAAGATTTTAAGTCATCATGTCCTTTCCCTGATGCTGCTGAAGCGCTGGCACTTGCTGTGCTCCAAAGCTGCAGAAAGGCATTCTTGTTAGTGTGACTGGAATGAGCGCATGTGTGCCAGCGCAGGGTGGGCGTTCACAGGGAACACAAGCTACATGCTCCTTGCAAGTACCACATGAGTTGGTGTTACCCTTTCACCCAAGTGATTGGAGTACTCAACTGAAAAGTGGGAAATGGATTCAAATCCTCCTGCTATGTAATGGGACAGGGCTGATAACTCACCAAAAAGTTCAAGAGGGGCTGTAAGTCTGCACTTCAATAATTAGAAATTACTCTTGGTGGAGAAGGGCTCACACAGGCTCCTGACTGCTCCTGTGACTGAGCAACATGGAAATCTTAAAAGTTCTTTAGGAGACCTTTCTGTTATTTGAGGACTTTGACTCCCTCAGAGGAATTGGGTGTTGAAAAGATCTCCACCTGTTTTTAAATGAAGCTTGAAATGATTTGCTGAGAACCTATCCGTCCAGATCTGAGTGGAGAACTCGCCTGTCTCATGTGGGAACTGCAAGCAGAGCTCAGTGTAGGTTCTTCACTGCTCACAGAATCCTTTACCTTATTTCCTTGTAACAGATGCAGGGAGCTTCTAGGGAAAGTATATGTATGGAATCAGTTTTACATTCGGCAACTCTTAAGAGTAGCAGGCACACACTTTGTGCCATTGCTCTGCATTATATCCCATCTTGCTGCAGGCCAAAGCACAGCCCACCTAACAGCACAAGTTCTGTTGTGTCTTGCAGGACCTCTACATCACTTCCAGTGTTAGAATCCTGCTCAGGCTGAGGTCCAGCAACCTCCCTTCCCAAAGCAGCAAAGAGGGCACAGAAAGTAAAGAAGCCCCTTACCTTTTCTTAGGGGCTTCTCCAAGCTTGACCTCTCCCTCCTATGCAAAGCCAATATAAGATATATAGCACAGCACGTGCCCTCCATCAAAGGGCTTTTCTTGAGCAGGCCTAATCACATTGATAGGATGAGCTTGATGCTTCCATATAACCAGTCTCTGTTAAGCTTTCCAGTTGGTGCAGCTTACTGTTAGCTGCTGACCATATCCAGGCGCTTACAGAAAAGAAACACCCCACCGTTACCTAAAATTCCTTCTGAACCCAACCCCCTTCCACCTTCAAAGAACCTCCAAAGTCCTTCAAGAGAGAACATATGTTTTGTTTCATATTTCACCCTATGTTTATATTTTCATATTGTTATCTATTAAGTATTATATATATATTATGCTTTTGAGTGTCAGCTACAGTTAACTTACACCATATTTTACCACTAAGTTCTTCATGTTATTTCCACAATGTTTCCCACCTAAGTTAGGTACCTCAAAGTGCCTCAGGCTCTCTTCCCTTTGGCTAGGGTCACATGAAACACTTAACCCATAAAACATTTTCACCTTCCACTTTCTGCTGTGCCATTAAACAAATCCACATCACAATGGTTTCTTTAAGCTTAACTATGTCTACTCATGATCTTCCAGAAGTACCCAAGTGACTGTACTTTCCAGGAAGGCTAAGTGCCTCCAAGTGACACGCCAGGCAGCCACTGTCTCTGCAACTCCACCTGCTACCAGCTGAGCAGCCATAGCAGGTTTTGCCCTAGAAGATGCGCCGAGAACCTCATGCTGTTTTCCAAACAGACATTTTTAGCTCTGATAGAGGAAACACATACTTCAGGGGTCAGCAAAAATATATCAGTGATTACCTATTTGAGAACATTTCTATTTTTCTAAGCATTTCCTTATGAACGTGATTTTTATTCTATCAAAGCAATGCGAGCAGCGTTTGCCTGGAAGCCAGCCCTTCTTGAAACATGTCTTCCTCCCGAAAGGTTCCTGTGCACATAGCCCGATTTAGTTGAGCAATCCTTTCATGTTCAGAGTAATTCTCAGAAATAATTCCTGCTTCAAAAGGTTGGAAAGGTGAGATTAATTTATGCCTGCTCCTTATCGGGAGCTTCGATGCTGATTTCGGCGAGACAGAACATCACGTAAGGGTATTGCATCAGATGGTGCGGAAAGAGCCCCGAGGCGAGCTGGATCTCCGCGGGCGCACCGCGTTCCGCG
>VYXD01006830.1:1707263-1757864 GCA_013397195.1 Hylia prasina
CGTACGCGCGCACTCGCGTTTGAGAGACCCGAACAGCGTCCCTGCGGGCATCAGGGTGCTCGGGATGCTCCTTGAGGAATCTGCTGCGTTTGTCTTGTTTCTGGGAAATATTTTTTCTGAAACAGAGTGGTAGAACATTCCAGGGAATAACATTCCTATACAATCAATGTTTTCTTCTGGCAGGTGTACTTTTTGAAATCAAGATGCTAATGACAGCTCACCTCAGTCTTAGTGCCAGTCAGGGGGAGTAGTGTGACGGGGACTGAGCCAAACTGAGCTCTTCAACCCCATGTGCAATACTGAGGCGTGTGATGTCCCTCATCTATGAAGTATCTGGTGCAGTTCCTGCTACAGTCTTGAAGAGAACAGAATTAACCTGAGCAATTGTTTC
This sequence comes from Hylia prasina, assembly GCA_013397195.1. Taxonomy (NCBI): domain Eukaryota; kingdom Metazoa; phylum Chordata; class Aves; order Passeriformes; family Sylviidae; genus Hylia; species Hylia prasina. The sequence continues at coordinate 1,707,655 of VYXD01006830.1, forward strand.
CATGGTGAATTGTGCTAAGATCCTATTTATGGATCAAAGTTTGCAGCCTTTTCTCAGTCAAGCTCCTGTTGATGTCAATGGGAGGTACCCTGGATAAGGCCTGCAGGAATTCTCTGTGAAAGAGAATTTTCATTCTTTGTAACACATTAATAAGGTCTGCAAAAGTTGTCTTGTGCCTATAAGCTTATTCTTGCATTGTGATGTTCAGCTTTAATGTAGGAGAGACGTGTGACTCAAACAGTCATTGTTTATTTCCTGTCTTTCTCCTTTTGGGGGAAAATGGGAAATTACCTGCTGTTCTTGTCAGATGGTTGCTAGTATTTTAGCTGCTATGGCAGTGGAGGTGAAGATTCTCATCAGCCCCTTTTCTTTTCTAGCTGTTCTCTTTTCATTTATCCAGAGAGGATATGCCAATCCATGCTCTGCAGTGAGTAGAAAAGCTTCACGAGAGGGTAAAATCAAAATGTACTTCATGCCTGCAGGCAGGTGTGGAAGGCAAATCTGTAGTCTGACTCCAAATCATTGAAAAAGACTTTTCAGAGCTGCAACACACAGTTGCCATACCAACACATATTCTTGTCTTAACCCTGTTAGGAAAGATTTACCGGGTTTCTGCTGGCTTAGGAATCAGGACAATTGTTGGCAACCTTGTAAAAGGCATGTCAGGGGCCCCCAGGTAGTGGAGGGTTACTTGGAACAGAGGAGAGGAGCTGTGAGCAGAGGAGGTTTGTGCCTGTCTATCTGCACTAAATTCCAGGAAATTACCCCGAGTGGTGTGGGGATGTCCTGTGGTTTGTAGCCATCAGTACAAGTCTAGCCTTTAAATAAAAGAAGTCTCTTTTTGTTAACTTTGCTGGTGGGTTATCCCAAGTAAAACAGCAAGAATTGAGGAGCTGTTGCCAGATTTTGTTCCTGCCAAATATGTAACTATTGTTGGGGAGAGTGGGTCATGAGTGATAACACTTAAATTGCATTTACTGTATCAGCCTTGATTGTTGTGAAATCATGAATCTGGCTTGAAAATAATCAGCACACTCTAATAAAAATTATTCAGGAGTACTTTTTCTGCCTGTTTCACACACAATTGCTTCATTCTGGGAGAATCAAGGGGATTGGGTGCTTCTCTGGTAAAATGAACAAAAAACTCACATTGTGATGTAACTTCAGAAAATGGAAAAATAATTTTAAAAAGATATATTTTATCATTGGACTGCCTAAAGGCCTGTTAAGAGTGCATTTATGATAGGTACAGTGAAACAAAAGGTAGTAGCCAGCCTCTATTCTACAAACTCACTATAAAGATGTGTCTGGTGGGAAGAATACCATGCAAGCTGTGTGACTGCTGTAAGGGCAGGAAGAGTTGTGCTAATTCTCTGTGTTTGTTTCTGATAGAGCTAGGAGAAGGGTTATGTATGAGTTAGCTGAAGTGAAGTAGTTACTTCCTGTCAGTGACAGACCTTGCCACAGAATCACAGAACATGTTGAGTTGGAAGGGATCCACAAGTATCATCAAGACCAAGTCCTGGCCCTGCAAAGGACCGTCTCCAAGAGTCACACCATGTACTCGAGAGCACTGTCCAAATGCTTCTTGAACTCTCTCAGGCTTGGGGCTTGGAAGTGACACTTCCATGGGCCAGTAAAATGCTGAGAAGGAAGATGAGCCTTCCTCCTGGTATGCACAGTGACCCAGTTCCAGCCTTCATCTTTAACAGACCCTTGACTAAGAGTCCTTTGAATAATTACCCTATAGGCTTCTGAGTCCACCTACTTCTCCACTACACTGGAAGTTCAAGACTCCCAAAAGTCTTGAGACTGCAGCATCTCTGAAAATAATGTCTACCTCGTGCTCATTCACTTGAATACTGAGTAGCCTGTCCTAGAGTTCCTTCACCGGTGACACAGCTCCTCCCTCTCAGCATACCTTCTGCAAAAGAACTGTTCATCATCCCCAGCCTCACAAAGAGGCATCAGGCACTCTGGAAACCTGTGACCTGGACGGCTGGATCTACTGTCAGCATGCTCTGGCATGGTTGCTCAGTGACTCTTGCAGCTACATGGGATTCTAGTCCAACAGAAAAGAAAGCTCATCAGTGCCTGTGTCCCAGCGTGGGGCAGCTGTCTGGCACTAGTCTAAAGGTGACTTTGATGAGCAAGTGTGGACATGTCTAGGGTGCATTTCCCACCCTTCTCCTGGGCTTTTGCTCAGGACCTCACTTGAGAGTCAGCTAGAACAATCACGTTCTCAGGAATAAGTAACCAAGGTACAGATAAGGTGCCACTTCACCATTTCAGCTTTGGCGTGCTGCTGGAAATGGATTCCTAGCTGCCAATAGGGTTGGCAACAAATTTACAATAAATTGGTACTAAATTAAACTCATTTCCCCAAGTCTAGTCTGTTTTGCCCAAGACAGTAGCTAGTGAGTGATACTTCCATGCTCTTGTCTTGATCTGTGAGCCTTTTGTTATATTTTCTCCTTTCAGGCTGAGGAGAGGAGTGATAGAGAGGCTTTGGTAGACACCTGGTGTTTGTCTAGGGGCAGTCCACCACGAGTGTCTCATCTATATGATCTCCTTAAGGAAAATGTGTTGGTGGTAACTAATTCAGAAACACCTCCTGTCCATTTCAATCATGATAGTCTTACAAGAAAGATGTGTGATATGTGACATACAAATGCATCTATGTGTTGGATAGTCATATGTACAGGATCTGCATTGCTCCTGACAGCTTTTCTACCCACCTTCATGCAAACTCAGCGATGTGTCATGGAACATTTAGCATAAAGCATAGAACTGTTTGTTTATGCTTTACTTCAGCAAAACCAATCAAGTTCATAAAAAACCATTTAAAGGAGTTGGGGAACTAGAAGATTAAATTCATAGATGTGGACTATAGGACTCTTCTAACTCATCTAGAATGAATTTTTAGGAGCGATTTATTATTCCATCAACAAAAAGAAAACCTGGCAATCAGCGGGTGCCCCTGGTGACTGCAAGCTGGTTTTTTAGAGCTCAGTTTGACCCAAGACCTTGGGCCTCTAAAGAGGCATTATTGGTGAAACTTCTTTAGGTGAAGAAAGCACATTTCTTTGTGCTTGTCAGGCAGGCAGTAGCTGCCACCATTATTAGAAACATGATTTCAAATTCTTTTCCAGTACAATCTGGTGTGTTGGCAAAGTTGCACTGCATTAAATGTGACTGCAGGTCATTGTCTCTTTGTCCAGGTGCTCTCTTCCATCTGCAGCAAAGTCTGCCTTTGCTCCCAGGCTTTGGTAAGTGCTGGACACAGGCAATGGCTGTGGTTTCACTGCTTCCATGGCAACAGAAAGCATACTGCAGAAGCAGGGACCAGTGTTATATCACGGAATAAACCCACTTGCAAAAGCAGTATGAAATAATATGACAAAGATTTGGAGGAGCTGGTGAGCTTATTGCTGTGCAGATTACCTGGTCAGAGAATGGCTCCAGGGGCTTGTAACAAGCAGAAGTTTGGCCAGAGGCTGCAGCAGCAGCTGCAGTTGCAGTTACCATTGCTTAGTAGCCTAAGGAAACCTGCTTTCTTCTGGTCACCACACAATTTATTTCCCTGCAGAAAGGCCAGGTCTGGGGCTGTGTGCATGGATCAGGATTAAATCAAATTGTACAGATAGATTTTTTTTGTTTGGTTTGGCCACTGAATACAGAATAGATGATGTGAACTCAGCATATTAAAACAGTAATCCTCTCTTGAGAAGGGGTGGCATATGGGAGCTGGGCTTTGCTGTGTGGAACTGACAGATGTTTTTTGTTCTGCTTTGCTTGCCATATCAGAATTCAAAAATGCAGCAGTGTGTGTTTGTATATGCATTCCTCTTTGCCCCCCACACACACCCCCAGTTCCTCAGGAAAATCTGTTTGGGGGGATTTCCTGTGTGTATTGAATTCACATGTTATTCCATAGATAAATCTGCCCTGAGCAAGTGAGGGGATGTTGCTTGTTTTAGTCATTCATTTAAAAGATTGTTCCAGTCATAAGTCAGATAATTTTTAATGAATATCTTATGAACAGGCTTTCTAATCGTTGGTGCAACTACCTCAGAATAGTCTGTTATTTGGAGGAAAAAACCTGCTGGCAAATTTCACATCAGACAACATGGCAGCATCTTTTCCAGCATCTAAACAAGGTACCTTACATATGAACCTGATAAATGCTATGAAAGGGAAAACCTACAGGATATAGCAAAATTGGATAGCTGAATGGTATCAAGGGCATCCCCTTAATTATCAATATTTTCATCAGCTTTCTTCAAGTGCAGGATTTTTTTCCCTTGCTTTTCCGTGTTAGGGCAAAATTGTCTTCTTTGACCCATCTGCAGATCCCATGTTGGCAGCACATAGCATTCTTGGATAGATGGCATGTGACAGCCCTGGGAGAGGCACAGTGGAACAAGTTCAAAACATACAAAAGAAATGCACAGTGCAGATGGGAGAGTTAAATTCTGCTTTGAAGTTGTAATTGCAACAAGCAATTGTTTCTCTGCTATGCCTAATAATCTCCTGTTGTTGCAAAGCTCTGTCTTCTAATGTCTTTTCCTTGGCTGCTAGATATAGGTCACAGCTTTAAAGTAGCAGATGACTCTGAATGATTCCTGGCTTTCCTGCTGCCATTTACACAGTACTGTTTGGTTTGAAAACTGAATTCTGCATATTTTGCATGAGTCATGCTAGGATCATTTTTCTGAATCTGTGGCTTTAAATACTATTTATGAACACATCTAAATTGTATTTTACAGACTTACATGCCTGTGCTTTCTGGCCTTAGGCAAGTTATGGGTTGCAAGCCATGTGGCAGCAAAAGCGTAATGCTGGATTGTGGTTTGTATGAACTGCTTCCCCTTAAGTCAGATTTAGCAACAGGCTGAGTGATTATGGCTTTTTAGAGAAGCTGACTTGTGTCTGGCTGATCTGTCAAGTCTGTGTTCACTGTGGACTGTGCCCAGTGCACATTTGTTTCTATGCTGGTAATGGTGGGATCTTGGTTACCTGCACACATCTCTATTTAAGATCTTAGTTACAGCCATGAAGGACTGAAACTGTCAGAATGTGAAAATCCCAGTTCATTTCTGGAATATCAATGCCTCTTTAAAGCAGCTTCATGTAGATATCAATAAAACCCAAATCTGGATTATTGTGGAATGACCTGTCACAAATATTTTGCTTGAATCTGGGGAAGTTATCACCAGCTAATTAGATATCAGCCATTTGGTGCATGAGCTCAGGCAGAGGGAGGTTAAGAAACTACAGTCATGCAGTTAACAGTAGAACCCATTTGTCTAAATGGAAATGCTGGAGTCCCAGCAGAACTTCTCTTTGCCCTGCAGTCTATATGAAATACCATGTCCAACAAGGACTGGTATACCTGGCTGACATTTTCAGTACTGCAATAGCCTGTTGGTGTTTATTAGTCCATCCCTTTCTAACCGTTGCATGTATTTACTTCTCAACATAGTTTTGCCATATCCAAGACTCTGATGTCATGTTTTTTCAGCTTAAATAAACATCTTCTCAAAATAGAGAATTTTTATGAAAAAATGCATGCTTCAAATTCCTTGAGAAAGGCAAACTGCATGCATGACTGAGAAGGAAATTTAGCAAATGAATTGTAACAACACAAGATAGTCTTATTCATAGGAGGTAGCAGCAAAATATCTAAAGTGCTAAAGCTTGTATTTTTCAGAGTTCTTAGATGCTCCAAATTCAAAAGAGACAAAAATCTTTTATTTTTACAATATTGAAATCCAGTATTAACTTCCATATGAGCATATCAATTATTTTGGAAGTCTATAATCATAGTGGTGTTTGTTGCCAAGGACACAAATGAGGTGGACTCCACTGAAGAAAACTCCTGTCCCACACTATTAAATATTAATTTTCACTGTTATTTAGTAAAAACAAGGCATAAAGACCTACCCTATGTGTACATGTGCACAACAATATGGGGGTTTGTATTTATGAGGTCTTAAAGCAATGTGACAATTGAGTGAAATCACATCAGCTGCAATTCCACAACAGCACTCAATGTATATCATGATTAATATTTAAACTGTATGCACCAGAAAACTCTGACTGAACTAACAGAAAGGAGAAAACCATGAAATACGTATTTTATTATTTGTAAAACATTTTTCCTGAAAAAAATCAACATCACCAGGCAGCAGAAAAACTCATTGTCAGTAAGTGTTGAATAAATGCAGAAATAACACGGTGCTAGAATCAGTCTATCATCTTGTTAGAATAAAAGTGAATAAAAACCTGATCTATGAATAAGTTGAGTAGAAATACCTGGATTATAAAAAATAGTTGAATATTCCCAGAGACAGTGTTCTTTATAAAATTAGCACTTGGGCAAAAATATAAGAGGTTATACAATAACTTTGTACTTTGGTTCTGTAATGTGAGAGTGAAGACCTGTCAGGTGGATTTCAGCCCCTTTGTGATCGTGCTTAGAAGGCTGTTAAAATCAACCATTGCTGAATTAAATGTGGAACAGTTTCTTAAGAATGGAATGTAGATGTGACCAGTCAACATGTGTTCACACAGAAATATCTTGCTGAAGTTCAGAGTGCAAAGCCCAAACAGAGTTGTAATGGCAACTGTAATAATAATAAGATACCTGTCAAGTAAGGGGGAGATTCTCCTGGTGCAGTTCTTCATCTCTCCTGACTGGAATATCTTAAACACCTTCAAGCCATTATGAGTTCTCACTGAGTTTAAGGATTGTAACTATTAGAAAAAACGTGGAAGATATAAGATGATTTTGCAACAGTGCAAGCAGAAGTAGAGACAGTGTGTGCTTGGGCTGGGTGCAGGTCATGGCATAGTGTGCCAGTAAGTTCTTGTTTTGTGTAGCTGCTCCAGTAAACACAAACAGTGGGATAGAAAGCAATGGGGAAAAATAGGGAACTAGACATATCTGATGGCTTCATGACTGTTTTCAGCTTCAACTTCTTCCATTCAGCACCTGGCTTTCTCTGGGTGGTTGCTCCTGAATTTGACACATTCTAGGAAAAAAGGTATAAAACCTTGGGAACTTAGGGTTCAAAGCATTATTTAAGATAAACCAAAGTAGCTCAAGTGTACTTCGACTCTTTTGCCTGAATACCAGCCCGTGGAAGCATTCAGGAACACCAAATATTATAGTAAGTATTACTCCTGCAGGCCTCTGTCTTGTAGACTGGCTGGTGGAGAATTCTCCTGCTGGCCTTATATTTCTGCAGTGTGTCCCTCAGCCTAGTGAAATGAGAGATCTGACAAAAAGGGAGATCTGACATCTTTATGGCTTCTGTAATATCAGTGTAAGAAAACTTTAGTCCCCCAAATGAGGGACTAAAGCTTTGTTCATATAACTTGAGGAAATTTTTTTTTTTCCGCTGATTTTGTGGATATATAGAGGGGACAAGCTGTGTAGACCAAATTCAGCAAAATTCTGCTGCCATTTCCAGGGAGTTCCACCCTGGGGGTACGCTTCATGAGTTAGATGGTGAGATCTACAAAAGGGAAGAAGCTCCTTTTGAATGCTGTAGGAGTAAATGGCTTTTATGGGCAGACAAACAGCTGTCAGTTAACTGAGGAGCAAGAAGCTGGGCATTGCCTGAGGCAACAGATCACTGTAGGTTAAGGGAGCCCTTAGTGAATTGCTTTGGTAAAAACTGTATTAAGCTAAAACAGTAACTTCATCCAAACTCTTGCAAATCCATGAAAAATAAGGCAGTCCTTCTTGGAGGTAGTACTTTAAAAGGCCCACTGCATTTTACATACTAGGATTTCAAATTGCAGCTTAATTAGAGACCAGAAATTCATTGAAATCTGTTTTCCTGTTGTGAACAAAGAGATGTCACTCTGACTAGTCTCCAGCAGTACCCCTGAATTGCACTGAAATATAATTATTGATAGCTTGAATCTAACTCAAATTAAAAAGAAAACTGTTGAATTTTCAAAGAAGCAAAACCTTACAAAAATATTATTAATTCCAAATTAAGTCAAACACACAATACTGTAGTTTTATTCATCTTTCCCAGGAGCTCATTTATGTTGATTGAAAGATTTATTTGTTTGGAGTTTAAATGTTTTGATAACAGATTATCAATGTAACTACTTATTTGGTAGAATGTAATTTTCATGTGTTTTTCATTACTATTATTGGCCTTCCTGCTCTGGTAGCATGCTTTCTGGATACAAATTCCAGTGATAAATAGGGAACTGTGACCAATGACAAATTACATGTCTAAACCCAAGGAAAAAAAATGAAGGAAGTAGTATTTTCATAACTGCTTAATACTTGATTTTACTCTTCTTTGAATGGGCTCATCTGTCTCTCTAAAGGCAATAATTTATTTCAACTATTTTTTCTACATTTTTACTGCTTGGGTAACAGAAATTTTATCATTGTGATGTAAAATTCTACATTTAATTGATAATAATTAAAGAGGAGTGTGGGAATAGTTCCTGTCATTCACACTGGAATTTAGTTCAGGGAATCTGATCTGCTCTTAAAAGATCCTAAAGTTATGAATTTTGCTATACTAGAAGAAGTAGGGCAAGTAATCAGCAAAACTTTCTTGTTTATGTGCATGCAACTTGATGAATATGCAGATGAACCCTGTCACCATCTTTGGTACCAGAAGAACATTGTTTATGACTCCTGGATATCATCAGACAGTTTATTTATAGCACAAAAGCAAAATTAAAATAAATTAATGCCCCATCATCTAAATTAAACAGGTTAAAATGTGCATTTTAAATCTCTCTGATGTCAGGATTGTGATCATTGTTAAGAGGATGGAAAGTATTAACATTTTCCCAGGACTTAAAGTGTATCCATTGGTCTGTTAATGGATTGGTGGCTGGAATAATAAGTATTGATTTGTCTTGGGATATAGATGTGATGTTTGGATATTTGATGTGAAGTTCCAGAAGTAGGTATTACTTCCTATAATATGAATTACATATTTCAGTTCTGGCCACACATTTTGTATGTTCGTGTTGTATTTTATGCTCTCTAGATGCTCGTGCATCTCTGTCACATATTTTCCCCATTTTCCTTGCCATTTCACCATCCCAATTCTATCACTCAGTTTTCTATAAATCTTTTTTCTTCTACCTCAATGTCTTGTTTGCTCCCTCCTCTACAGTTTCTTACTTTCCTCCCCATCCTCCCTTCCTTATAGTTTTCTGTCATCCAGCTCTTCCAGTCTTCTATTTTAATGTTTTCACCCTCTCCTGTTTACCTTTGGCATATCCGTTTCCAAACTCCCTGCACCTTTCTCCATAGTGCTCCGATTTGTTTTTCCCTATCACGCTGTCTCCTGTGTACTGCCAGACAACCAGCTCTGCTTAGGGCAGGAGTTATTTGAGACAGAAAGCAGAAACCAGGAGACTGAGCCTGGAAGTGAAGAGCAACATGACACCCTTCTCTGTGCTTGGGCCCATGCCCTGTGCTTGCCATACCCCTCTAAATATTACCTGTCCCCAGGTCACTGCTGTCCCGTGGGACAGTCCCCTGTTCACCGGCAGAAGTGGTGCTGAGGAGCTGTCCAAGGTAGGGCTGGCAGCCCCATCTGTCTTGTCCCATCCTGGTTTTTCCTGTCCTTCTCTCTCTTTGTCCTTCTGCATTTTAGCGTGGAGCTTTTCAAGAAAGTAACTGAAGATGTAGCCAGGAAGCCTCTCTTTCTCTCATCCTGCTAACTCCACTGCTGTCTGTGGGGTGGTATCTGTTATCTGTGACCAGCTAATAGAATCCAGGACAGCAATCTCAAGGTGCTGGAGTCAGTAGGGTGTTGCAGTGCAGGCAGCTCAAACTCCACTTTGGCTGGGTAACATAAGGATCACAGTGGAAAGCTGTATCTCTTGTTGCAAAGAAGAAACATGCAGTTTATGCATGGAGATGGAATTCCAAACAGATCACCAGTGTCCTGCTTCCTTAATCCCTTGCCTAGTTGGATTTCTTAGATATGCAGATATGTTGTTCTACATCAAATTCATACCATTCAAATTGACTGTTTTTAAGTGCTGGGAAAATGCATTTAAAATGTGCTTCTGTGCATTGCTATCAGTATTGTGAACTGTCACCTAAGGACACTTTTCCAGTCCTCTGACTCAACCTTTTATTTAGAATATATGTAATGGATATCTGGTGCATCAAAGATGTGGTGAGAGATATTAATGGGTACAGGGGATCAACCTTCACCTCTCCTTGTTCAAAACAATTATTTGTTTTCATGGCCATTCTCAATAAGGTAATCTCTTCTTGCCTGGAATATTTTCATCATCTGATGAAGTAACATCTCTACACAGAGGATTAGGGAAAGTTTGTCTGGTTTTCAGTTTTCTTAATTTGTACATTTGAGAATTCCTTGTGTGTATTTAGTTTGTTCCTCAAGAGATTCAGCTTCCCACTTGTTTATGTGACTCTTCCCAGGAGTGATATTCCCAAAATCTAGAAAAATAGGATTATAAACTCACCTTCTAAAAAGCAGAAGGATGGCATTGGCACAGAATATTAAAAAGTTGTTTTTTCTGTCATTATATTTTTTCCACACTTTTGTTTGTTTGTTTGTTTGTTTGTTTCTTATAAACTCTCTGTGCTGAGGTTTATGCCTTTGTAAAATGGAGATAATGTCCTTTGCAGAGTTAGGAGATGGCATGAGTATGAGTATTATGTAAACCATAATTAATTCAGTACTGTGAGGCCATTAGAAGAAAATCTGTCATTGTTATTGTGAGTTACTGTAACTCTGAAGATACTCAGTTGGGTACAATTTCTAACAACATTGACTGAATCCTTTTTCCAGAGGAGCTATGGGACTCCTCTACTGTCTTTAGAATTTTTAGGATCAGGCGTGTTAGCAAGAAGTTCAGCCCCTCCGTTGTCTAATCTCTTCCATACTGTCACTGAATGAAAACACAGCACTTCTTAGCTCCTTCTGCGTCTCCAGAAGAATTTCCAAATAATATATAAAGTTCTTCTAGGAAACAGTGAACCTGAGGTTGTGACTTCCAATGGGTATTTGCCATGGCTAGTGTCTCTTTTAATGAAATGACACATTTTTAATGACACAATGTGATGATTTTTCATGTAGAAATTTCACAAAACAAGAAATAGGAGTTGTTATAATTAGCACTGATCTATGAATTATCTCACAGATTTTCCCTTTAAATGTAACACATAAGATTATTATAAGTATGTAATAATTTATCATCTTTTACTATACTTAAATTATCAAGTACTTCTTTCCTCAGTATATTCTGAATCTCTAAGGAGGCTTTTAAAATGTGAAATAGGAAAGGCAAGAAATAAGGGTTGGCAAAGCAATGCTGAGATTTTTTTTATATGCATCAGCTATTTTTCCAATTTTTTCCTGTTATGAAAATATGGTGAACCAGAAGTGTTAGCAGTGTAATGATCAAATGTCTTGGATATCAGTTCTGAGTAATCTCTTTTATTTTGGAAAACTTTTGAATATGGGAGAAGTGGAAGCTGATTCTTCAGTGGTGGTATAAAGAATAATTATATTCACTTGTGATTTGTAAAATCTATTCCTAAAAACATACCTCTGGCATGTAAGAGGAGAAGTTTGCCAGGTTAAATGTAGTATTCTTCTGTGGGTTTTTACTTCAGGAGTTGTGTGTACTCTGGGGATAGGAAAGAGGACAATCCCCACATGGCTCTGCAGATGAAAGTTGCATTGATTTTAAGCTCACCCCTGCTACCACAAGATCTATAGAGAATAGGTTACTTCATAATAAAAAGGAGAAGAGAGAGTGGGTTTTTTTTGAGTTTTTGCTACTCGTTAATTCAGCCCAAGAAAGAATTTCAGTAAGATACAGATCAGAGAGGTGCAGATTACACCTAATATAATGGGACATGCATTAATATTGCATTAAATGCAAAAATTAAAAGGAAGTTTTAATAGCTGTTTTTCACCTTTGACCTTCTCTGCCTCCTCAGCCTACGCAGTCCTGGGAGTGAAATGCTACTTTAAGTGCTATTTTTATCTGGAATGGATTTTACAGTAATCAGTATCTCAGGACAACATCATTTCCCTCAAGAGTTTCTCTGTAAAAAATGTTGAAAACCAACAGCAGTCATTTGCCCTCACTTCTAGTCTCGAGTGTTTATCCTTGGATGGAAGAATCCTGCTGAGTTCTTTGCTCCAATGAATCCTCACCTGCAATTAAGTGCTGCAGATGGCATTAGTTACTCATTTATACTTGATAACATCAATGCCTTCAAAGAATATTGACCTGCCCCTGTGTTGTGCTGTTTGCCTTCTGATGGTTTGTGAGAGCTGTTGATGAGAATTGGGCCTAAGCAGCTTGTTCTGTACAAGTGCAGCCAGGGTGTGTGGAAATGTTGCTGATTGCTCAGTTCAGATGGTAGAAGTTTCACTGGAATGCTCAAGGGAAACCTTTGCATCTTCAGTTAGTAATTCTGCCCTCGAAATTTTGAGGCAATTATGCTCTGTTTAGTGCCTGGGACACTAATGGTATTTAGTAAAACATCCACAATCCCTTCAAAATGTGGTGCTTAGTAAAGGATGGTGCTGAGCAAGAACAAATAAACAAAAATGTGTGTTTGGTTCCTTCATGTTTTCTTAGGAGATGAAAAGAAATAAAGGTCAATGCAAAGTACCCAATATTTCGATACAGGTAATCCACCATGTAAAACCTGCCTATTTTAATATGATCACTTTTAAGTTAGTACTGTATTACACTTAAAAGGAAAAAATCTGGGCCCAACTGAAGGTAAAATCTTCAGTCAAACTGTATTTTAAAGTATTTCATGAGGAACTGCACTCCTTTGTCTTTCTAAAGAAACAGCTTACTGAAATGAATCCATAGACCCTTTCTAGGCTGAAAAAAGGTAAATGGGGGAAAAAGGTGAAATCATACATCCATAAAGCTGACATTTATTTGATATACATACAGGGCAGTTTTGTCTAGAATTGCCTGAGGTTTATTTAAGATATCTCTTGACTGTTCCTTTCTGAAATTTGGATTCAGCTTTCAAAGCATTAAACTTCCCTATAACGATACTGACATTTCCTGCCCCACTGGTATTGCTTACACCACCTCAGTACCATATGATGTTGGATCATTATTATAAAACATATATTTTTAAGCAGAAAGGAAGAAAGAAAGATTCAAGAAGGCATAGGCAGGATAAAATGATTCTGTCTCACTTCTTGAATGAAGGGAAATGTCATCACAGATCAGACTACACATGCATAATGTATGTATTTTTTCCTCTTATTTTCTCTTGATCAAGACTGATTATGAGGGGAAACTAACAAAATAATGGACAACTGGAAATGGCTAGACTATCTTGGTTTAGAATGCTTTGAATATTATTAAACAAATTAGTTGTGTCATTGGGGGAGAACAGCTGCATTCTGAACCAGAAAATAGCCTGATTCTGCCTTCATTTTTATTTTAAGCCAGTGAAAATAGAATCTTTCAAAGTACCTTTCTAGCAGGAACTACTCAAAACACAGCCACCTTGTGAGCAAAAACCACTAGAACCAAATATTGCTTCAGTGTTTCAGAGCAGCTCCTTTCATTTCCAGTAGGATTTGGGAACATAGTCTAGTGCGTTGTTTTTATGTCTCTTCAGACTATACATTACAGAAAGAAAAGGTTACCAGTTCAGCAAATTTGTAGAGCTCCACTGAGTAAGGGAGCTGACTTAGTATGGTTATAATACACAGGAACATTTGGAACAGTTTATAACAAAATACTCATTCCCTTACAATGTGTGTTTTAGACATTTATTTACTGTATATTTTAAATCATATTAATTTTAAAATTTGAAATAGACAAAGGACCCTATAAGGTCATATTTCTCTGAATGTCCTGTATGCTTGGCCCAAGCATGAGATCTGGGAAAACTGGGACAGTTGCTCTGAAGACACAGCATCAAAGGGAATATTTACTTTGAAATATATAAACTTGTCTTCATCTTCCTCTGTCAGGGTTTTCCCCCTCCTACTTGAAAAGGCAAGACTATCTTGGCACCTGTAATACAAAATTCTCAGGGATATGTGCTGTGATGAATCTACATAATGTCACCTGGAGAATAATGGCATTTTATTATTTATATAAAGCCTAATAGTGCTGGAAAGAAAACTGGTCATTATGGAGTGTTTGATGGTTAATTGATTTTTTTTTAATGCTATCAGCCCAGCAGTGCAGTGATCTGTGTTTGATGAAAGTGGCTGTGTAAGGAAAAAAGACTCATGGTAAAGCTGTATTAAACACCTTTCACAGAAGAACAGAGGGGTAATTTTGCTACATCCCCAGTGAGATGGGTGCTGCAAGTTCTTGGATGTCTCATGAGCTGAGCTCTGTTCTGTCATTCTTTGTCCAACACTACTCTCCCTTAGTGCTATGTTCTTCCATGTCACAGGGAGGCCATGCATATCTGGGCTAGATATTTGGGCACAGATTAATTCTACCCAGGTTTAGGTACTCAGTGCCTGTAGGAGAAGGGAATACAGGTGACCCTGCCCCTGATAAGTAACAGCTGTGTTAATTACCCAAATCAGCCTCNAAACCAGGGCCCTTTTCATGCTGTGATAAACAAGAAGTCTGTGTCAGCTCATTTGTACCCTCTAACAAGAGGGGTGCTGCAACAAGTGCCTAAGTTTTCCATCTATCTAGTCAGTGGAAAGAGGGGGTGTTCTGTGAGACAGAGGCATCTCCAGAAATCAATTCAGGTTTTAGGAGGACCTGATGTACTCCCTGAGTTCTGTTGACCTTTAAAGTCAACAAGTTAGAGTTGGAAGCCCTTAGTTGAGGTACTTCAGTTAAATAACTAAATTTAGACAAACCCAGGCCTTGGTATGTGTTTTATCTCCAGGTTATGCTAGGGAAAATCTGTCTCTTAGAGTGTCAGGATTAATTTGAAAAGACTGCACCCACATATATAGCACTGAACTAAGATCCACTGAGAGTTGCAGTCTTTAGAATGTATCTTCAATTACTGTCATGTCAAATTATGTTTGATGGAAATACACACATATGACATTTCACAGGAAATATGAAATCACAAGCTTGTATTTCACTGAGTAGAGTCCTTGTTACAGCAGCTTGTGTTCGTGTAAAGGTTTTTCTGCACTGCAATGGTGAAAGCACACCAGGCAGCACTGATTTCATGGCTCTTTGCCCCACCATGGTAACTGCTACATTCAGCTCAGTGCAGAGATCTTCTTCCTTGTTCCAAAATGGACCCTTTTGTTGCCTGCAGATTTCACAGGGATAAAAGATGTGATAAATCTGTGAGGGTTAAACTTCTTGTCCTTTCTTGGTAAGAGCTGGTCATTTTAACTGCACTCTAACATTAAACTCCAAGGTATGGGCTGCATTGTATGATGCAGTTCCAGTGCAGAGTTACATTTGCTCTGAAATATCTAATAAACTGTTACATGTCTTTTTCTGTAATAAGAAAATGAGCCCCTTAAAAATTACTGCCTTGGTCCTGATAGTTTTCTATTTTAAAAGGAGAAGAAAAATTTGACTCCCATTACCACAGAAACAAAGCTAACCAAAGAGGAAAATCTGCTTGATATGGCACTGTGTGTTTTTAGCACCTCTCATCCTTAGCTCTAAAATGACCTCTAAAATGCTAATTTTCAATCTCAAATTGCTGTTGGTGTAATTAAAATAGTCATTTTTACTGAGATTACATATTCCTTCTTTTTACAGTGCTATGATATTTTAATATATGATAGCCTTAAGACCTGAATATACTAATGCACTACCTTGTGAAAAGCTGTTATGAATATATTCACTCAAAGTCTCATTTGTGTATGTATATAGAAATATGAATGTATATACTGTTTTTATGGCCTACTTCAGATACTGCTATTAACAAAAAAACAGAGAAGAATAGGGAGACACATTTTAAGAATGGTGTGTTTCAAATCTTCCTGCTCTAATTTAAATAGATTCCTTGAAATAAATTGAACTTTAGGCCAAAGAACTAAGAACCCCTTTTTATACTAGGTTAGAAATATGCAAAAATTCTGACATTCCCTTAAATTCACTTCTGCTCCAGTGCTCTATTTACTTCTTTCTAATTTTTCAAGTTCAGCAGGAAAATAAATATACAAATTTCTCCTGTGTGTAGTCCAAAGAGAAGGGATGGTGACCATGCCAGGCATTGCATGGATGCATTCCGTGGATGCTGCCTTGGGAAAACCTGTTGTTTGTAGTCTGCTCAGAATTGTGCACCTGCAGTTAATGTTGTGACATCAGGGCATCTTCTGCCTACAAACTGGCTCTTCATGGCCCCAACATCACTCTGCACCAGGGGTCTGTTGTATTACAGGGGACATTAGAGCAATTCTCTTTCCCTTTGGTTATTTTTGCCTACTGAACAAATTATTTGCCACGTGTCACTGAACATCATGAGGAGTAAAATCTCCCTATTTTGGACAATATCTCTGCTAGAGAAAACCTTTATCTGCAGGGTATGAGTCATAAATTGAGAGTTTCTCAGTGTGATTTGACCCTTGCTAGAATGTCTGTTGAAGGCTGGAGGCTTGTTTTTTTACAATAAACACTCAAGAAGAAAGTATTATGAATATAAGCTATCCCATATGCAAAACTCTCTAAATTTGGATAAAGCTGAAAATGTTTATTTTTCTAGTGGGCAATCTCATAGAGAATTAGCATTAAAATCTTCAAGAAATGCAAAAATATGTGCAATTCAGTAAGAATATCATTGCTGTTCTATAGTAAATACTAGAAAACTGTACAAAATGTGTTAGTATACGCTACATTCAATGACATTTTCTCATGGGGTATCAATATATCATCAGAGTCCTTGGGGTCTTCTTTATAGTTACAACTACAGACAGCTTTCAGTTCAGATAAAGTGATGTTAGCCTCTGTAACTGCTGCATCTCAGTTGTGCATGCTGCATGTGAAGATTGCCCACGTATGTACTTCACACTCCTTTGTAACTTTGCCCAGTTTCCTGTGTATCAATTCATATTCATGCACTTGCAATTAGCCTGCTTGTTGGAGCCCTGAGAATAAAAATGTTGGTTTATAAGGGGAAGTGAGGGAAAGGATGTACATTTGTCCTCTATTGTACAATTAGCTTCTACTGTACAATTAAGGACCCAAAAACAATCAACGGCTGTGCCACTAACTGGATAAACAGACAGCACTAACCACAAAGAAACCTTGCCTCTTGTTTTTAATCTCTAACAATGACTGTAATAAAAAAGAAATAATATTTGTCTGCATTACCCTCTAGAGAACGTATATTGTGAGGTACAATATAAAGGGTGGGGTATAGGCTGAATATGCTTGTGAAGAGGGTTTAATTTAGAATTCAGCTGATCTACTTGCAGCAGCACACTTCAGAAGCAACTGTACTGCAATGAAGGGAGTAATCCCAGCACACACTCGAAATCAGGCCAGTCAAATTGCTTCTGTATTTCATGTTAGGCTCCATTAAGTAGCTGTTTCAAATGTTTTTAGGTGATATTTTCAACAACTGCAAAGATAGTACTGCTCTTCGGTACTAAGGCTCGTTTTTGTCTGCATTTGGCTCCTTCATTGTTTGTCTGTAGCCTAGAAAGCACTGAGTAAAGGAGAAGATGGAAGCAGAGGCTGACATCCAGGCATGATTTTAAGAGCATCTTTAATAAGAGAGAGAACAAGTATTTCGGTCTGTTCACTCAAGCAGAACCAGTTACGATATGTCACTAATTCAGAGTGCACAGGCACATGAACCCAAGCATGCTCCCTGCTCTGCTGTCTGCTTTTATCTGTGTGGTGGGTATCACGCAGAAATAAAAAGGACATGAGCCATTTTATTTCAGTCTCTGCAGCTCCTCAGTGCAGGAGCACCATAGAGCATTTTTTTTCTGCTAGGAAAAAGATGATCTCCATACAATTGTATGAAGAGAAAGCACGCAGCTTATTTATTCTTTCAAGTAAACAAACAGCTTAGCCCCGACGTGCAGACAGTTTGTGTTTGCTGCGCTGGCCAGCCCGTGCCGTGTCCCCCGGGAGCGGCGCCTGCCCTGCCGGCCTCTGCTGCTTTCCTCCTGCTGCCTTTTCATGGTGCAAGAACGTGTCAGGAGTATTTTAATGCAGCTTCCTGACTGTTGGTCGGGGGATCCGTGCGGACTGAGGGCGAGCACAGGGAGCCCGGACAGGGCTGCCCGGAGCACGATGGGCTCAGGCTGGGGCTGCGGGGATGAGCATGGGCGGTGGTGGCATTGCCGGGGACACAAGCAAAGCGACATCGAGGCCCACGTCCACCTCGAGCCATGGAGTCCTGGCACTCAAACAGGAATTCTGCTATGGGAGATAGAAGTCTGCTGTCTTTTGAGCATAATTGGTTTATAAAAATCAATCAACAGTGATTTGCATTGCTCCTTATTTAGCTCTGAGGGACTGTCATTCATGTGTTCATAATCCTGTTTCAGCTGGCACCAACAATTCCTGTTGGGATTTTCCACTGCATCGACACAGTGCATTCAGAAGTGACTATGCATCAAACTTGCTCAATCAAATAAAGCCTCAAATATTTGTCTTTTTAAAAAATTTTTCTCAGTAAGTTCATGTAACATAGAAGCAGTCACATGCTATTAGAGCTTTTCATGTTTATCCCATTATTCCTCTTATTCTTGGCAGCAGCTGTGTGCGGGCAGACAGCCACTGAGAGCAGCCTCTTCCACATGATGCCCATCATCCCAACTCTCCCCAGTCCAGTGCTCTGCCGTGCCCTGCCTTTTCAAAATACCTTGGACACCTTATTTTCCTTCAATACAAGCATTTAATGTCATTAAAAGCTTGTGAGCTAGTTTGTTTACATAAAAGCCTAATGCATATGGATACCTCCTAAGGACTCTTGTTGCTTTGTACCTGGTTCTATTCATGTTGATGTAACAGGCATAACGAGTAACTGATGTTGCTAAGGATGGCAATAATTTTTAATATTTTTAATTACCTCAAATTATCTGTCCTCTGGAAGAAATGAACCAGAGATTGAAATATGCAGTGAAATGTTTTTTAATGCATTGGGGAATTGAATGTATTATAAGAACTCACATAGATGAAATGCTGATTAGTATTTAGGAAGACTAATTATAGATAAAGATTGCTCTGCAGAGCAGAGGTTGATATGCAGCCTTGCTGTGTCTTCAGAAATCTTAGAGTGCAGGACATAGAGCAGACTTTACCTTTTTTGAAGTCTGGTACATATGTATTTGTATGGCTTACAAAATGCTTTTTGTATGCAGTGAGTGATTGATTGGTATGTAAATAAGGAGCCAAAGCATCACACAGCTGTGGCAAAACTGGATACAACTTCCCTGGAAAAATGGAGTCTGATTTTAAGGGTGTTTATCTAACAGGATGAAACTGTGCAAAGCTTGCAGGATGTAAACAGGAATGTTTTTGCTGATTTCAAGGGCTTCGTGAGTGAGGAATAAAGTGTACTGGAAGGCAATATATGGGATGGGTTTCTTTAAAAAAATCTATATTTGTGTATTTTTTCAAGTAGGTTTTTCTACTAATATACAGTTGCAAACTCACAAATGATTTTTGGATTTTGACAGAAGATACTTTCTACAGTAGAGCTGTTCAATTCTGTATATGATGCTTTTTCATACTGAACTTTACATATATTTGCATGCGCTGTAGCACTATGAATGTTGAAGCCTTGGGGCATAGAATGATCAGCTACTCAGAATAGGAAGAAGTTCATCCTTCTACCAAACAATACATTATTGGAGTTAAATGTTATCTGGAGCAACAGAGGTTATTCAGAAAAGATATAAAGCTAGTCAGGTCTTTAGTTTTTTCTTACATAGTGCTTCCAATGTTTCTAAATTGCTATTGACAGCTAAAATTGAAAGAAATGTTCCAAATGTTGATCCAAAAAATAGTTGTTTCCTTTACTCAAAATGTTCCACTGAAGGCAGTTGGGTAATCTCTGAAGTATTAGGATTTGGTTCAGAATAATAGTTTTATAAAAATGTAGAATACTAAATAAGTGTTCAGTAATATTTATCAGTAAAAAAAAGGTAAAGCATATTTCATTTTCCAGCCACCAAAAATTCCCTTTCATAAAGCCTTTTTCTCTGAAAATAGAAAAGGAAACAGCAAATCCAGTAAATGCTTCAGTGGCCAAAGCATTTCTGCTGAAGTCCCTGATTTATATTGATATAGTGCTAGATGGTTATAATGCCCTTCTGCCTAACACAGTCCCTCACTCCAAGGTAGACACCCAGAATGGGATCCAATAAGACAGTTTAAAAAGGAAGAGCTTAACGTGCTTACTGAAATATTTTTTTCCTAACTAAAATAACAGTCAATAAAGTGATCAAAAATAGGCCAAATGGACATACTCCTTCTGGAGTAATGGTCATCCTCCTATTTTTGTATAGTGAGTAGGACCACCAAACCAGATGTATCATTTCCATAGTTCTAGAATATAATGTGTCCCAGATTGCAGCAAGTGAACCGAGAATTTTATTTGTCTCAGATGGATGTTAAAACAACTACTTTCCTAATTATTATTAAAAATTTCATTAGAAACCAGATTGAGGTTTTATGGGTGACTTCCTCTAAATAGCTGTATCACATACCACTTTTTCTCTAATTTGCAGAGGCACACAGTGCTGTTCCTGTCCCACAGAGCAGTTATCTGCCCACTACTCACCCATCTTCCTGCCCTACTCAAACAAGCTTTGTTGATTTTGTACTGGATTCATCCACTGCAATCATGCTCAGGGTGTTCTTCCTGTAGGTTGGCACCAAATTAGAGAAATATGCATCTTGGTTTTGACATGGGTCTCTGGGCAGCCTATTGGCTGTGGCACATCATCCCAACAATGACTGAGTTCTTCATGGAAAATTAGTGTGTGGTCTTCAGCCTGTGAGGGAAGAATAAAGCAGTTTGTATGCCCAGAGCTGAGACCTCAGAGAAACAATTGTACCTTTGTCATGGTCCAGGTAAAGAAGGAAACAACAGATATTGGGAACATGAGGAGATGCAGGTATAGATAACAGCAATGGATGGAAGTACTAAGGACATGAGTTCTAGCTTCTTTTTCAAATTTACATTTATGTAGCTATAGCTAAAAGATCTTGGTCTTCTGTGTGAAGTCTTTCTTGAGCCACATCCCTTAGCTGTAGTTTCTTGGGAAAAGACTTTCAGTAATGAAGCTGAGGGATGCTAAGTATGTGTGAAATACAGGAATATGGGGTTCTAAAACAAGAGACATTCCTTGTAGTAAAGCTTATTGGGAAAGTATGGCTGTAAAATATTACAGAATTTGTTTTCAACTTACTCTTGCCCAGCACCTCCCACAGGATACTTCTACAATACCACAGTCTAACATGTTGGAAAAGAAACAACTTAGACAACATATTTTATTATCCAGTAATGACTAGGCAGTTTTTTTTCTACTAGAGTTATTTCCTAATGCATGTCACTGATCATGTGCCATTCATAAAATCCAAACACTATGGGTCTTGTAGGAATTATAACCTTCAGCTTCCTACTAGCTTTCTACTACTTATCTACCCTGAGGTTTCTTTTATGTACATTAGAAATACTTGCACAAACATGTAATTGATGATTTCCAAGAATAGTAAGTTTTTCTATCTTTGGATGATTTGAGGAAAGTAATTATTCCAGCTGAAATCTTAGTAGAGATTGGCTGGTGAGGAGGCTGTGAGAAACCAGCCAGAGACAGGCTCACCTGGTGGACCCGTGATGTCAGCAGTATTCATTCCCCATCTTTTTTAATCCATCATGCCTGTTCCTAACTGTTGTATACTCTGCAAAATTTTTCTGAGGTACCTATTTGTACCTCCTGAAGTGCCAGGAGATCAATATATTGTCACTTAAAATCTCATTTTGAACAACTTGGAAATCTGTTTTAAAATTCACTATTGAATAACAAGCAGGTTTTCAAGACAGCTGAAGCTAGCACCTCACGAACTAGTAAGTATGGATGGACACCAATGTAAACAATTTCAAAGACCACTTTTAAAATGTATGAATTATATCTCAAGAAATTGTATCACCAAGGATTTGAACTTATGTACAAAAGTATGCAGTGATATCCCCAAAGTAAAGCCACAAACTTGGTCAGAGAGTAGCAATATCTTGAGATCTGTCTTTTTGTGCATTAAGGCTGAAAGTTTCATTTTAACAGCAAAAGCAAGGTTATTAGTCCTTTCTTTCTAAGAATGACAAAAGGAAATAAAAAAATGCCCTTATCAAGAGCCATTAAGTTCTTTTCCAGAATCTTTCAAATATCACAATTCAAGTTGTCCTTCAAATGTCACTGTCAGATTTCAGTGTGAGGTAGTCACTGCCTGTTCTATTATTACTACTACTGCCTACCTTGATAAAAGTCTATTCGTAATACACTCTTTTTAAAGATGTGCAGCAAGATGTTAATTTGTTTTTCCATCTATCTCTTGTACTGTTTTTATTGCAGTAGCATCTGGACCTTGGGAACAGACTCTATATTAATGCTAGCTAAAACAAAACCAGAAAAAATTTGTGACTCTCTGTGACAGTGGGGTGCATTTACACTCTAAACTGTGTGGTGTTTAGCATTTATTTATTTTGTTTAGGGAGGTTAGCTAGAAGCCAAGTGGAAATATAATTCATAGCTGTAGCTAAACTGAAGATAGATCATGGCTATATCCACAGTCAAAAACTATTTTAAAAGGCCAGTTTTCAACCCAGTGTGTGTGAAATTATGAGCTGTATACTTAATTGGATTGAAGTAATTTTAGGCTGCATCCTTTGCCCACACAGTTGTTGTCCCAGAGTGTGCTAAAGCTTTCAGTGGTTCATTCAAATGAATAGATGTCATTGCACATTTTTAAGTACTACCATTGTCCCAGTAGTCTTTGTTGGCTGCCTACAAGCCTTGTATTTTCTAGTAAATGCCTTGAGGTAAGAACACTTACACGGACGTTTTCTGATGTCACAACAAAGACCCAACAGGCAGTTGTAGTGATCACATGATTTTGACAACACTCACTAGAACTGCTTTCACACGCTGATTTGGCACGCCTAGATTCTGCTTCATCCACAGTAGCCCTCCTTATTTCTTTAGAGTCTGTCACATCTTTAACTATGAAATGTCATTTCACTTTATTTACATTTATATCCCTTTTCTGGTGACCAAGTTATTTTTGATGCTGGTATCCTCATCACAACTGCTGTTTCAACAAGCTTTCCCTCTAGTGGTTCTTTTTCTTTATGCAAATACTTTTCAGGTGTTGCCTACTGTTGGGGTTTTTTTAACTACTTTATCTTAAAAGTCAGATTTTAGCAGCTATGTCACTGACTCACTCGATGATACTACTTAATATTATCTTCTGTGTGTGCTTACAAGCCTTTCCTTAAAATGACTCTCATCAGAAAAACCTCCTCTACTGTGTGGCCAAGCAACCTAAACCCTGCCTTCTAAGATTAGACATTGAGTCACTTTGCAGTTTATTTAATGCTGTGTTTCATATATGTTCCTTCTCCTGGGTCTGGAAGGATTCCATTGAAGACCAGAGAAGGCAGTATTTCCCAGATGGCTTTGATCCTGTTCTTGATGAAGCTTTGCAGTGACATTTATCAGCATGAAGTAGGATTAATGAATGCTGCTTTTCTCCCATGGTGACTTTTTGTCTCTCAGGACAAGTATTCTTGCTCCTGCCACACCATCTTTGCTTTCCTCCAGGTCATCTTTGATGACTTGCTCATAGACTCTTCAATGAAAATCCTTGATCATTCATACGTACCTGGTTTTGTGTTGTAAATCTGCTTCTCTCCTTTTCCTCCATGTGCTATTTCTTTATCCCTGACTTTTGTCCTTTTCTTGCCTCTGTTATCATTTTCTGTATAACATAATACATTGCCTTCATGATCCTGCTTATTTTCATTGCCCCTTCCTCTTCTTATGGAGCTAACTGCTCTTCTTTGCCTCTTGGTGTGCCTGCCAGTTTGCTTTTTATTTCTCCACCTTGATAGCACAGTGAGCTGTCTTTTCTCTTATCTTGTGTTCATCGCATGAATGGCTTCTTTTCTGTGTCTCTGTGTTTCAGATCTTCATTTTCTTCAGGCATCTACAGTTCTTGAATCTTCCATGATGTGTTGTCATTTCTCCTCCTTCATGTCCTTAAATCCCCTTTAAATACTTGATTCTATGTACCCATGGCAACAGCCACTTCAGATCCTGTGACCAAAGCAAGCCCTGAATTAATTCTGCAGTGCTTTTCTTGTTTACCATATCACATAAAAATGGGAGAGCTGATTTTTCTTATATGATGACTCATAACTCCAGTAGAACTGATGTCTAAGCCTCTTTCTTTGGAGCTGAGTGAACAACTCCCAAAGAACAAGTAATTCAGTGAAAGTAACATTTTTTTCCTTTTTTTTCTAGTTACCATGAAACAGAGTCTGTTTGATTTTTATGAAGACTAAATATTGAATGGTTGTTTAGGGTGTGTTGAGCTTTGGAATATTCTTCCACAAACCTTAGAGAAGAAAGTCAGTGACGGGCACCACATACCTGGTATGGTGAGGGAGGAAATAGGATAGACCAACTTGGTTAGCAGCCATCTGTCACTCCCACACCCACTGTCTCTTGTGAATGAGTGACTGAAAACACGTGAAACAATGCAGTAGGCTCAGTCTGAGGGGATGGCTTTGCAAATCCTTGGCAAATGCTAGTAGGAAGTTGCAAGCATCCCTCAGTCAATAAGGACAGCTGCTGATAATCTCATCACAGCACACTGAATGATAGGGAGCACTAATGTGTTAGAAGAACTGTACAGCTGTTACATGTATAATGTTATCAATGAAAAAATAAGCAGTGAAATGTAGCTATAGAAGGATACTTAATTAAGCAGGCTGTAGGTGTATACAGAGCTGAATGAACTTGTGAGATAAAGTTCTGGTGTGGCAATAATACTAGAAAGAACCTGCTTATCTGATTATCCAGACTGTGAAGACTAGTTCTTTTAGCAGAAGACTCTCCTGCAAATGAGATCCATCTTGACCATCTGTTGCCAGATGGAAGTGTTCTACTTCTGAATCACTGGCTGCAATGACATATTTAGACAATGAATCTTTCATGGTTAGATCCAAAGCACAAACACATATTGAGGTTATATTTTCTGTTTACTTGGCCTAAAGTTATAGTATGGCTATATACTCCTGTGAACATGCTGTTAGATAGTAGATAGAAAACCCAGCAGTTCACACCCACCCTTAGTGATGTTTCTCAGTTGCTTGAATAAAAAGTACATAATTTATCACCAAAAAATGTAAAAACAATAGACAACAGTCCTATTTCACATTTATTTTGATATCTGTAAATTTTTTGAGGCTTCTGAATGGTTCAGCATATGTGTTGGCAGTGTTTTGATATTCAGGCAGGCCCAGAATACAAGTCATCAGATCATATACCTTCACTTACAGGTCTATACTTAAACCTCCCTGGTGGAAAAAAAAATCTGCATTCATTTTTTTCCCTGTAACTTATTTTCTGTGATTTGGTGTGGTGTTTGTTTGTTTGTTTGTTTGTTTGTTGTTTTGGTGGGGGTTTTTTGGTGTTTTTTTTTTTTAGGTGAACAGAGAGTAGGAGGAAATAAAAAAATACATAACCCAACTGGGAAGTTTACAATTATGCAGTAACATTTAAAATTATTGCTGTTTTAATGAAGTATAAAGATGATTATCATGGTTAAGTTCTTTGAAGTTTAATTGTGACTTTTTGCACACATTATTATGCACAAATTAGGTTTTATGCAGAAGTTGAGAACTGTCAGTAAATTTTATTATTTTATACTATTCAGCAGAAAAAAATACTAGATTTTAATGTTAGATTAGCTGAGTCTTTTTGGCCTGAAGGAAATAGAACAAAAAAGTCGAATCTGAAGAAATAGCATATAGAGGTTTATACATGCCAGTCTCCATCAAGTTTTTCTAAATGGGAAATAATTGATAAATTATTATGCAGCAGTGTCACAGAGACTCTCATCCTGCTGACATTGTGCACCACTTTGATCCTGAAAAAGAGGCATGATAGCTGCTCCCATCTGCAGTTGTATCACATCTTGTTGGCAATACAGAATTTGCTTAGATAGTCACATGAGGAAAGTACTTCTTGTATTTTCAGATACAGTTGAAAGAAAAACAGCATCTAAAGGCTGGAAAGAAACAATTACAGTGCATTCAGCCCAGCTCCCCAAAAATCGCCATCAGAAATTCTGCAGAGCAGCAGTTCAAGACAACTGGAGATGCAGCTATTCTTAAATACAAATTAGTTTTGATATACATGTGATTGTGGTGACTCTATGTTTCTTCTTTGTGCTTTTGGTGGACACTAGTGAAATTGGCTTTTTCTGCAAAAAAATATTTGGAAATAGTAAGTTTCACAGGTTGACATGTGAGCTAACTTTTAATTAATACAAGGTGGAATTGATCCTTGCAACAAAAACAATGTGTGATATTTATGTCTACTCATAACTAATCAACATTACTCAAAATTTGAATATCTGGCAATTAAGAGAATTTAAAAAATCAGGACAGAAATGTCAATACTGAATAAATTTAGGGAAACCACAGTATGGCCTCAGTAAATTCTGCTATAGTTTTGTTCTAATAGTGCTGTTGACCACATGAAAAAAAGTGCATTAAGTTTTGTCAACACGTGTCTGACACCTGATTCCAGATGATGACAGGCAGGTCAATGCCCATTACTCACAGTGGGCCAGCTCAATGTCCACTGTTGGATAGTGGCTGTGACTGATCCCTCCCAGGGCTGAGATAAGGAATGTCCAAACTGGAAAGAACAGAGAAAGCATGGCTGGCCAGAAAGTGCTTCAGTGACTCTAAACACTGAGCTGAGCACTGAGTGGGGCAATGAACTGTGAGACAAAAGATGCTATCACATGTAGGATATATCAATCAAGCTTGGCTTACCCACTGCCTCCTCAGCTCTCCAGCCTGTGAGGAGCTCTTCGCAGCAGCAATTCTAGTGTCATCAACGTGTATTAAATGTGTATTAATTAAATATATATTTAATTAATACACACTGTCATCAATGTGTATTAATTAAAACAAATCCCTTTAAATTTGTATATTTTATTTGTAAATTATTTGTTCAGGACTTTTAGGATTGAAGAGTTTGTTCCATTGGGTTTAAAACCCAAGATAAATACCCCACTGCCTGACTGGCGTCACTCATACCTCCCTGCCCATTGGTAATGCACAGAGAACAGCAGCTGATTTGGCCTTGCCTTGTAAATCCTGTCCTGACTGGAGAGCAAGCTGCAGACTAACATTCCACATATTTGAATATTTTGATTCTAAATCAGAGCACAAAGTGAAGACAAAAAGCCATTCCAAGATCTATATTATTGCAGACAGTTACACTGCACTAACTATTCTAGTGAATCTCTGCAGAGATTCCCACAGTCAGCAGCCTGTGTGGGAAGGTGTCTGTGTAGATGCCTTCTGAGTGGCAAGGGCTTCCTGTTATTATGGTTGCTGTCACATCCGTGGTGGATGGGATTTTATGTCAGCACCAGAATTTGGCTCTTTCACTCCAGTGGGCTCTTTTTTATGTACAAAGCTCTAGGATTAAGATTTACCTTGATTTCACAACCAGAGCAATTTAATGGAACTTTTTTATTGTTTAATCTCACATTAATTTTCCTGCTTGCAAAACAAATGCATTCTTCCCTCATCTTCTTAACAGAAAAATGACCTTGTTATTTCTGATACTGCAGCTTGTTGGGCAAAACTTAATCCTGTCGCTACAAACATAATCCCATGAATCCTCTTGTTGCTGATAACACTTTTTACTGTCTGAACTCCTTGGGAGCTTTTGATTTGGTGTTTGACAGG
This sequence comes from Hylia prasina, assembly GCA_013397195.1. Taxonomy (NCBI): domain Eukaryota; kingdom Metazoa; phylum Chordata; class Aves; order Passeriformes; family Sylviidae; genus Hylia; species Hylia prasina. Next base: position 1,735,592 of record VYXD01006830.1, read on the forward strand.
CTTCCAGGTCCTTCTAATGTTAATCTTCAGATAATGAGTAATCTAAGAAAGAGAGGCATATAGTTTCTCTAGTTCCTGGCTTTCATCTTTCATGGTAATAAGATTGTCACTCTACGCTGTTCCAAGTGTTCTGCAGTTTTTTAAAAACTAATTTTATTTAATTGCAAGACAGGAGAGCACAGTTCAGCTCTCAATATCATCACAGATGATACACCCATCAGAAGGTCAGCAAAGAATGAAGAAACAAAACAATAGTGCAACATATGTGGAAGTCACCGGGGAAAATCCTATGTTGGTATATATTGCATTGCTTTCAATCTGCTGGTGACATTTCCCCCCATATTTCATTTAACCTTGACATAGATGTTGCTGTGTGTTGGCAATCACTGACAGCCTGGCAGATGTTACAGGGACCTTGTTGCCTGTGGATTAATACACCTGTGAGGTGAAGGTTATTTCAAGGAAGTGGCAAAAAGAGTAAATGCCCTGGGCTTCAGAGAGAAAGAGCATCTGAGTTCATTACCAAGGTTCACCAGTTAGTGGCACTCATGAATTTTCAGGTAACAAAAGCAGCCAAGTGTCATTCCCTGCTCTAATCAGGGTGATTTGCAACTGTTCTCTTTCGTGTGTATCAGCTGACAGCAACCTATTCTTGCACATTTTATGTCATTGGTTTCACACTTTATTTTTGAAAATACATTAAATGCTGACCTTATCTGTATGATCTGCATCCAAGTTAACTTAAATACTAATTCTACCCCAGCATCTTTATCATCAGTATGTGCTGTGTTTCTTCTGCTCCTTTTTCATGTTTTGTATATAGAGATAAGCTCTCTCTCCTATTGGAGAGAAATGCCTCTCATGTATTTCTCTGGTAGATCTAAAGCCTGAAAGGATCATCATTCCTAAGTATTCATTTTACAGTGAAAAGCAATTTGGGAATGTCACATATTTGGCTGAGAACAAACTCCCTAGCATTTTACATGAAAAGGTATAGACATTAGTGTATAAAATTCTCTGTTTTATCAGTCCTATCTGCAGATGGTTTCTTTGATATTCTGTAGTTTGGTTTGATATTCAGGTTACATTACATACCAGACTCATCTCTGTTCTGTCAGTTATTCAAAGAATGCCTTTGCTGTTCACAGAGTTAGCTTCCCACTGCTCTGTCTGTCCTCTGTCCTTATACTCTGGGATCAAAACTAATATGCATGTCAGAGAAAAGAGAATTTTAGTTACTGCAACACCAAGCTTAAAATGTAAAAGAAATCCTCTTGGAGAAAGAGGACTAAAAGTGTGAATATGTGGAATAACTTGATGAACTCTGTTCCTCCAAAGATTGTTCTGAGTATACATTTCAGTATTTCCATCATGAATGTGGTTCAGATTATTACTATATTTTTCTCTGATTTTTTTTTCAGCCCCAGCAAAGCTAAAAAAATCAGCTAAGGCTGATTTTTGTCAGCTTTAGATCATGTAAGAATTGTTTCTGATATAAGAATGGACATTTTGTTATCTGTGAAAGCCCAAGCAATGTTTGAAAAAGCACCTGTCTCTGCATATGCATGGAACTGAGACGTAGCTGGAACACAGATTAAAATCAAAAGGAAGATCTTCACTAAGCAGTTTTCATAAGTACAGTATCAATTACTGTAAAAATTAACTTTAATTTTTTTCCCACCCCAATGGCAGGAACAAGAGCCATGAAATATAAGTAGTAAGTCAGAAACTCCTCAGGTTTGCACAGCAACTCTAATTCTTGTGTAGCTGAATATCAGGGCTGTGCCTTTGTGCTCGCCAGTCTACCACCACTGGGTGCTGCAGCAACTCTCAATCCAGCCAACAGCAGAGACAAAATTGTGGACAATTTAAACAATGGGCTAACATGAGATAAAGTGGTTGAATGAATTCTTAGCCACCTTTACAGCTAAGTGTTAGACTAAATAGTACAGGAACTATCTTGGTGGGGATTTTGGACTGTCCCAAAGGCTTCCCCAGGCAGCTCCTGCCATGCCCAGAACAATTTATGTGTTTCAATGTGTTGATTATCAGCTGGGCAGGAAATCTGGACCTTCCAGGAATTCCTCAGCTGGTTCACCTTAGAAAATTGATCAGAGTGTACACAAATACTCTTTAGCCCATGTACTCTGAGCTCTCCTGCATTATATTCATGCAGCACATTTGCCCTCCTGATAAATAGATATTGATGACAAATAGATATATATGATACAAATGGGACATAGAAATGTCAGTAACTCAGAGGAAAGTATGAGCATTCTTTATTTTTCTTTCTCTTTGTCATCATTAAAATGTCATAATCTTCTCAATTCTCCATTATCTCTATGAAGATGACATAGATTTGGTAGATGAAAATGGTTTCTTACCATGAAGATTTTCTTCACAGCAGTGACCTTATTTCCTTTTTCCTTGTCTAATTCAGTGTTCCCTAGACACATTCTCTGTTTACCTTCTCACAAGCCAATACATTTTTACCTAAACTTGGGAGCATAAGTGCTACTGATAGTTCTAGTGAGATTTATCTGAATTTTAGTTGATTTTTTTTTTTAAGTTTAGAGCATATCTTACATCCCCTGATTTATTGGTAAGCACTTTTTCACTGATATAGGTGAACTTCACCCATAAATGGAAGCAGATGAATGAAATAGAATACGCCATTTGTATTTCTAGATAAATCCTAAGTTACAGGGAAATCTGTGATGAAACAGACAGCTGGTAATGATACTGAGATCTGCTTGGAACTTGTATGACTCACTGTCTTTCACCGAAAATGCCAGAAGATGGACATACAAATGGCAACCATGGATAATAGAAGTAGCAAAATAGTGAGATTAGGGAACTTTATTTCAGAACTAAGGATGTTTGAGTTAATTTTTCCGGCTGGGAAATGCCGTATATGCTCATATTCAAGCTATGAGCACAAGTACTTACTCTTCTGTTTCTGAGTAAATTGGAAGTGATTAAAATCTAGGCCTCTTTTTGCACTGAAAGTCGTTCAAAGTTTCCCGGAGCTCATTGCTGATGTTACATCCTAAGAGAATGCCTCCTTGTGCATCTACCTGAGTCAGTAGATATGCCTAGAAATTGCCCATAGAATTGATTTCTAGCCCCCATGCAGAGCAGTGACTACTTTTTTTGTAAAAACATTCTGCTGTTGTGGCCCTGGTCTTGCTGCCCAATTCCCACTCCCTAAGAGTGGGAATTGGGAGCTAAGAGTTGGTAGTTTAGGGGTTGCAGTCACATGTACATGACATCAACTTGCCACGTTGATGGTTGGACTTGATGTCTTAAACATCTCTTCCAAACTTAATAATTCTAGGATTCTATGAAAACCCTGCCCTAGCAACAGGAGTGCAATTGTCTCACGTTGAGGAGAGGTATAAATTGAGTGAGTTTTGATCCAAATGGGATCAGAAACACTGAGAGCAGGTTTGCATCAACTGCACTAAGTGAGGATGTTCAGCCTACAGCTGCCAAGCGTGAACTCACCCTTGGCTCCCACGCTGGCGTTGTTCAGAGCTGCTGCTGCTGAGCCAAATGCTCTTGTCCAGAGCTCCTCCTGGAGGTGTGTGCTTGCTGTCTCTTCCCAAACCCCACAGCTGTGAATATGATGCTCTCATCTGGCAGCCAGGCATGTTGGTGCTGATATGTGGCAGGGGGTAGGCCTGTCTGGAGAGGGATCCTGTGGGCTGTTGTGTAGGCATGCCCCCAGAACAGCAGCTCAAGGGAGACGGGCTGCCCAGTGCATACAGCGGGGGTACTGCCAGAGAAACTGTTTCATAGGCTGCCTAGTAACTAACATAAAAAGACTTTGTATCACTAAAACAGAACTAGTTCCTTATTGAGAGATATTTATAGGGATGTTTGTAGCATTTCAGCCATGCTCTCACAGATGGCTTCTTGATGTATCATTCAGGCTCACTCATCTTTCTCCAAACTCATAGCAGCAACCTCTGGAAAGGCAATTTCACATATTGTGTGCGTTTATCCTGTGTAAATAGTGTTCCAGGCTTGGACCAGTGCCTACCTCCATGCTATGGGAAAAAAAAAAAATAAATCTGGGATTCATCTCAGGGTCTAGAGTTCATCCCCATTTGAGTGCACTGAGAGCTTTAGACACTGGCCAACACACATCTGCAGTACTTACCCAACATTAGACAAGAACATGTGTTGCTCCTTTGCTGCTCGTCTGGAGAAGAAGGATCTTAGTCCCTTTTTATTCTTGAGCTAATGGCTGAAGAGCAGACACATATTGGTCCTTAATTCTCAGAGCTTGTTCCCTTTTCTTCACTGTATTGTTAGCACTCAATAAATAATAAATAACTGCTATGTTGGTGTCTCTTTAATGAACTGAGCCTGTAATCCCAATATGCAGTAGCTGTGCATGCTCATCTCCATATGCAATATTAATGGTTATATTATGTAACTGGGTAATGGAGTGTCAAGGAGTCTCTGGGACTCTTGCCTGAGAGAGGATTTTAAAGGAATAAGAGCAGCAGAGTTTGGCCCTGGATTCAGAAAAGTGAATTGATCAACAGTAGAGCCATAGACCATTTTCTATTTACTTGATAAATAAATTCAGCCTCTAAGAGAAATGGAGGAATTTCAAGCACATATGCCATATTTGCTTGCTTATGAAGCAGATTCTTTCATTGCTTTGGATAAACACAAGCTGAGTGCAGATAATTGCTGCTGTGTTTTATGGCACCAAAGACAAGGCTAAAAATGCCCAGAGTGGCAGGATCACAACTGGAATGCTCCCAGCTCCCAGTGAGACCTGTCTGGTGCATGCCTAAGTCTCACAGAACTGAGCAATCACTCTGCTTCACATTGCTACTGATTCCCTCATGAGGGGAGGGAGGCACAACATTGGGCTCCTCCAGCCACCTTCACGAGGGGAGCAGAGCATCAGAGATGGTCAGTGCATTGCTGGGAGCCAGGCTGTACACACTGAGCTGGTTATTTGATATTGCTTGGAAGCATTTGCTCTCTCTTCTCTTTAGTGTGCTGGCTGCCAGACTGCTGAGCCCCAAGCTCTGTGTGAAAAATGCACATGCACAGGTGAGGGCATGAGAGGGAGAAAGAGTCAGATGCCATTTACTAGAGCATCAGATGAAGAAAGAGAATCAAAGATGAATTTGGGAGGCCATGGAAGAGAGAGAGAAGGAGATGCAAGATGATGAAAAATGTGCTACATGTGAGAAATGGAATGAGGGAAAGCATGTGGAAAGATTAAAGAGAAGCTGGAGGGAGAGTGCAGGGACACCTGAAGGAGAAAGCATAAAAAATGGGTGAATGGTGAGATATAAATGAAAAACAGTGAGGGGAACAGCTGGGAAAAACAGAAGACAGCTAATGGACTATTTCAGTATCTTTTAGGAAGAGCCTAAGGGAAGCTTTTAAAGTAGAGTTTTAAAAATTAAATAATCAGAGAAATAGTGGTTATATTGGTTATATGGGATGTTTTAAAGGAAGAAGAGAGCAATCTAGAGGGACTATCCAGCATTTAAAAGTTTTCTAATTCTTGAAGATACTAACTTCTCTGGAGATTTTAGTCAATTTACTGTATCAGTCATGGGCTGTTTCCTAGTATCTTTACATCCACTGTAGTTTGTTTTCTGCTCTACTTTTTCCTATAGCAGAGATTAGTAGTGCAGGTTATCCTTTCAGGCAGTTATTGCTTTTTGTGTTTTAATTTTAACAGATGCTAATTTTCTTGCAAGGGAATAGGAAAGTTTTTGTAGCTGCAGTGTTGAGAATAAGGATTCTGTAGATCCTTAAGAACCAAAGATCCACTGTACTGAGATTGCAAGACATAACTTCACAGCTTGGCACTTCCTTTTAGTGCTGTGTTCCCATGCTTCTGTAGAAGCCTGATAGATTAAAATTTAAATGATGAAAACCTTGAAGCCTTAAATTAATGCCTCTTCAGCAAAGTCCTCTTGTTTATACTTTAAGAACATGCTTAAGTTTCTTTGAAGTCAATAGAATTAGAAAAGCTCTGCCAAAAAGAGATAAAGGATTTGCTCTGCTGATGTATGTAGGCTTATAATTAGTAGAATTTTAAGTACAAATCTTTGTATAGATACTATTATTTGGAACAAAAAATGGCTATATAATCTATGTAACAAAATAGTAAAATCTAAACTAAGTTGAAGATCTTTCATACTGGAACAAATAAATGCACATGAACAGTCCTCTTCCCTGATGTAATGCTCACCACTCCTTATTTTGGTACAAACCTGTGTTTTAAGCAGACCTTTTCTAGTTTGCTGTCAGCACATTATTACAATGTCAAGAAAGCCAGCTCCTGACAGATGGACACAATATCCTGTGTTTCCTTCACAGATGAACGTGATTTCGAGCAGCAGGCATCAGTCTCAGAGAAGCCACCTGATGTTGCCATGCTCCATATTAGTTGAGGTAGGAAAATGTAGTACATACATTGTTAAGTTCTTGGGTGTATTTTTTAATGAAATACTCTCAGTAACTATCAATATGTTTATGGGCTGCTCTCTGGTGGCAATCATTTCTGGCAGCTGGGAACAAAATTCCTGTCCCTGTAATATTTATTCATGAGAGGGAATGGAGTCCCTATGCCTGCGATTCAATTTTAACTGATTGTGGTGTGAAAGTGCCAGAATACAGACCCAGTCCTAACCCCAGGCCTAGCCCTAGCTCTAGTCCTCACCCTGGACCTAGCCCAAACCTAGCCCTAACCCTAAAACTAGCCTTAGCCTTAGCTGGAGCCCCAGGCCCTACCACAACCCCAGCCCTAGATCCAGCCCCAACCCTAACCCAAGCCATAGCGCCAACCCCAGCCCCATCCCCAACCCCAGGCGCAGCCCTAGCCCTAGTCCCAGACCCTGCCCCAGCCCTAATCCTAACACTAACCCTAGCCCTAACCCTAACTCTCCATAGGCAGGTTTTACCCTGGTAACTCAGTTTGGAATAGTTGTGCTTTTTTATATTGGCAGAGGTTTTGTTCCCCCCTATTTTAAAGCCATTTCTATATCCAAAATATTTGGATCACACAAAAAATTCAAGCAACATTTTTCTTATCTTTTAGTGCATGCTAATTACAATGAAAAATCCTGATGATTCTTCTCAGTTTGCCAGCTGACTTGGTATGAGGGAGCCTGAGGGAAATTATTAAGCTGTTTTTTCAGCACAGTCTTCACTGACTTGCATGTGCACACAGGTAGCATTGGAGTCTGTGGTTTGCAGGTCAGAGTGGAACCTCTTCAGACAGACATTTCTTAGGCTGAGTGAGAGTGGGGCATTTGCATTCAATTTTCTGCTCAGCTGCAGACTCACACACTGTACTGCACCCTCTTGGGCCTTACTGCAGAGGCAATTTGGCATTGTTATCCCTGGATTTCAGGCCATCAGTTGTTCTCAGGAGTTCAGTGGTGCTTAGTATTAGACTTCAGAAGTAAAACTCGAGAAGTTTTAAGATTTTCCCGTGAATCTAATTCCTAGACTCTGCACCTTGGTACCTATCTCCTTACCTCATATTGGTACTGAGAAAGCAGTGCTTTGGTTCCTGTGGGATGCATAGATCCCTCTGTGATACTTTAGAACTATCTGATAAATGGAGAGTGGGGAATGTCATAAATTGAGGGAGAATATAGCAGCATGTCAAGCAGAAGTTTAATTGAGGGAGAATATAGCAGCATGTCAAGGAGAAGTTTTTTATGGTGTAAATATTATGACTTAAGTGACCTTTCCTGAAGAAATTCTCATCCTCAATTGAGTCATGGAGCCTTCTTTGCCTTTTGAATTAGGGTGTTTAAGGTTTTTTTTTCAGCACATTCTGGAAGTTATTTCCGTGTGGATAGAAAATTGCTTCATTGTCTGGCATTATTTCTGTCACATAATTTCAGCAAGTTTTGTAACTGGGCAATTTATGTTCACTGTTTTCAAGTGATGTTTGTGATCCATTGTGACACAAATCACTGCAGATCCACTGGCTTTTCTTGCTTGTGCTATGTCACACTGAGACAGCAGCAAGACTCATGGCCTCTATATCATCAAATCTAATGGCATTAGGGGATCCAAGATGTTGATGTCATGATGCTATTATATAAGTTTGTCATTAAATTAATTAGGGAGATAGTACAGAGGAACTAGACCAGTAAATGGGGATTAGGAAACATGAATTCTCTTCCTGAATGTTGGGGGGAAACAGTTAGCCCTGTTCCATTTCTGCCATAATTTGGAAAATCAGAATAAGAATTCACATTGGAAACCCCCACATTGGATAAGTTACACAGGTGGAAAATGACAGATATATTGCAGCAGATTACATTCTACAATCACTTGTTATTATCATTGTTCTCCAGGATCAAAAGGTGATCCAAATATTGTATCACTTGTATTTCTTTTTTAAAGCAACTGGGTAAGACAAGTATGCAAAATTTGCACATCTGGGTTTAGGTGTTTAAAAGGTCTGTGAGCTTTCTCAGCCTTCCTTTAAAAGCCTCATTGTGTCCTCCCTACCATTAAAAGGGAATAGCAGCCATGAGGTGCCAGAGGCAGCAGTGGTAGCTCATTTGGTGATGATTGCTTCGAGTGACCCAATGCATCTGCAGTTACAGGCCTGGGCTGTCAGAAAAACTGCTTATTTGCAGAGGCACAGTAGTAACTAAGTGGCTACTAAGCATGTGGCTTTGCCAGCCTGTATTACAGGTATCTGTTTTGCATGGAACCCAGTATAAATCTGCTTTTCTCAAAGGCTGCCAGTCTTTCTTGGCTTGACTATCAGAGTATTTTAGAAGGTATAAATGGGGTGCAGGACAGGACACTGGACTGTACACAAGTACTAGCTTGCTTCTCAGGGAAGTGTCTGAGATGCTGTTGCTCTCCATGCCACATGTCCTGGCAGCACTTTCTCCTGAGCTCTCCAGCAATGGGTGAAGAGGGGCTTAGCCCTCAGCCAGGGCTTGGCCTGGCACTCGTGGCTGGAGCTGAGCAGGGCCAGCACAGGGAAAGCTGTGTGATGGTCAGTAAGTACTTCTGCCCAGCAAGGAGATGTGAATGTACTTGATGGAAGTTACAGCAGGGAATACTTACATACAGGTTAGTCAAGTTCTCCTTCACTGTCCTCAGAAAAATATTACTTTTTCATGAGTAGCCTGCAAGTTAGGAGGAAAACTAACAGTGGAGATCGGAGTGATTTCTGTTAGAGGAATACTAACAGTAGTTTCTCTCTTGCAACAAGGCAGAACTAGGTTTTCTGTGCTTCTTAGAGCTTCCTCACAAGCATAGCTCATCTAACAGGTAGATCTACTGTCTGTGCTCTTGCCCTTTTAAAACAATATTGAGTGAATTTTTTTCCTAAAAGATTTCTAACCTTGTGAGAGAAATAATCTAAGAAGATGTACAGAAACTCAGGGTTAAGAAAACCAGGGTCTCTGTTTTCTTGATTTTTCTTGTGATACTAAGCTTTATACCTTTCAAGAATATCAGCTTTTCTCCACTAAAGAGCCTTGTAAATTACTACTCATAACATAACATTTCCAAAAATTTGTCCTTTTCCATTCACAAATGATAGAAAAGGCGCACCTGGGGATTCTGTCTTCTGTTTTAGATTCTTGCATCACTCTAATTCAAAGAAATGAACTTCATTTAATCTGTTGATCCTAGTGGATAGAACTACAAGTTTATATCTGTTTATCCAAGCTGAAGGAAAGAATGTAAGTCCTGTAAGACTTTGCAAGCTCAAACCTGAATCTGCACATTTGAGCTGTACAAACATCTGTAATGTTCTATTGCTGTTAAGAGCTTCTGCTGGTTCAAGGCATCATTTACGCACTCTCTTCTGAACTTGTGTTCTGTATCATTGAATTCTAGTGGTATATTGTTGCATTTGTTTATTGTTTTTTTGCTAGTACCTTTTACATTAAAGAAGTTAATGTAAGCATTAGATTTTGAGATTTATCTCCTAAAAGCCAATGCAATGTCAGAGGTTAGTTTCTCCAGCACTACCAACTCATGCAGCTATTATGACAGACCATATATTTAGATTCCAAAGGCCAGGTATTTTTTAATTTTCCTTTAACCTGAGTTTTCCCTACCTTGTACGTTGTTTTGACAATCTGATTTATTTCTGTTTTCTCTGAGATGTTGTGTGTTAAGTGACGTATGTTTTTCTAACATATATGCTGAAAACATATGTCCAGGTAGCAGCTGTGAGGCAAGTTTAGCTCTCTGTCTTTTAGGGGAATACCTGGGACAAGGCAGTTACCTGTCTGACTTGCCTGCTGGACTCAGCCTTAACTGCCCAAAACCTAATGGTCTCAGCTTGAAACTTCTTAGTATCAACAGGTGCAAACTTTTGCTGATCTTTAACACTTCTGCAATTTTAGGCTTAGGAATTCTCACACTAGAATAATTAAATGTATTATTATCATTTAGTAATTTAAACAATATTATGGGTTTTTTCTCTGGCTTTGACTTTTTTCCACTTGTGCCAATAAATATACTTGCTGCAATCTCTAAAGTATAATTTTTTCACCTGTTATTAACTTCTAAAAATTTCTAAACTTACATTTTCTGAATGAAGGAATTAGACTATTACTGACTCTGGCAGTGGGCAGATACTTTAATATATGTACCTATGAGAATATTGACTTCAGTATACTTCAGATATGTCATCAACCACATATCTAAATTTTGTGAAAAATTTCTGTTAATGTGCAAGGAACTTCTGAATTCTTAGCAAAGAGCTATGAACAATGCTTAACTACACTGATAGGCATTGTCCTTTTTAGGGTTTTTTGGGAGGGATATGTTTTGTAGCAATACAGGAATATGTTATTTTCATGCTTCTCAGGAGATGCTGACTGACATTTCTCTCTGCCTTGGATATACACTCTGCAGAGTTCTTTATGCAATTTACTCTCTACTGAATTGGGAGCTTTTCTGTAGCTGAGAATCAAGATGACTCAGACAATTTAGAGCTGATTCAACAGCAGGAGGTCAATCTTAGTTTTTCCTTTACCCTTTGGATTCTAAGGATGTATTTTCTGCCTGAGAAGGACATAATTTTTAATATCTCTCTTGTGCATTTTTCTCATCCTACCATTTCCTTCTCCTCCTTTTCTTTTTTTTCTATTTCCAATATCTAAGTAGCTTTTCAACAGCCATAAAAACTGGCCAGTAGGCCCTCTACCATAGGATGATGAAATTGAGGTGAATTTGTGAATTGGTTGTGAATTTGTGGTGATACAGGAAAGCCAACAGTGAGTATTTCACATCACCCATCAAAATAGCTAGCCTTCAAAATATCTACTTTTCAAATTATCTATATTTGAATTTATAACTCTGAAAATGTTTCTTCTTTCAATGTAGAATGTTCATTTTTTTTTAATGGACCTTAAAGATACTGCACTGAAGTGAAACCCTAGATATGTATACTGAAGTCTGCTTAGATGAATAAAGTATGGTTTCTGCTTCTACTAAGTATTTTTTGGGTGTTCATTTACTTGTGTATTTATTTACATTCCTAGGCTTGCAATTCCCTTTAGGCATGGAGTAAGATTTTTCTTTTTCTTCAATGTGCCATGAAACAGCACATGAAAAGGGCAGTACAATTTTGAAATGTTATGCAGATTTAATTCTAATAATTTCTAACAATATCATTATATATTGTCGATCTTGTCTCATGATTTAGCCCTTAAAGCTTTGCATAACAATTTGAATGAAAAATTTAGGTCCTGAAAGGACTTGCAGAAAGCATAAATATTATTATAATAGCACTTCTACTGTAATAGTAATAAAAATGTTAACAATAATTTTTAAATACATTTAGCTGTTTTAATAAGTATGTTATGAAAAAAGAAAGCCATTTCAAAGCAGTGTAGTGCTTTAAATACCATAGAGAAACACAAAATATCAGAACTGGATCAAATATATACAGTCTTGGATGGAATTGAAGTTATATGGAGATTTATTAGGAAATACATGAATAAACTGTAACTGAAAACCCTACTCCACAGCTTCCAGTGACTTTGACTGTCTTTGGTTTAGAGTTGCTCCTTCAATCAAAAGTAGCCCTTTGGCTTATTTTGACTTAGGGAAAATATACTTTTGACTGTCCTACATATTTCTTAGGGCATCTGGCACAAAGAAGTTGCTCAGGGAAATACAAGAGTTTTGAACTAGGAAGTGAATTGCTTAACCAGTCTTTGTCATTAAATTTGTCCTGGGTGTTATAGAGATCATCTTCCAAGACAGCTCTTGTGACTGACTGTCCTCTAACCCCATTCCAAGAAAAAACAAAATAACAAAAATCACTCGTCCTTTTAAAATCTTGCTGAATTTGATGTATCTGTTGTCTGTCAAAGACCATGGAGGGAAATTGCATGTGAGTTTCCCATTCCAATAGATTCTTCTTTTCCTTTGTGCACATAGCAAAGTTTACCAACCCAGATTCTGATCTTTGTGAAACTTACTGCCATATATTGATTAGCTTACATTTACTGTGTTGTTTCTTTAAGGGACTTTTGGATTGAAATTACCTTTCATGGAAGTAATTCCTTCACAATTATTTTCAGTTGCTAATTTCTATTATTCATTTTAGAAATGCTTTAAAATGAAAAATATATCTGCCATAATAGAGATATACAGATCTATTCTGTCACTGCTAGAAAGGAATATTCTGCTGTTAGAAATGGGAGGCTCTGGTTATCTGTGAAGAATTTAAATTTCAAGAACTGCAACACATTTTATTTGACAATGCCCTGAAAAACTAAACTTCCAACCATATCTAACAGGATGATAAACATTCACAGAGAAGAGGATTTCAACATTAATCATTCACTGAGAGCAATGCAACTGAGTGAGAACAAGCTGATGCTGATGAAAGGCACTAACTGTGCTAATGAAAGTTTTCAATGTCTTCTACTGACAAGGCAGGCATTGGAAAGCTTCTGCGGCTTTGAAATGGATAAAGCATAGCAATTCAATAAATGTTTCTTATTTGTAGTCTTCCCAATCAATTTCTGAGCTTAAGTCTTGTAAGTAGCAGTAACACCCCAGTAAGCATTTGCACCTCAGCAGGGTGTTTAGGACTTGTATACTAGGGAACCAGATGCACTGAAATGTCCTGTGTGCACGAGCTGTGTTGGTCTCCCCAGGCAATGCAGGAAGAGCCACCTCCCCCCTCATCTCATCCTCCCTGGGACTGACTGTGGTAACCTATAACAAGAAGCAGGTACTCTTTCCCCTGCTTTTCATAGTGCCTCTTTTACTCATAAGAAATAGATCAAAGCACAAAAAGGCAAGAAGAGAAAGTGTCAAGGACAGTAGGATCCACGTCAGCTATACTCTGATGGAAATTAATTCATGAATGATTTTTTTTCTGGGATTGTGTCAAAGTCTGAAGAGGTTCCCAGGCTTTTTGCTCTTCTCTGTAATGCAATGACTTTTCCAGCCCTGACTAAGGAATGCAGGGAGAAGAAAATCCCTGGTACCCAGTGAATGCACTGTGGTTTACCTTTCCTGCTGGCTCTCCTAAAAGGGAGGGCATAGTGGGTTGTGTACCTATAGGACATGAACTTATAGTTGAATTTTCCTTCCTCTGGGAGATATTTTTAGTATGCTTAAGGATATTTTTAGACTGTGGAAGTATTTTCTAAGAATTTCTGTGGCGTAACTACCCAAATTAGTTTATAATTAGTTTAGTTTATTACTCTATAGTACTTTAAAACATCCACACTGGTGGTATTTTTCTTGAGAACTGAAATGAAAAGATTGTATAGAAGTATCTATTCATTGCATAAAACTAGTGAGATTCAGTTACTGGTGCAGAATTAAATTGCTGTGTATCAACAGTAATGAAAATTTCTCCATCCAAGATTTTTTCTATCTTTTGGGAAGATTATATGACAAAATCTGTTCTGCATCCCTATTTACATTGTTTGTTTATGGAGCTGCTAGTTGCAATGTTATTGTAAATTGAGATATATAAATTGGAGAGTGAATGCTTAAAACCTGTGTGGATGACATGCACTATTTAAAGTTGTACATAATACATCATACCTGGCTTTCCCTACGCTTACTGTTAACTTTGGCTGTGTAATTAATGCCAAGGTCAGCTGGGACAAATCTGGTATTGTTCTCATTTCTATGGGTTTACCTTTCTTTTTTGGTTTTTTAGCTGAAAGTCTAATTGCTCCTAATGGAATTAAATACTGGACTTTAGGATGCCTAATAAGCTAAATAATTTACTTAAATCCAATTTGGATGCTGTCTAGTGACTGTTAGAAGCAGTATTCAGCACGTTAGATATTGGCATTGCTATATGAGGAAAACTATTGCCATAAAAATTAGGTCTCCTAAGGTAGTTGTATCTTCTTAGCAACTGTCCACTCAATTTCCCAAAGGTTAATTTTGGTGCCAGCTTAGGGAAAATAGGATTCTGCAGCCCTTATGTTCTGTTCTCAGGTCTCCTACTGATTTTAATTTCTCTAAATCAGCAGAATTCCTATAGGAGGGGGGAGAAAGACCAAACACTAACAATATTTTAATGTCTTTCTATTTCAGAGCTAGTTGTACCACATTTATAGTCACTTTACCACATAGCAATCACTTCAAAGGAAATGACCCTTATATGCCTCTAAAAATGATAGTTTCTGGCAATAGGAAGAGTGTAAAAACTGCATGATGCTTTAAGGGCATAAAAGTAGCCACTAGGCAGTCACAACTGAAATGATATATGAATTTTAGTTCTGGTAGATATTAATTAATCTTTTCCCAAAATGAATCCTTTCATTTTGGGAAAAGACATTTCATATTCCTTGGTTCTGTCTCAGTGATTCAGCCTTCTTACCCCTCTGCCACCTGCCAGGCAGCCTGTGCAGACTCCAACTCTCCTCACTCTGTCCTTGCTGCCATGTTGGTCACCAGCTGCCTGCATGAGCTGCTACCTTTTAATCCTTTTGCTCCAGCAGGAGCCTCCAGAATCCCCCACTCACTGCTTTTTCCCACAAGAAACCTGTAATTTCAACTTCTGATGTTCTTGCCAACTTTGCAAATGTACCCCTTGCACAAATCCCTTGCTCCCCCCCTTTCCTTTTCTAATCATTTTTCCCACATGATCACTTGCCACTTCTTTCTTTTAGTACAGTCAGTTGTCTGTAGTTAAGCTGGCCAGCTGGATGAATAAGGCACTGAATGAGTAAGGATTTTCAGCAGCAGTGATCAAAATAAAGA
The DNA here is from genome assembly GCA_013397195.1 of Hylia prasina. Taxonomy (NCBI): domain Eukaryota; kingdom Metazoa; phylum Chordata; class Aves; order Passeriformes; family Sylviidae; genus Hylia; species Hylia prasina. The sequence goes on from VYXD01006830.1 coordinate 1,750,829, forward strand.
GTTGTGTATTAGCCAAACAAGCATATATTTTTTTACATAATAATTTGACAGTGTTCCCTATTATATCAGTGATAGACATATTCAAATCTAATAATTTTCTTATCCTTTAGCCCAAGAATTTGTTAAACAGAATATTTTTAAATGAGGAGAGCAATCTTATGTAAGTTAATTTAGCAGAGCTTGAACACTTTAGTTATTAATAATTCACAGTGCCAAGTTACCCCAAAGAATTTTCAAAAGATGGTTTATTTATTATTTTATTATTATTATGGCTCTTTAGTTTTCCAACTGACTTTCAGTTCAGGCTTCACTTCTGAAAGCTGCAAAGGCTGTTGCCTTCTCTCAGAAGTGACTTTTTGATCCTTTTATTACTTCCATGCTGCCTTCATGAGTCTTTTGCTAATGCCTGACAGCTTGACAGTATAGTTTTTGCCTGGAAGGTAATTATGATGAGAAATTATGATTAAGTCAAAGGCATAATCTCTTAGATTATTTTTTTTAAGAACCAATCCTGTAAGAGGTTTTATGTAGCACCTTACTGGAGCACATACATACATATAAATATATAGATATATACACACACAGTACTGTCTCTATAGAAAGTGGAAAATTAGGACATATCTATCTTGCTACTGCTTTAGGTAAGTGGATGAGCAGTTTCAATCTGTATCAATTAATCAATTTAGAGGAAATATGATTTTATTTTTAGATATGAATTACAATAATCAAGTGAATTACAAGAATTGTGGTGAACCACCATTAGAACAGATTGTAGGCATTAAGGTTAAAGACAGCAAATCTCTGGGTTGGAGTATTCCAAATGTAATTCACAGAACCAGAGGAAATTTTGGGTTCAGAGCAGGGCTGACCTCACTTTTTGGTAAGGTTCCTCAGAGCCTTGTAAACGAAGTTTTGAATATATCTTCAAGGACAGAAATTCCTTGATAGGAGGAAATTATCTGAGTAATGATTGATGGAAATCAATGTTTCCTGCAGTAATTGTTTTGTAGGAATCCAGTCACTTGGATTTTTGTCACTTGGGTTTTCCGCTTTCTTGAGTTTTCTGTCTTTGCTGCATCCTCATGAAGAAGCTACAAAAGAAGGGGCATTTTTCAGAGGCACATGTGTGAAAACATGAACCTAACATGAATCTTGTGAATGGCTTGGTGTCAAGTGAAACGTGATACAAATTTCATGTATCTCCATGGATCATGAATGTGGAGGGATACACCAGGGTACCAAAGGGCAGGTCTGATGAGTATTATGAACTGGACTTTAAGGATTTTTAATATTTAATCTTTTCAAAGTAATCTAAGAAAATAATCAGCTTTATTTCTAGTTTTCTTCAATTACATGGAAGCAATGGATACTGTTTGTAATCCTGTTTGATAAATTCTGTGGGCTTGGGGTTTTTTTTCCTTTTCTCCATTGAACTGCTGCCTAAATCTGATCTTGCTCTTTCTATGCTTTTCATTGTAATTTTGTGAATTAATGGATAATGTCCAACTCAGGAATGGGATTTCAGGTGTACTGCCAATGAGAAATGTCTGGTATAATTTGTAAGAACATAAGTAGTTCTAGGGCACAACTGCATGTGAGCTTACCCAGCAGAAACTGTTACAGAGGAAGTGTGGGACTCCTGCCAGCAAGAGCCGCATACATTAAACCAGAACCAGAGCTGGAAGCGTTCTGTGACTTTGGTGCATAATTTATTCTGTTAGTCTATTTGTCTTTCCCTTCTGAAAGAAAGTCAATAAATGGGTTAATTTAATCTTATGTCCAGATTCGTGTTTGAAAGTGAAGCCTTGTATACATTCCCTGTCCAGGATACAACTGCTGGGGGCCAAGCTGGGGTAAGGAAAGAGGGAACTCTGAAAGTTTTACTCTGGAACTGCCACTGAATTGAGGAATCATCAGACATGAAAGGAAGACCTCATAGTTCCATGCAGAGTCCCATGCCAAAGTGACAGTATAATTTCTTTACACGCTTTCAGATGGTTTTATGTTTCCTCTCCTTGGTATTGCAAAATATTTTATTTTCCAGTCATGGAATTAGCAAAAGATAATGATAGCAAGTGTGCAGAGCTAAAAATTAGTCATAATTCTGTTGAAGTGTGGAGCTTAAAAATGAGAGGGTGGATTCATCCAGGTAGAGACCAGCAATCCTGGCCACTAAAACAGCCTATGAGTAGACAAGGACTGATTTTTCACACAAGTTTTCCTGCAAATGAACAAGGTCTCATTCAGTTCAAACAGAAGTTTATCTCCATCTCTCTGGTAACTTTGGCTGTTGTTCACAGATCCTTGAGCAATGCCTGTAAAAACACTGGGGACTTCTAGGGTGCATTTTCTATAGGCAGCTAAACTGGGGGTGAGGGCATAAGGTACCCCAGAAATGACCACCATTTCCTTCCTTCCCACTTCAGGATTTTCAGCTTGATGAGAGTTTATACTGACAACACAGAACTGTGAGGAGTGGGCAAACATTTACTTTCAGCGTATCCCCTTAATGGCAGTACAGAATCTTTAGCCAATAAATTATCTTAATTAGTCTCACTATTTATAATAAAAACATACAAAGGAGAAGGCAAACTACAGTGCAGAAAACTGTCAAAATTCAAATGAGTGAAATTAATTCAGTAATATGTAAAGAGTTTTTGAACTGGTCTGTAAAACCTTCAGGCATTGTTCAAATGTCTGAACTAATTTTAGATTATGTACAAAATCAGCTGTACAAATACATGCAGTGTCCTGCACAGGGTAGGTCTGTGTGATTTTTATTTTTCCCCCACTTGAATGCTGCACCATGAATAGGCCAGTGCTATGTCAAATACTGTGCAGTAATCTGCTCTTGTCAGTCTTTCAAGGTATCATTAATCGCCTTGGGAAGTGGCCTTCTTTCATTACAAGAAAGAATATATTTCATTATAAGAATTCTGAGTGAATGAGGTGAGGTAGCTAGTTTACATATTCTGAGGGTAGTCATATGATTTTTATTAAGCCAATTATGCCAAGGACTGCCAAGTTTAGTCAGTTTGTATAGCATTGCAGTTAAAAACATGTCTATCAATGACAATAAATTTGTAGCTGTGGTAGTAATTTTCCAAGTGGTAGGCTTTTTCCTAAGTTTATCTTAAGAAAAATTAAATAATTATTATTTGAGCTTTCAAGTACCAGTGATTTATTTCACTTCACACTGACAAAACGGTGTCTCTATTTTTTCATTATAAATTGTGGTAGATGTGCTAATACAGGCTTTAATTCTGAGAATGCACAGGCCTTAGGTACATGGTGTCCCTCTGGTATCCCAAGTTTCTGTTATAACCTATGAAGAACTTGTATGCAATAATACTACTTAATTTGAATACAGAAAGTAGTTTTTAAAATATTAATTATATTATTGATGTAAATACTGACTAGGCATCTAATATGCCATGACTGCTGCTCATTATATCAAACTCACCCATTTCATTGCTGTCTTGTCCTCTTCCTCATTTGTTTCATCTCCATCTGCTCACTCTGTCATATTACTTGCACTGCATCATTGAGGTACCCAAGCTTACTGGGGCAAAATGCTTTCTTCTAAGAAAAATATGGTCCAGCTCTACATAATACTGCAATATAAATATAATAGTAATGCTTATGCTGCTACTAAATTGACCATGTTTCTTTTTTTTTCTACTCTTAACTTTCACTTACACATAGATTATCTATGTGTAAGTGAAAGTTAAGAGTAGAACTGACAACATCTCACTACAGTCCTTTAAAAGAAGGGTGCTAGTCTAAGCTAGTCATCAAAACTTGTCATTACTCTTACAAGTGGTATCATAAGAGGCTGATATTTCTTAGGATGTAATGAATGACATTTTCAGAAGATGATTCACCCTGCTGTAATGTAGTAGAGCTTAGTCACCTAATGGAGCTGTCTCTGTGAGCTACATACTAAGACCATAGGAAAAACTTAAATTTGGTGCCTAACTTATTTGAATGATACTGCAAATGTTCTGGGTGAGCCCCCATTTCTGATTCTCTGATGATGCTACTCCAGCTGCTAGGAAATAATTTTTGTCTTGCATTATCATGGTCCTACAAGCATAAATTTTAGCAGTAAATGTCCTGGGTTTTAGGATTTACATCACAGCATACCATTAAACAATTTGCTTTATCAATTACAATGTCCTTTTAGTTGTGTCTTAAAAATATCTGTAGAGATTATAGTTCATTCTATCTTGTCCCTACTGCTGTGCCATCAACACAGATGCATTATTCCTCTCAGAAAGGGCTGGGTTAGTGTATTAGTGTGGCAGGGAAACAGTCATGGGGATTCAAGTGGCTGACACTCTGATAAAGCATGAGAGAGAGGTAAACAGGAAAGATAAACATAGTGGGAGGATTTGATATCTATTCTTGTTTTCCTTCCCATTGAGAAGGCTTTGTTGGGTTGGCTCTGTTTCTTTACTGCCATTTGCCAGAGCAATGTTTTATAACTAGAAAATACAATAAGCAGTGGTGATGTAAGCACATGAAAGGTTAGTGAATTTGGTTTGGAATTGGAAATACATCTTTGTAATAAAGGTCATTATTTCAAAATATTGCAAATTAGTGTGTCTAAGGTTTCTCATTGTCTGCCCTGCTCTACATGGTCTCCTGAGCTGAAAAGTCACTTAAAATTAGGTAGCAAATGAAAAGAACAAGATAAACCTATGAGGAACATCAGGGGAACTGTTGCTCCGAGATCAGTGGCACTGTTCCCAAGGAAGTTAATTTCAAAACAAGTCTGCCAGTTATCTGAATTTCAGCTGACAATTTAACGTATGAATAGCCTTCTGAAACAAAAATTGTGGGTTCTGGGCTTTTCTCTGCCATTATTCTGTCATGCATATCACTGCAGTTGCAGAATATATTTAGCTGGTTGCGGCTGGTTGCATTAGTCACTGGGGATTGTGTTCTTATGCTTCTATATGTTTGACTTAATATATGTTTGCATATTCAACTGTGCAGGCAATAAACATCTTGTTCATTATAATAAAAAGCTGTCTATGCATTTACTTGATCAGCTAACTGTGGTGCATCTATAAACAGAAGTTGGTTTGTGATAGCAAAATGCAGGACTGTTTTATCAGCTGATTTCTGGAAAAAGATTGATTTTCCTCAGAGCAAATTTTTGAAAGAAATATGCCACCAGCATTTCTATGGGGCATGCACTCATACAGAACTGAAGAGCTGAGTCTTGTGCTCATTGCAGTCCAGCTGTTGACTTTTGTCTTTGGATCAGGCCACACATCCTAACAATGAGGGTGCCTGTATGCAGTTTCCAGGATTCCGACTTTTATGTGTATGGTAATGTGTATTAGACTGTGCTAAAGAAATGAGGAAAATAAAATTTGTGCTAGGCAGAATTCACCACAAGATGTCTCATGTCTCACTACAGATTTTTCACAACGGTAGGGAGCTATCCAGCTAAGTCTGTGAGTGCAGTGCGAATGACATGATTTAGATTCTTCTGGAGAGTGTGTTAAAAGCACATAAAAATAGACTGGATGTGGAATCCAGACGTGAAGAGCATGTTCTTCAAGGGCTGATTAAAAATAAATGCACAGAGACTAACATCACTGAATATTGAAAAAAATCTCAAGAAAGGGAGGAAAATGAACAGTTAAAGCCAAAGTACAACACTAGGAGAAAGATTTCTCGTTATAAAACAGGGTGATCTAATCTCATTTGTTATTTCCTACTGCCTTTACTATGTAACATAAGTGGACTCTATGGCTGAAGAGTCCATTAGAGTATTTTCCACCCTTGCAATGTTTGGGGTGGGGTGTGTACCTTTAAGTAACTATTTTATCTGTTGGCTCTGGGAATCCAGACTTAAGCCCACACATTCGTGAATCTGTACAAGCCTTGGGCACAGTTGTCTATTCTTATGTGTATTGCTGTATATGTATTTTTAAACAGAACTCTTTTGTGTTCCTATGTGTATGACTTCTCTCAGCACTGGTGCAGACTCTCCTCTTACTCGAGGATGTTACTTGAGTGAGGACAGATTCAAGGCTAGTGACCAATTTTCTTTATAGCTGTTATTTTACAGCTTTAAGTGTTAATTGTTTTCATAGCTATCCTTGTACAAAAGACTATGTGTTTCAATTCCCAGCTTTGGAAGGATTTTTGGGGTCAGTGTGGGCAGCTGTGGGGCTCTGGGGAACTTCTACTGGGGCCAGAAATGAGCCAGAGCAAAAGTTCATTGTGTAAATCAGATGTATTTCACATATCTGATGACCCAAACAAGCAGATATGCTCAGGATGAGTGTTATGTATTGACAGGTTTTTTAATATAAATAAATACACTAAAGTTATTGGGTTCGGAGTATGTTTAGGAATGTAATTTGAAACTTTGTGATGGACTATTTTGTTAACACGTAACTACAATGTATCTCCAAAACTGCTGCCATAAAAAGGTCCGGCAAACCAGAGAGCAAAAATGAAGACTGATTTTCTTGCAAAATCACAGAATCACACAAGAATACATGGAGGTGTTTATTAAAAGACTGGATGTGGTCATGCCATGGTCTAGTTGCCAAGGTGTTTTTTTTGATCATAGGTTGGACTCAGTGATCTCAGAGGTCCTTTCCAACCTAACTGATGCTGTGCTTCTGTGATTCCATGTTGAGGACTTTCCCACCCCGGCCAACAGTGGCGATCCGTGTGCCTGCCCGGGCCCGTCCGAGCTGTGGCTGTGGCAGTGCCGGTGCCGCTCCCCGCCTGCTCCGTCAGGGGACGGGGACGGGACGGGACGGGACGCGCCTGCGGGAGCTCCCCGGCCCGGTGCCCGCCCGTCGTACAGGTGTGTGTGTCGGTGCAGAGAGGGACCCACGGCGGCCCCCGCCTCGCAGGGGGCGGGGGAGCAAGCGCGGAGGGTTCCCTTCTAATCCCGGCGGCGGGGCCGTGCCGCAGAGCCGTCCGGGGGCCGCGCAGTTCCCTTCACCGCCGGGTCCGGGCGGCCGCTGCTCCCCGGGCGGGGCGGGGCGGGGCGGGGCCG